>JAECXW010000741.1:600000-900911 GCA_018153365.1 Drosophila fuyamai
TTTTTGTAGGTAAAGAAACGGTCGAAGGAAGGGAGGGCAATATAGATCTCCACAACATCTGAGATTTTAAAGTGCTCACAGAGTAGGTAAAGTGCGATAGAACCCCTAGTTTTAGATGTCCGTAAATGTCTGGTTAAAATATGTGGTATCTCGTCCCTTTGTTATAGCTTGTCCTGTCACGCGAATATTTTTTAGAATTAATAATGAAGATAGGCCATCCGAGAGAAGTAGCCAAAACCTACACCAATTGTCGACGAGCCAAGCCGGAGAATAATTTCGCGTGAGCGCTTCTCTTAGTCAACATCTTGGCCTGAGAATTATGAATGTTCGTTACAGGAAAAGATTAAAAAATTTAATCTTTTGGCGTGCGCTTCTCACTCAACATATTAAAGGAGTTTACATGTGAGGAAAATGTAAGATTAATACTATCTGGGGTACCTTTTGTCAGAGCAAAATGTTTCTTAGGTCAAAAATGTACGAAAAAAACACAATAAAAGTGCAGCTATGAACCTTAAATTTAAATTGAATTGTATTGTTTTTTAATTTCTTTGTACAGCGGCAGACTTGTCTTGCCAAGGAAGTTGATATTTTAAAGACTCTTTCCCGCAAATACGATATTTGAATTTCAACTGCTTGTCAACAAACCCAGCTAATTGATAGTACGACCGTAGCACGCATAAATCTGATGAACTCTTCTAATTTTGGTCGTACTGGAAACATTACGCCAGCGTACTCGTTTGTCGATCTCAGTACTAGACTTAAGCACTAACCATACAACATATAGACTGGTCATTTCATACAAGCAATATGGACACTCAAAAATCTTTGCGGGAGGCCCCACAGCTGGTAGCGGCAAGCCCCGGACACTTCGGGTGCCTTCGGGTTTTTTCGCTCTCATTCTTATTCTCATTTTGGCGCTCGCGCGCTCATTGCGCGAGTTCGGTCGTTCAGTCGCAGAGACGCGCATTTTGAAGAAGGTTGTCCTGCGCTTGAATTGGGCTTTGTTTAACGATAACTCTAGATCATACATCTTATCTGACAAAACAGATTGGGACGTTTTCTTATTTAATATATATATGGATTCAAAACAACACCCTTTTTGAATTAGTTTTCGGTAATAAAGGAAAAGAATTTAACAGAATACATAGAATAGAACCACTGTATAAAATAGAAGACTATGCTAAAGAAACTAAATTCAGACTAGAAAAAGGATTTAAGAGAGCTGGATTTAGGTTTGAGACAAATACACAAAAACAAAAAGTTAATTATGACAAAAATACCTTAAACTCTGAACTGCAAATTGGAGATCAGGTCTTATTAAAAAATGGCACAAATTAGACTTTAAATATACCGGACCATATAAAAATCATAGGAGAAAAGGATAATATAACATTTTCTAATATACAAAATAAAAAGCAAATACTGCATAGGCATAGATTACAAATATTTTATTCACAATCTTTAGTGTGGCCATACATAAACTTAAAAAAAAATTAAAACTTTATATTTTAATCATACAACATTTTTAAGAAAGGAAAGCTAACTTCGGGCGGAGCCGAAGTTGATATACCCTTGCAGAGGACAGAGGGACAGACGGACAGAGGGACAGACGGACATGCTTATATGAACTCAGGATGCGATCCTGATGAAGAATATATATACTTTATAGTGTCGGAGAGGTCTTCTTCACTGCGTTGCACACTTTTGACCAAAATTATAATACCCTCTGCAAGGGCATAAAAATAATTTCATTTTAGTACGTTATTTTTCAAAAGAAGAGTGGTAAGGATATTTCGTTGAAGCGAGTATTCACTGTACCATTGCCAACGTTGTGTTACAATGAACTTACGTAAATACCAAGTCCCGGCCGTTAAACCCAAGCGGCCGACAGAATTACGATCATCCGAAATGCGCCTTAGAGCGTAACATATGAAGAGTGCAAGCTGGCATATTTATATGACCGCTTAAAACATCCGATGTACAACTTCAACGCCGCTGCCGGCGTAAGCGGGTAGCACAGCCGCGAGCTACAAGCATTTTTAAATCACTCTCAATTTTGTAATAAAACAATAGAGCACTTGCCTTGACCCGCTGGTCAAGTAAAACAAAGTAATCGACTTTTTATTTGGAATTAAACCTTAAAAATAACTACTGATGGGAGCCGGTAGTTATTTTACCACAATTTATCGCTAAAAGCGTATTCCCACAGAGATCCATCCACCATCCGTTGAACGGATTTTCCATAAGGTTTTGGCGTTCCGAAAATTCCCAGTTAGTTTCCCATCCGAATTTGACGGACTTTTTTATGCGATAGTTAGTCGATGTTTTTTCGGTGCAACTCTGAGTTCTTCTTCTTGACAGTGAAAATTGAAACATTCACTATGAAATTTTAAAAATAATGGCAGGTAACTTTTCAAAAAGGAAGGCGCCAAATCAAAAAATGCTGTTTATACTCGTAATAATTAATTAACCAATTAACCGCAATGGTTGGATGGATGGATCAGTACCATCCATGTGGCAGCATTAAGAGTTGCTCCACTCTTTCCTAGGCGCATACCGTACTCACAACCTGGAGCACCTTGGAGAACTATGGAACAAAAAACTAACATTTATATACAATGAACTTGATTTGTTACCATATAGACAATATTGGGCAAAAGTGGTTCATATGTTTTCTTCAGGCTGGCAAATTTGGTTGTTCGGGTAGATCACTTGAAGTCTGTCACCAAGTATCATTTATAACGTTGTTGTGTTCATTTTAAATGTTGTGCAAAAGCAACGGGCTAAAATGATGAGCCAAAACTGTTCAGATCAGCTGACATCGGATGGTGGATGTGCTCTGTGGGAATCGGAGTTTCACATATGTCAAAAATCCCAACCGTTTCAAACGGATGGACTCTATGGGAAGAGGGCATAAGTTCCCCATTCAAATTTGAGGGACTCTTTTTTGCCATAGTTAGGCGATAGTTTTCTGGTGCAACTCTGAGTTCTTCTTCTTGACAGTGAGAACTGAAACATTCAGTATAAGGACGGGGAACTTTTGAAAATGGAAGGCGCCAAATCAATAAATGCTGTTTATATGTGTAATAATTAATGGTTTTCAATTTTACAGCCGATAATACAGTACATGAAGGTGGTCCGTATTGGCAGCTGCGTGTGATGTGTGCGTAAGTACAGTATTACCACGGCAATTCATTCTTTTCATTATTCTTTGAAGGCAAGAAAAAGGCGCAGACCCAGAACAATTGAGCTTGGTTGTCTGCCATCCTTGACATTAAAAATAATATGAAATATGATATAATTATAAAACAAAAAACAAACATACAGTACATTCCGGTTGTCACGACTCCGCTTATAGCGTCCGTCCATTTGTTTGGTCCCCATACAAACTTATATGATGCTTAGACCGTTTTCGCTTTTAGCGGCAAACCGCTTGCACCAACGCAATTTTTCATAATTTAATCCGATATTGCGACGTGCCAAAAAAAAAGTACAGCGAAATAACAAAAAAAATTTAGATGGTTCCAGCAGCTCATTCTCAATTGATATTGAAATCAAAGATGACATTTCTCTATCGGTTTGGGCAGGAGCTCTAAAAAATCAGCTACCGATTTTAAAGGAAGAAATGGATGAACTGGATCTTATTGACAATGGTGTGAAGATTTGTGAGGAACCTTCCGAAGATAGAATTGTTAAAAATATATTAGATGATGGCATGCATAGCGACGACAACGTGTAAGATGAAAGTGAAGATGTGTCAGCTCCAAGCATTTTGGAGGCACTGAAGGCTGCAGTACTACTAAATAGATTTGTCCATTAACATTTTAATGACGAGAGCTTAACGCACAGCATCTCTTGTTTTAACAATGCTGTGCGCGACTGTTTTTATATGTCAAAAACGACTGCTAAACAATCGAAAATCACTGATAATTTAAATTTAGAATAAAAAGAAAAAGAAAAGAAATTAATTTTATATATGAGTTAACACCCGAAATTATATAAAGAACCAGACATTAGTAAGATCAAGCATTGATTGCACAATAAGTGTCCTCAATAAAGTTCACACGAACTAAGCCACGTGCGCTGAGCTTGCACCTTTCGGTCAGCGATCGTGATATGCAGAATAGCCAATTTCCGATAGCAAATTTCCAAAGTTGATCGAACTCGGCCAAGTGCATACAACAAAAATACAAAAAGCGCCTTTTTAAAAAAGCTTTATATTGCCACTCCTGGAAAAACAGGACTTGTGCCTAGCGGATTAATCAGACCAAACTTATCGCCGTGAGCTCTTTAGTATCCGTACGGAGGGAACGTGAATAAGGTACAGAGGAGGCCCCCTAGTAAACCCGCACTCAGGAGAAATCGCTGCAGCGTGGGATAAACCGGAATCTGTCAATCCTGTCGTCACGAGAGCACGCCGAGATATGTTATTACTGTAAGAATAGTTTTAAGCAACCAATCAATAGAAACAAATTTAAATTGAAAAATATTAAAAATACTATCCAAAAGGAAATTAACCTTTAAGGAAATAAAAATCCACACACAACAAGTCAAAAATGTACATCATATCCAAAGACCCACGCTATATTTCTTTAATTAATAATCTTCCGAATTCTGAGTAATCAAAATTTAATGTTAAGCTCAACCTTTCATTGCTCATATATCCCAAATAACTGAACAAGATTTGGCAGACAGACTCGCGAATCTTGACGTACCTTCGCCAGTAAGTATCGCACAATCAACCACGCGAATTATGACCGAGAGTGACGTCGAGGAAAAAATTAAAACTGTCCTAGAGGCAAATCTAAATAGCCTTGTAAAAGAAATACTTAACCCCAATAAAGATTTTTCCAAATATACAGACCAAACAATTAAAAGAGAATTAGCGCACAATCTTAGTGACTTAGATAAATTACCAGACATCGTGAGGATTTTTCGGGAAACAAAAGCGAATATTCTTCAATGAAAAAAAGTGTAGAAAAGGTTTTAAAAATCACCAAAATATTATGGAATTCTTTTAGCAATCCGAAACAAAATCATCGGACAAGCAGACGCAGTACTAGAATCCTATAATACCCCTTAGATTGGACAGCTATCTCAAAATGTCTAACATCGTATTTTGCTGACAAACGTGACCTAAAGACTCTGGAATATTAGCTTTATTGTTGGTTCAGAATTAATGTCATTTTGATTCTTTATAGTTGATTAAGTATTATGTTTAATTATTCTTCGTTAACTCCCGCTAAGAAATAGGGAACAGCCCTCACATATCGCATCGATATATCGATAGTGACAATGTAAATATCGTTAAGTTTATCACGTATCGCCACTAACAGGCGGGCACGAAGGCACTGAAATAACAATTGGAAAAGACCGGCAGCAGCAAACTTTGGAGGAATTTGCTACCAAATAAAAAGATTAATTTACAGTCCACTCCTTGTCTTATTCGGAAACATTTCGGTCCTTCGAGCCGGATGTGCTCAGTCTCGGTGTTTACAAAAACATTTTTTTGTTAAATCCTCATGCTCCTAATTCACAACTTGGTGAAATTCAGACATAACCTCATTGTGCTGCCATGTCTCTACAATCAGAGAACCAACAGCGTGGATTCTGCAAGGCGCAAATCACACGTGCACACGGTCGTGCTTCGGAATTTGTATCAGCCGTAACATCCCTGGACACTTTGGAACATCATCTCCGCCGTATTATGGAAACATTCGACCAGTTCATGAAGCTGTCTGCGGAACTATACTCCCTCTCGGAGGCAGGGGATTGGTTCGAAACGGACGATATGCAGGAATACGAAAACAAGTATTATGAAGTGCACGCCCTTCTATCCAACGCTATAACAGAGAGGAAACGAGCAGCGCCTCATTCGTCCACCCCAATCGCTAACGCAGAGGATCCACTTGAGCGCTTGGCTGCCACGCAAGCACAGCTTGTGGCCTCGCAAACACAGTTTTTAGAGCAGGTTCGAGAGTCACACACCCACACGGACTTAAGGTTTGAGAAAATCCGGATTCCTACCTTTCGAGGCAATTACGAAGATTGACTTCAATTTTGTGACATGTTCATGGGGTCCGTAGACCGGCGCGAAAACCTCACTAGCTGCCAGAAGTTCCACTACTTGAAATCATATTTGGATGGCGAAGCCCTCAATTTAGTTAAACATATTGCCGTCACCGAAGAAAATTATGTTGAAGCGTGGGATAAGCTGGTAAATCGATACGACAAAAAGCCACTAATAACGCGATCATTTATTGCTGGTTTTTTGGCCTTGCCCAATGTCGCAACGTCTGGAGTGACCGCCCTACGCAAGCTAGCAGACGGAGCAGACGAATCCATTCGCGGATTACACGCGCTGGGCTGTGATCAGCGAGACCCATGGCAAATACACATCTTGCTCCATAAATTGGATATGGAAACCCGACAATCTTGGGCTGAACGCCCAGAGGGATGCTCTAGCGAAGTGAAGATAGAGACATTTTTGGATTTCTTGTTCGCCAGATGCGACGCTCTGGAATCGTGTCAGACTACTCCCAAAACATACGGGAAACGCATTACCAGCGTACACGTCGCCAGCGATGCCTCGAACTTGTCAGGAACTTGTGTTCTTTGCACACAGCCGCATTCAATTATGACGTGCACTCAATTTCTATCGTTGGGCATACTCGATCGCCAATCAGTTGTAAAGCAACGCAAATTGTACTTTAACTGTCTAAGCACCAAACATGTTGCCAGGTAGTGCACTTCGAAATTCAGATGTCGACTTTGCAAAGGATCACACCACACATTGGTACATCAAGACTCGCAAGGGGAACGTGTGCCCCACCCAACTACTACACCGGAGAGCAGCTCTATAACAACCGAAGCATTGACAACTGGGATTTCGAATTTTTCGGTCGAGACTGCATTTGTTGCTCGTTCGCAGACCCTGATGCCTACCATACTAGCTCAGGTGGTGGACAATTGTGGACGCCAGACGTTTTGCCGAATGCTGCTGGATTCGGGATCCACTATTACTTTGGCCACAGAGGCTTTCATTCAACGCATCGGCGCACCTCGTACACACGCACGTATTTCGGTGATTGGGCTTTCTACACAAGCCGCTGGCGTAACTCAATCCCGAGTCTCGACGGATGTCCAGCAGATAAAGGTGCTGATTATGAGTTCCTTAACCACGTCAGTGCCAGCAGGAGAATTACACATCAGTAATTGGGAAGCTCTACAAGGACTAGCTTTGGCCGATCCCACCTTCGCCACCCCAGGAGATATCGATGTCATAATCGGATCGGATCAACTTTGGAGTTTCTTCACAGGCCAACGAAAATTGATAAGTAAACCTAATACATTCGCACTTAACACAATTTTTGGTTGGGTAATTGTAGGTTCGGGACCCTTGTGTGATGAATCCCCAAAGCCAGCGCAAGCTCATCATGCTCAAATCGATTTGGATGAGATGGTGAGAAGATTCATGGAGATGGATACAATCCAGCCTAGTCAAGCCACTATTGACGCTTGTGATCCCGTGGAACAACATTTTGTCAACACTTACAAACGGGATGTGGACGGCGTATATATTGTGGAATACCCGTTCAAGGAGGAAGTGCCGGCTCTAAGCGACCCTTCTCTACAGCAGTCGTTAAATCGATTCGCATCTTTGGAAACAAAATTCCGACGGAATCCGGAATTAAAACGGCAATATTGTGCCTTTATGGAAGATTACCTACAGCGCGGGCATATGGAAGCACTCAAGGAACATCAACTAATTTTGCAAAAAAAACAATGTTGTTACCTGCCCACCATGCAGTCATCAAAGCTGAAAGTACAACAACCAAATGTCGTATTGTATTTGACGGATCCGGAAAAGATAACACCGGATGGTCTCTCAACGATCGCTTGCACATCGGTCCGCCTATACAGCGAGATTTAATCGGAGTCTGCCTGAGATTCCGACAATACCGATACGTTGTTTGCACGGATATCGAGAAAATGTTTCGGGGCATAAAGGTAGCCCAAGCGCATACCGATTTTCAGCGAATTGTTTGGCGAAATGACGAAAAGGAAAGAATTCAACACTATCGGTTGTTAACCGTCACCTACGGGTTATCACCCTCTCCTTTTTTGGCAGTAAGGGTCCTTAAACAATTAGCGGAGGACCATCTGCATCAATATCCACGAGCAGCTTCATCTTTATTAACGGATGCATATGTCGACGACATATCAACAGGAGCAGACACAGAGGAAGGCCTCATCGAACTCAAGGATGAACTTGTGAAGCTGCTAGCGGAGGCTAAGTTTAATCTACGAAAATGGAGTTCCAATTGTAAAACTCTAATGGATTCTATTCCCACGGAGGACTGCGCTTACCAGCCATCCACAAAGCCGTCAAAAAATGTCAAAATATTGGGGCTGCTTTGGAATCCAGAGACGGACCTATTTTGCACACCGCCTCGATCGATAATTACAAACCCCATGCCTACCAAGCGGACAGTACTATCAGAACTTTCGAAGATTTACGATCCTTTGGGTATTGTATCCCCATCTACAATTTTGCTGAAAATATTATTTCAGGAGTGTTGGCTTTGCTCTCTAAGCTGGGATGAGCCTTTGAATGATCACATTACGAGGAGGTGGAGAATCTTAGCGAGCGAGCTGCCAACATTGTCTCAGTGTCGAATCCCTCGATACATTGCCAGACCTGCGGAATCAATTGAGCTGCACGGATTCGCAGACGCCTCTTCACAAGCAGTCGGAGCCGTTGTATACAGTCGGGTAACAACGGACGCCGGAGCCTGGATCACACTAATCGCTGGCAAGACTCGGGTAGCTCCAATAAAAACAATTTCTATACCGAGATTGGAACTCACTGCTGCTCATTTACTAAGTAAATTGCTAACTCTTATAAAGTCGTCTTTGTCGATTCCAATTACCGCTACCTTTTGTTGGACGGATTCTGAAATCGTTCTCCACTGGCTGACCGCTCCACCTCGACGATGGAACACGTTCGTGTGTAACAGAACCGCCGAAATCTTAACAGAGTATCCTAGAAGCTGCTGGAATCATGTACGCTCGGAAGACAACCCGGCTGATTGCGCCTCCCGAGGGCTGCTTCCATCAACACTGCTTGACCACGATCTAAGGTGGAAGGGTCCAAGCTAACTAGTGGAGTCGGAGATAGATCCAAGGAACTAAACCTCACTCTAAAAGCGGATTCACATCCGGATATTATCGACAGTTTAATCCATAAACTTTCTTCTTGGAATCAACTACTGCGCGTTGTCAGCTATGTTTTTCGATTTATCCAACGCATACGCCCCAAAGGGATAGCCAATCATACTAATAGCTTACCATTTCAGATTGAACCTCAGAGCGGATACCTAACAGCTAAAGACTTGCAATACGCCCGAGAGAGGCTATTGAAGCACATGCAACTTACGGCTTTTCCACAAGAATACGATGCAGTCGGGAAAGATCAAAGACTGCCCAAAATATCAAAATTGCTGAAACTAACTCCGTTTTTGGATGCTTCCGGACTACTGCGCATCGGAGGGCGTATTGACCGATCGGAGTTAACATTCAACGCAAAACATCCGATCATCGTCGCCAAGGAATCACCGCTGGCCTTGCTGATTGTGCGCTATGTTCACAAGGCTAATTTGCATCCTGGAGTAGACGCCACTTTTCATCAAGTTCGCCAGCAATACTGGATAATGGGAGCCCGGAACATAATTCGCAAGGAAGTCTTTCGCTGTAAGTCCTGCTTTATGACTCGGCGTGTCACAAGTCAGCAAATCTTGGCGGATTTACCCCTTCCACGCGTACAACAAAATCCTTGTTTCCGGCACACTGGTCTGGACTACGCGGGACCCATCTCAATCAAGGAAACTAAAGGTCGTACTCCCCGCATAGGCAAAGCCTGGTTTGCCATATTTGTGTGCCTGGCCACAAAAGCTATGCACATAGAAGTCGAAAGCGATCTCACAACGCAGGCATTTATTGCTGCGTTCAAACGTTTTTGTGCCCGTCGCAAAACACCATCCGATTTTATTCCGACAATGGAACCACTTTCCATGGAGCCCGACGGGAATTGGACGAAATGCGCAAACTTGCTCAAGAGCGAGCTAAGGATGAACAATTGGCCGGTTTTCTGTCGTCCGAAGGCATAAACTGGCACTTCATACCCCCGTCCGCACCACACTTTGGCGGATTGTGGGAGTCGGGCGTCCGGTCAATCAAGCTGCATCTGCGCCGAGTCGTAGGAGGAGCCGCACTCACTTTTGAAGAACTGTCAACCGTTCTTGCCCAAATCGAAGCTATCCTGAACTCACGGCCACTTACTCTGATCAGCGATCACAGCCTCGATCCATTAACTCCAGCCCATTTTTTGGTAGGACAGCCGTACACTGCGGTGCCTGAACCCTCGTTTTTGGACTCTCAGATGAATAGACTGCAGCGATGGAATCAGCTTCAGGCCATGGTTCAAGGATTCTGGAAGCGGTGGCACACTGAATACCTCACTTCTCTACAGGCACGTGGCAAGTGGAACAAGGAGACGGTGAACCTCGAAATAGGCAACCTTGTTGTTCTTAAGGAGCCTAATCTTCCGCCCTCGAAATGGATACTTGGACGCATACAAGAAGTACACCCAGGGCAGGATTCTAAGGTCCGAGTAGTGACTGTCAAGACGGCCAATGGAGTCTACAAGCGCCCTATCACTAAGATCGCCATTCTCCCTCTTAACTGAACGCGTCGTTCAGGGGGGCCGGTATGGTTCAGAATTAATGTCATTTTGATTCTTAATAGTTGATTAAGTATTATGTTTAATTATTCTTCGTTAACTTCCGCTAAGAAATAGGGAACAGCCCTCACATATCGCATCGATATATCGATAGTGACAATGTAAATATCGTTAAGTTTATCACGTATCGCCACTAACAGGCGGGCACGAAGGCACTGAAATAACAATTGGAAAAGACCGGCAGCAGCAAACTTTGGAGGAATTTCCTACCAAATAAAAAGATTAATTTACAGTCCACTCCTTGTCTTATTCGGAAACAATTGTCTTAAGCGATAGTATAGTCGATTATAATCAAGCAGTGTACCAACAGCTATCACTAATCCTAAGCCAAATTGGCAACTTAGATGCCTCACAAGAAACTGTGCAATCTCTGACAGCCATGTACAGAGAAAAAGGCTTAGACACCTTTGTCGGAGGCCTTAACGGCAACTTAGCACAACTACTGGCCATTAAAGAGCCACACGACTTAGGACACGCCCTACTTCTGTGCAGTCTACAGGAGAATCAGAACACTAGGAATAGTCAGACACCAAAAATTCCCCATTTAGGGAAGGCACCTTTACTACCTTTCAAGCCCCAACAGCCATATAGGATGGTAGCCGTCAAACATTCCTTTCATCCACAACTCTATCATAACCCAAACCAAACGCACTGGGTACCCGTAACCCCAATTACCCAGACTAACCAATTTAAATCCTTTAAATAACCCTATACAAATCAGGCCGGTGCTGTAGGATCCTACAGCACCCCAAAACCTCCCCCATGACCCTAACCGAAACCGATACCTATGAAGGTCGATCAGTCAGTTCGCTCGCGTCACAGGCCGGCAAATAATGATTATGCAGGGAACAGACCTCTCAGTGCTTCCAACGTTAAAAACACTAACAAAATGCCACGGCAATTCCATATTCAGCCAGAGACAGAAAGCACCGCACAACAAAATTCAGAAGAAACTACACCAAGCCCAGAGCAAGAGTATTATCGGTTGGTAGAAAAAAATAATCTAAACGAGCTTCAGGAAGAATATGTGTGGCAAAACGATACTGAGCAGCAGGAATACATAGATATGTCCGAGCTTTAGTTTTAGAATAAATTGTTCCTCATTACCTTACTTTAAAGTAACTATGGGGAACGCGAAAATCCTAAAATTCTTAATAGATACGAGTTCAAATCAAAATTATATTCAAAACCAATTAGTACCAAAACCAAAACAAAATGAGAAAACATTTTCCGTTAGGTCGTTCGGAGGTACAACTAAAATAACACAACATGCAATACTTAAGCTCCCTAAAATTTCAGATATCACCCATGAAATTTTTTTTATTAGAAACACTAAAAACCTTTCACGGTATACTGGGCAATGACACAATAAAAAGGCTGGGAGCCATAATATATGTGAATAACGATACATTAATTCTCGGAAATAAACGCAAAATTAATATCCACCAATTAGCAACTCAAGCAGTAAACCATATGACCGAGTCTCAAAAATCAATTATAAATCTTCTCGTACAAAATCACAAAACCTGACACAAAGTTAGCATACACAACTGAAGTAGTAGGCGAGATCAGAACTTCGTCCGATTCCCCAGTTTGTGGAAAACATTACCCATACCCAATATCTTTAAAACAGGAAGGTGAAAGACAAATTAACGAGATGCTAAAAGATGTCATTATAAGACCTTCAAGATCGCCATATAATGCACCAGTATGGGTAGCTCCGAAAAAGTCCGGTCAGTCCGAAGAAAAAAAGTACAGATTAGTAATCGATTATAGGAAACTTAATGAAGTTACTATCTCAGATCGGTATCCGATCCCTGAGATAGGAGAAATTATTGCACAACTTGGGGACAACAAGTATTTTTCGGTATTGGACCTCAAGAGTGGTTTTCACCAAATACCATTGAAAGACACGGACATAGAGAAAACAGCATTTGCTGTAAACAGCGGAAAATATGAATTTACGAGACTTCAGATGACATACTGAGAGAGTACAAAGCGCAAACATGAGAGTCCAAATAGAGAAATGCCATTTTTTCAAAAACGAAGTAGATTTCTTGGTGTATACAATATCAGAAAATGGAGTTAAAAAAGTTAGAAAAGTTTGAAAATTTCCGGTCGCGAAAACATAGAGATCTTCGTTCTTTTCTTTGCATGACAGGTTATTATAGGCGGTTTATAAAGGATTATGCAAAAATAGTAAAGCCCTTAACCATTCTCCTAAGAGGCGAAGAAGGCCGTATATCTAAGACCAAGTCAAGCAAAACTGCTATTAACCTGAGCAAAGATGCGATCAAAGCATTCGAGAAACTTAAAAATACCCTCGCCTCCAGAGATGTAACCCTTTCATATCCAGATTTCGGAAAAGAATTCCAGTTGACTACCGATGCTTCAAGCTACGCAATAGGCGCAGTATAGGAACGAAATCATAGGCCAATAACGTTCATTTCACGCACCCTGTCAAAAACCGGGGAAAACTATGCAACCAACGCTATAGGATAAAGTCGCCTGATCCCGGCGTTCCGACTTATACGACTTATTACTCGTATACTGCGAGCAAAGGAAAGAAGGGTGTGTGCAATGTTTCAATTCGATATCTTTAAAACTGAGAGACTAGTTCGCGTAGAAACAGACAGACGGACAGACGGACATGCTTATATCAACTCAGGAGCTGAACCTGATCAAGAATAGGGTCTGCGTTGCACACTTTTGACCAAAATTATAATACCCTCTGCAAAGGTATAAAAAGGCTTACATTTTTAAACATTTATCCCATCTATTTCAACTCATACAAAATAAGGTTTACTCAAAACGAAATAGACGATATAACTTCAGAATCTCAACAAAACGAAATAATTATCCTCGAACATAAAAGAGCCCATAGAGACGCAAAAGAAAATAAAATACAAATTAAAAAATTTTTTTTTTTCCATAAGCAATAATGAAAATACAAGCAATAGTTCAAGCCTGTCAAACTTGTAAAGAATCAAAATACGATAGACACCCCCAAAAGGAGAAATCCAACCGACCCCTATTCCCAGGAGAAATAGTTCACATTGATATTTAAATTACAGAAAAACACAGAATCTTAACAGGAATCGACAAATTTTCTAAATATGTTTAAGTAAAAATTTTAGAGTCAAGGGCATCTGAAGATATTAAAAATCCGTTGAGGGAAATGCTGATTGCTTTCGGCCGAAATGGATAATAATGGACAACGAACGTTCATTAGGCTCAGCAGCAATCAAGTTCATGCTAGAAGATGAACTCAAAATATCTGTGCACACGACTGCTCCGTAAGCATCGACAAGTACTGGACAAATAAAGAGGTTTCATTCGATCCTATCAGAAATCACGCGGTGCTTTAAAAAAGACAACGGGAGCATAACATTTCAGGGCTTAATTTTTAAAGCAGCTCAGGAATATAATAAATAGATCCATACTGTAACAAAATAGAGCCCCATAAACAAATTTTTTAGAAGCACAATCTCCAGTTCAGCAGAGGACAAGAAACAAATAGCCGACCTCGAATATCACAATCAAGGCAAAATACAACCAAAACTACTACGTAGTCCACGTAAAAATAGATAAAAGGTTAGGAACTGAAGAAACTGAGAAAGAGGCAGAAAACAAAATGACCACTATTAAAACACAAACCGGAAAAATCATACATAAAAATAATATAAGAACATAATCTTTCAGGCTATTTCTACCAATATGCCTGGAGATAACCACAGTGCTCGACTATTCCAACTCACAAATCATCTCACTCGAAACTGGATTAGCGGCTAAGCAAGACGGAACATTTAAAATCATCCACATCTTTAACTTACACAGCTATGAAGAAACTCTGGCGAAGGTAGAAGATTCATTTCATTCACTCACCTCAATTAAAACAGATTCATACTGATTTACGCATTCTTCAAACACAAAAAAGAGCAATAGAAGCAATAGGTACTGCATGAAAATGGCTGGCAGGATCACCAGACCACCACGACTACGAGATCTTAGAAAATAAGAAAAATGAGCAATTAGAAAACAACAATAAACAACTAGTAATTAACAGATTAATTAATCAAAAAATTAACCAACTTACTAATGCAACTAACGCAATATTTAAAGTTACCCAGAGCTCGGAAGAAATCGTAAATCAGAAAGCAAATATTTTAAAGTAATAAAAGAAAGAAATAAAAAAGAAAGTTAATAAAAGAAGAAATAACCAATATAATGTACGCATTTACATATTCACAAGCACAGAAACGACAGTGAAAAACGATTTATTTTTTAACATAGAAGAATTATTGGAATTTGCTAAAGTTAAATTAGTTAAATTAACAAATGGCAACGACCTCTTTTATATTATTAGCCTCCCAACTATTAAAACAAATATTTGTATAACTTAAAAAATTAAAGCAATAAAAAAGCACAAAATAATCAATGATATAAAATACGAAAATTTGTTAGAATGTCTCTTTCATTAAAATTTTTTGCAATTAAAAAACCTTGCGAATCGCATAATGATAGGGCAATTTGTAATTTGTAATTCAGAAAATTTGTTAGATTTAAGCAATGATACTTGCGTCAACGCTCTCCTGAACCTTCGAGAACCAGAATGTAAGGTGATCAACAATGAACACATACCAGATTTCGAGCTAATACTGCCAGGCACCATACTACTGAACGACTTCAATGGGCCAGTCTCGCTAGACGAAAAACTTCTACAACTGCAAGGCTCCTTCATAATACAATACCGTAATTCAACAGTAACTATTGGCGAAACTACTTACAAATCAAGGGAAGTCAACTTAGTGGAACCAGAACCACCTTTATTCCAACTAATGGGAGAAAAGACGAAGCTGGAGGAATTTCTCTCACTACAAATGGTCAAGGAACTCAATATTAACAACACAAAAGCGCTGGAAAAACTAAGAAGCAAAACAACTATAGAGTCCTCCGTTAGCTACGGATCGGCCATCTTTCTACTTCTACTAATAATAGGATTGATGACGTAAATCAACGGAAAGTACATTAGCTTCCGTGCCAGAAACGCAAGTAAAGCCCCACATTCTGAGCCTATTCTCTACGTCGCTTCGACCAAGGTCAGTCGCGTTTAAGGAGAGAAGAGTTAACACCCGAAATTATATAAAGACCCAGACATAAGTAAAAGTAAGCATTGATTGCACAACAAATGCCCTCAATAAAGTTTACACTAACTAAGCCACGTGCGCTGAGCTTGCCCCTTTCGGTCAGCGATCGTGGGAATGCAAAATAGCCAATTTCCAATAGCCAAAGTTGGTCGAACTCGGCCAAGTGCTTACAACCAAAACAATAACTTGAATGCATTGGCCAATGACAATTAAATTTGGCAAACAGAGACAGCGAAGAAGAGCAGCAAGAGAAAAGAGAGCAATAATAATAAAGAACTTTAGCAGAATCAGCAGCAGCGGCAGAGACGGTGGCAGCGATGGAACGACGCGTAGTCATAATGAATAATTGTTTAGCTTAATTAAAATCAGTTCTTAATCCAACTCAATAAATAGAAGTTTGATTTTTTTTATATAAAAATAATCTTTTAACTTATGTATAAGACTTATTATAAAAAACCCATTTTATTGAATTAAATTTGTTGTTTTGATTAAAAACTAATTTGTTGTATTTTAAAAACCAAGTACAAACATGGCGACCATAAAATAAACAAACAAATTTTTTTTGCTCAATTTGGTTAGTGCGTCTTCCGGGTATAACGTCACTATAATATATATATATATATACATATATATCTGCTGTATTTATATTTAATGAACTTGAACGCTGTGTTGCTCATTTTAAATGTTTTGCAAAATGCAACATTCTTACCTATCAACTATTTTTACAACTCGGTCAACTTGACAAATAGATCGACCTCGATCTAGATTATGATTATGTTCAACTGTTTTTATTTGTACTTGTAGCCATGGATTCAACCTGGCAGCTTCTAATATTCCTTTATAAGGTTAATTGACAATTATCTATATCTGTTACTTCTATCTATCAATTTGAAAAACTCGATTTATTTTATATGGACCTCTCTGTACTTGGGTGCCAATTTTTTTACAGGTGTCAGATGTTACGTCTACATTTCTAATTACCACAAATTCTCCAATACTAATATTCGTTGGCATTTTCTGTTTGACTGCATTAATAATCTGTCAGAAATCTCTGACAAAAATCTCTCCTTATCATTATTTAATTTATGATCTAAATACTCATACTCTACTCCAAATAAAAGAACAGTAGGTGTTTTTAGCGTACTATAATGAAGAGAATTATTGATTGCATGTTCAACTATGTTTGTTAGTTTATACTAGTCAGCTTGATTAAAAGATTCGATTATTACTAATATATGCTTTCTTTAAGAATTTATACGAGACAAAGGTTCTAATATGAGTCGTATCTTATGTGCAATACCTGTTTGTTGACAGATATTTGAACAAAGTGTAAAATGCATTTCAGACAGTTACGTTTTAACTCATCTATTCTTGTTCCCATTAACGGAAACCAATACTTAGATTTTATATGGTTGTAACATTTATCAACAGCCAAATGACCATTCGCATCTTTATGTTACACAACACCATCTATTAAAACAAAATTTTTTACTGATTTTTCAGTTAAGTCATTTCGTATTTTACTCACCACTCGTTTCTGCTGTTTGCAACATCATCTGAGCTAGCTCCCACTACACCAACCAAATCGACCAGTCTTAAGCCTAGTATCCTGATCGACGAAAACCGTACGCCAGTCATGAGAGAGAGCGAGAGGCAAACAGCTGGCGTTCACTTTTCGTGCGGCCTTTTTTTCACGTCGGTCTCCTGTTCGACGAAAAAAATACCAGAAAATTCCATAGCGTTGCCAGTCTGCGGAAATGAACTTTGGGTGAACCCTAGCGCAAAGATTAAAAAATTTAATCTTTCGGCGTGCGCTTCTCACTGAACATATTAAAAAATGTAGGGAAAAAATCAAAAAACCCGCAAAAGTCGATTGCAGGAGTTTACATGTGAGGACAAAATAACATTAATACTTCTGGGGTGCCTCTTGTCAGAGCAAAATGTTTCATATGTCAAAAATTTACGAAAAACACAATAAAAGTGCAGCTATGAACTTTATATTAGCAAATAATTATCAGTAAATTAAAATAAGCAACTGTTAAATTTAAATTGAATTGTTTTTTAATTTCTTTGTATAGCGGCAGACTTGTCTTGCCAAGGTATTTGATAATATCTTTTAAAGGCTCTTTCCCGCAAATACGATATTTGAATTTTAACTGCTTGTCAACAAACCCAGCTGATTGACAGTACGACCGTAGCACGCTTAAATCTAATGAACTCTCGAAATTTTGGTCACACTGGATAGATTATAGTTTTTACGCTAGCGTAATCGTTTGCCGATCTGGATACTAGGCTTTACTTCTTTTTACAAGTCTGCTAGTCCTGAAAATACGGACACTTCTGACGGATTGCACCGTTTTAATCGACCTAATCGTTCAAATATTTCTGACTGCTCTGACGATTCTAATATTTCTGACAATTGAAATGTGTGAAATTAATAATAAAAGGTGTTTCTATTTCATAAATTAATTTGAAATTAGGCGTTGTTTTTGAATCTTAAGATTTTTGTTAAGATTCTTAATTGTAAAATATATTAAAATCTTAATATAAGATTTTTATGTCCAAACTTGGTTTCACCCGCACGGTGTTCCATTTTATAATTATAATTTTTCAGTTCCAACGACCAACGAGCAATACTAGGATTTATTGATTTTTTGCTCAATGTTTGTAATAGTATATGCCAGTCCGTAACAATTTTTAAAGGCTTATGGTGTAAATATACTTTAAACCGGTGAAGAGGATATTATAGCAAGTATCCCCAGTTTAAAACTATTGTACCTTGATTCAGCAGATGATGCCGTTAGGGAATAGTAAAAAACAGGGTGGATTTTACCGTCATTTTGTCTCTGCATTAGCACTGCTCCAAAACCTCGCGATCTAGCATAAGTATGTAATTCGGTTCACGGCTTGGGTTAAATATAGAAAGAACAGAGCGGAATGGACAAACGATGCCTGAAATCTTCAAAAACTTTTATCTGATCTTCGTTTGTCGGGAATGGTCGTCCTTTTTTAATAAATCAACTAATGGTTTAGCTAAACTTGCATAAGACTCAACAAATCGGCGAAAGTATGAAAGCAATCCCTAACAAGAGTGAAGTTATTATACCCGTTACTCGTAGAGTAAAAGAAGGAAGCGTTTCCGATCTATAAAGTATATATATTCTTGTTCAGGATCACTAGCCGAGTCGATCTAGCCATGTCCGTCTTTCTGTCTGTCCGTATGAACTGAGATCTCGGAAACTATAAAAGCTAGAAGATTGACATTTTGCATGTAGATTTTAAGAGTTCCTACGCAGCGCAAGTTTGTTTCAAAAGCCATGTTCGTCTTTCTGTCTGTCCGTATGAACGCTGAGATCTCGGAAACTATAAAAGCTAGAGGATTGGTATTTTGCATGTAGATTTTAGGAGTTCCTACGCAGCGCAAGTTTGTTTCAAAATGGTGCCACGCCCCCTCTGACGCCCACAAGCCACAAACTGTGGCCACAGTTTTGATGCTTTTATGAAAATCTTAATTGATATGATTTGTTTCGTCAATATCTATCAATTGGCCTAATAAAAGTTTGCTACGCCCACTCTAACGCCCAAAAACCCATTAAGCGTTAAGCCTGGCTAGCGCCTACATTTCCGCCTTTCATGGACCGTGCTACCAATGTCTTGGGGTAGATGGCGCAATACAATAGCGCCATTTAACGGATGACTTTGGAACAGCTGGCCAAGGTGCTCAACAGAGTCAACGTTAAATTAAACAAAATTTTTTTTATTAAAAAAAAACGCAAAAACCCCAAAAAAAAACTAATTAGTAAGGTCAAATAAGTATTAGTAGTATTAGTAGTAAGTACATAAGTATGCCTTCCGTATGTTACGGATAAACAAAATTTTGGGGAACATGGAGATTCCAAACTTGAATAAAGTTTGGCAACTCAAGTCGACTCGTAGGTCCCCAAATTTTGTTTTCGTTTGAAAGACCCCTTTGCAAGCTAACGGCCTCCACTTGGTGTTCCCTGGGTACCGATTTTAACATAAAAAATCGGGATCTAATTCGAGCGGCGAAATGTATGTTTTTTTTTATATATTAAGTTGTTTAGCTGAGTAACGGGTATCTAATAGTCGAGGCACTCGACTATAGCGGGGCAATTTTTTATGGCTTTAATATGCAAATCAATGGTATACCTTTATTGCTAACACTGTATCCTTAATAATGAATTACCTTTCTCAAAAATAAACTCTTCTTTAAATTTATATATAATTTGCATCATGCTTATCGTTTCATAAGTTTTTGCATAATTTTAAGGTGCTCCTCTAGCATTATTAAAGCGACCATCCCAAAAAACAATTTTCCGATTTGTACTAAATCAATTTAAGTGTTGAATATGAAACGTTGAAATATTGACGGACAATTTATTTATCCGAACGGCATGCGTTAATACTCAAATTGTCCTTGCACGTTACAAATGATGTATACTTGACAGACTGTTCTTTGACACAGACCTGGTGGTATTAACTTTTTAAATCAATGGCTGAAACACAATTGTTGTGTTCTTAAGCCTAGTACTCAGATCGACAAACGAGTACGCTAGCGTAAAAACTTTAATCTTTCCAGTTTGACCAAAATTTCGAGAGTTCATCAGATTTAAGCGTGCTACGGTCGTAGAGTCAATTAGCTGGGTTTGTTGACAAGCAGATAAAATTCAAATATCGTATTTGCGGGAAATAGCCTTTAAAAGATATTATCAACCAGCAAGACAAGTATGCCGATGAACAAAGAAATTAAAAAAACAGTTGTCTTTTTTTAATTTACTGATAATTATTTGCCAATTTAAAGTTCATAGCTTCACTTTTATTGTGTATCCTACATCGTACATTTTTGACCTAAAAACAGTTTGCTCTGACAAGAGGCACTCCAGAAAGTATTAATGTTATTTTGTCCCAAAATTTCATTTCCGCAGACTGGCAACGCTATGTAATTTTCTGGTATTTTTCGTCGATCTGAGGACCGAGGTGAAAAAAACGTTGACGAAAAGTGATCGCCAGCTATTTGCCTCTCGCTCTCTCTCATGACTGGCGTACAGTTTTCGTCGATCTGAGTACTAGGCTTTAATATTCAAGACAATCTTCAATCAAAGGTAATGGAAAGTTCCCACGCACTGTTAACTTATTAAAACTTCTGTAATCAACACACATGCTGAGCAGTGCTGCCAGTTTAGCTATTTAGTTGCTAGATCTAGCAACTTTTGAAAAAATTTGCAACTTTTTTTTTCGATTTGCTATTAGCAACAAATCTAGCAACTTTTCATTTTTTTTTAGCAAATTTAGCAACTTTTTACAAAACTTAACATTTTTTTATTTTTCTTAATCATTTTGAACTTTTTCATACCTATTCCAATTTACTGAACCAATTACGATCGAAAATGGTTCACAAAGATATCGGAACTAATTTTTAACTCAGTGGTTCAATCATATGAACACTGTTGATCACTTTTGTGCTGTGTTGTGTCGGTAAAGATGCCAAAAATTTATAAACAACATTTTCGGGATGCCTGGCTGTGCGACGACGAGTTTAAGGAGTGGATTCGCAAGGACTGCACGGACACTAACAGGGCCTATTGTGCGTATTGCAAATCCACAATAGGAGCGAAACTTTTCGAGATCCGACACCATGCCGCATCAAAAAAACACGTGGCTGCGATGGGCGCTGTTACTCAAAAAAATAAGTTGCCCTTCCTTCAAAAGTCCACGAAAACGGAGGAACAAGAAGCGGCACTATGCCTATATATTGCAAAACACACGGCGATGGCAACAAGCGATCATTTGTCGAAATTGTGTGTGGAGCAGTTTTCTGCTTGCAAAGCTGCTGCAAATATAAAATTGGGAAGAACCAAGTGCACCTACATTATTAAAAATGTACTTGCAGTGCATTTTATGGACGACTTACGCTCTGACATCGGAAACGCCGCTTATAGCCTTCTGCTGGACGAGTCCACTGACATTGGTGTGACAAAAATTCTTGGTAAGCTTTTTGTCTCAGTATATATACATATATAATAATGTACATACATATATGACAACTGTATTTTTAAATGTTTTTAAATCTTCAGGAGTCGCTATAAATTACTTTAGTAAGACTAAATGGGAGTTGGTGTCTACATTTTTAAGCCTAGTAGAACTCGAAGCTGGAGATGCTATTTCTATAGCAGATGCTGTTAAAAAGTTATTATTAAAACATAATATCAAAATAGAAAATATGGTCGGAATTGGTACCGATAACGCTAGTGTTATGACGGGCTCAAAAAAAGTGTCTTCACAGAGCTAAAAAAGTCAGTTCCTTCCCTGAAACTCTTAAAATGTGTTTGCCATTCAGTACAGCTAGCCGTTACAAAGTCTTGCAAAAGAGTATTACCGGAAAGCTTAGAGTTTCTTGTGCATGAGACTTACTCATGGTTTTCAAAAAGTTCGAGTCGTCAAATTCATTATAAAAAATTATACCAATCTATAAATGGTGATGAGGTATACATACAAACATATGTATTAACAAAAATTAATCCATATTGTGATTGTCCATTACTAATATATTAACGGTTGACAGATATGGTAGAGCTTAGAGTTGTTGTGGGTATTTACTATTTATGTTTAATTTTTAAATTTTCGAAGATTATACTAATCGATTTTTCTTCATCACGTTAGAATCCTTTGAAAATACCGAGAGTATCTGACACGAGGTGGTTGTCAATAGAGAGTGCAGTTTCCCGAATAGTAGATCAGTGGACAGAGTTAAAGCTCCATTTCGAGTTAGCAGCTACTGTGGAAAAATGCCACAAAGCTCACATTCTCAACGGTCTATATAAGGATGAAATAAATTATCTGTATCTGGTGTTTTTAAAACCCATTCTAAAAGACATGCAAAGCCTTAACAAAAACTTTCAAAGCCGAAGTGGAAACCCAACCCAATTACTTTCGGGTGTAATAGTTGCGATTAATACACTAAAATCCAAAATAATACCACCTGATTGTGAAATAAACATTTTAAGAGATGATTTGGAAAACGCAGCAGTGCCAAATTTGTATTTGGGCTATGCTTTTGAAACAAAGCTCAAAGAGACCCAATTCCGATCGCAAGAGACTGAAGTTAGGAAAATTTGCATGAATTTCATAAAAGAGTTAATAATCCAACTTCGCGAAAGGTATTATGGTTATTTTTTTTAATGTTACATATGTACACATCTATATAACTCCCTTTTTTAGATTGCCAGAAAATATTGAAATAATGAAACGTGTAAATTTGTTTTCCGTTCAATATATACTAAGGCCTTCAATGAGAAAGGACATTGTCGAAGTCTTGGAATATTTCGAATGTAAAAACATTGATGATATCAATTACCAAATTGATAAAATTCAATATATTAAATGGGAATTTATAGAGGACACCAGCAAATTTTGGGCGGAAGTCCTAAAATACAAGGACGCTGCAAACAACAACACCTTTAAAGATTTAGCGGAATTTGCATTAAAAATTCTTTCGTTGCCATGGTCGAATGCAGAAGTAGAGCGTATATTCTCTCAAATGAATTTAGTGAAGAGCAAATTACGCAACGCCATGAGCCTAACAACATTAAATGCGATATTATATATAAGGTTAGTTATACATTCCAATAATTTAAATAAAAATTGAAAATAATAAACTTCAATTATTTTAACAGGTATGGATTACAGAGGCAAGAAAAATGTTGCCATAATTATGTTCTTCCGAACAAATACCTGGCGCAAATCACTGGCAGTGAAAAGTATTTGGATTCAAGTGAAGCTGACGAATTGGATAACATTATAAGCATTCTTTAATTAAGTTATATATAATTGATACTATTTTGAAATCATGTTCCTTTTAATTTTATTTTGTATTTTTAGTTTCATATTTTTAATTTTTGTTCTCTTTAAATATAATAATATATAATATAATCATACTTATTAAAACACAGAAAGCTCGTTATTTATTTGTATTTTAAATTTCTATATTTTCCTTAAATATATGCATAATTAGTTTAAAAGTTAAATGTAACTGGTCTAGCATTTTTTTTGGCTATTTTCGACGAATTTTTAGCAATTTCTAGCAACTTTTTTTTCAAAATCTAGCAATTTCTGCTTGGGAGTTTCTGGCAGCACTGATGCTGAGTTCACCTAACCTTTTTCTTAACTAACACAATAGACGAAGCAAATGGTGAATTATCTCTATATATAAAGCTATCAGTAAGAAAACTGGGAACCCACGCAGAGCCAAAACCACTCGTTAACAATATTAATATGCATTTTTATTACATTCTAATAACTTTTAACTGATTTGCTAAGATTTATTGGGGCTCCCCAAGTGGCCCCAATCGCTTTCAATTGGAAATAGGTCAATTTTCTTTTCAAAAATACTGGACGCTAAACCGTTTAACCAATCGAATCCGTGTTTTCGCCAAAAAAATAGTTTAAGACATTATAGATGTTCAAAAAATTTGACCGCTTAGATTTAAGGCTTTTTATTATATTTAAAACACCCGTTCTAAAATAACAATTAGGCAAAAATCTCTTAAAACCAATCAAATTTTTTTTTGGCACTTCTAAACTGAGTATCAAAAATCCCTTTCGGTAAAGTTTTTCCTCAAGCTTTAACGATTCAGCTGATGGTTTCACCAAAGCTCTAGCTATCTTCTATACAAAGAACTTAAGCAAAAAGTCGATCTATTATTGAATTTAAATGCTCCTTGCATTTATTGCTGTCAGAATACGCAAAAGACGTTTTTTTGGCGAAAATCTATTTGGCCTGGTTTTTGGTAGTGTAGTAAAAATATACCATTCAAATTGTTTTTTATATTGTTTTGCCACACGCTGTTAGGAAACATAAGAGCGGGAGATCGCAGTAGATAGAGAGAGAGGAAAGAGTGTAGCAAGTGCGCAAAAGCAGAAGTTAATGGGGAAACTTTGAATTTGATCAGAGTCGTATCAAGAAAATTTGCCGCGAGTTGTGTTTTTATGTGATCATTTTCGTATTAATTAGGCAAAGAGTAGGCATTGCTGAATTAATTGGAAAATTTCTTTGCATAACCGAGTATTTTATTGTATAACCGTATGTGAGCAATACTATTAGTAATGAGGGTTAACTATAGTTTCAGCCAAAACTACAAATATGTTTAAAGATCTTACATCTAAAATGCAACATTACATAGTTCTACTGCAAACCTATTACATAAGAAAAGAGAATATTCGGGTTATCCACCGCAAGCGAAGCTGCGGGCACCCTGCTAGTGTTAGTATGTAATCCCTCATCAATAATTTCCGACACCTTGTCTCTCTCAAAGTACGATAATCATATAGGCTTAAAATGAAATGGATTGTCATTAGTTAATTTCATACTCAACTCAAAATTTAATACTAATTTTTATTAATAAAAACGCGACTTCGATTGGAAAGCGACGAAATTTAATGAGAAGTAGCGACGACGAAAAGAAGTGTGATGTTGATCGGGTTCGATTTAACACTGGTTTAATTTTAATAATGATCTTTTATAGCTATGCTTATCTAAGGGGGGCGAGGCACGGGGCGAGTTCGCGAGAGCGAACGAAAGCTTTATTGGCTCCCGCTCTCGCCTTAAAACTAGAGAGACTACAAATTTAAATAAACGCGCCAAGTGCGCAAACACCGCCCCCTCTGAAGGGACGACGTCCTTCAGGCCAACGCCAGCAATACCGCCAGCCGATGGATCGCTCTCCGGTACAGTCCGTCCTGAGTCCGAACGTCCGCCACCCGAACCTTTTTATCGGCGCCGGCGTGGACCGCTTCCACTCGCCCGATCCTGCACTGCTGGGGTGGAAGGTTTTCCTCTGCGACGACGACCATTTTCCCCGCGACGAAGTTTGGCTCCTCCTTGTACCATTTGCACCTCTGCTGTAGGCTGGAGATGTACTCCCAGGATCATCGCTGCCAAAACCTGTGCTTGAGCGACAAGACACCTCGCCATCGACGCAAGCAGTTCAGGTTAATCTGGTCCGGGAGTGCTTCCGACGGTGGGGCCAAGAGGGGGCCGCTGATGAGCAGATGTCCGTGCATCAGGGCTTCGCCGTCGTTTGGGTCGTTGCTAAGGGTTCCCAGAGGTCTTGAGTTGAGCACGCCTCCACGCTGGTGAGGAGAGTTCCGAGCTCCTCCGCGGTCAAAAGGTTTTGGCCGACTGTCCGAAGGAACAGGTGCTTTGCAGACTTCACACCTGCCTCCCAAAAGTCCGCCGAAGTGCGGAACTCGCATCCTTTTTTTGATGCGTATGTTTTTATACAGTTTTATATAATTAGTGGCATTGTCGCACCACACCTTCTCCGGTATCCCGCGGCGACCCACGAACCTTTGAAAAGCCAAAAGTAAAGCATCAGTGGTTAGGTCAGACACAAGCTCCAAGTGGACCGCTTTGGACGCAAAACAGACAAACAAGGCCAGGTACGACTTGTACGGTGGCTTACCACGGATACGATACGTTGTGCTAAAGGGGCCACAAAAATCAACGCCACAGATGTTAAACGGGCGGAGAGCTCGAAGTCTGTCTGCTGGCAAGTTCCCCATGATTTGCGTCAAGGGTTGCGGCTTACAGCGAAAGCAGCACGATCAAACTGTTTGTCGGCAGACTTCTGGCGCATTGACTAGCCATACTTTCTCGCTCAGACGACTTACAAGAGTTCATGGGCCAGCGTGACAATTCGTAACGTGCAGGTATGACACGTATGATCTGATGAATTGTGAGCTTTCAGACAGCAACAACGGGAATTTGGCTTCGTACGGGATAGAAGCATTCAATAACCGACCTCCAACTCGTAGCAATGTCGAGGAACACCAATTTAATTTATTATTATTATTATTCTTAGCTTAGCTTTTGAATATTCGTTGCCACCGGTTTATTTTTCCGAATTTTACTAATATCTTCACTGAATTCGTGAAATTGGATAACTTCAACAATTTTCTCTAAAGCAAAATTCAGTTCTCTTGGCGAAATACTTTTTTCAAAGTTCTTTGAATAAAGCGGAGAACTCATACGAAAACTCTCAGAAGCTTCAGGTGCGATTAAATGTTTTCTATTTTCTGAAGCAGATAATTTGGCTCTAGGCTGACTACAAGAGCTAATGCCGATTTGTGTACTTCCATCTACACTACTGCGGCCGGCAGTTCGAAATGTTGATTTACAGGCCAATTAATTTCTGAGTCCAGCAAGAACGTCAACGTCACATCCACGGGATACTATGACTGCTGGGTTAACTTTCGTGGAAACGTGTCTCCAAATTGCGTTCTCCGACCACTCCTGAATCTCTGCGACCTGGTTTGATACAAAAACCGAAAATGACGAAGGATGGGTTTTGATCCAGTGTAATGTGATCCCGGAGTCTGTCCATAGGAAAACATTCTCAATGGGACAATTTAACAATGGCTTGACACGATTATATAGATCTGCTAAAAGGTGAGCTGCGCACAGCTCAAGGCGAGGCAAAGTTTTCGTCTTGAGGGGAGCTACTTTTGATTTGGCGGTCAATAAAGACACCTTAAAACCTTCAGCAGTTTGAGTACGAACGTAGATCGTAGAACGCATGGAAGCGTCAGCGAAACCATGTATTTGAATCGGGACTAGCGGATCTGTGTGGACGAATCGCGATACCTTAATTTTCGGCAGCTGCAGAAGCGTTGCTTTAAAGGTATTCCATGAAGCATCCAACTGTATTGGTAGCGACTCGTCCCAATCTAGCTTTCGAAGCCACAGCTCCTGCAACAACATCTTTGCCCTTGTGACTAAAGGACACATGTGGCCAAGTGGATCGAAAAGTCGAGCCGACAAAATATTTCGTTTTGTCGCACGAAGATCCAGGAAAGAGTCATCCAACCGAAATTGGAAGTAATCTTTAACCGGTAACCAAACCACGCCAAGGGTCTTAGTTAAGTCTGAGCCTGCCGTAAGTGGTATTACAGCGCTATCAGATGCGGATAACTCTGGGCAGTTTGAAAACCACTTTGCCAGTTCAAATCCTGTCTCTTGCAAAACCTGAGAAACTTCGTCTCGAAGGCCTTGCAGGTCCGCAGGTCCGGCGCCAGTCAACAAATCGTCAACATAAAAATCTTTCTGAATAATCTGTGCGGCTTTTGGATAAGTTGCTTGCGCCATCTCTCCTAGCCGTAGTAAACACCTGATCGCCAAAAAGGGTGCCGGCGAAGTTCCATATGTAACAGTATTTAACTTAAAGATTTTCAGAGACTCAGAAGGATCTTGTCTCCATACTATGAGCTGAATGTTTCGGTCAGATTCGTCCACCATTACTTGGCGATACATTTTTTTATGTCTGCCGCGAGGGCAAACTTATGCAATCTAAACCGAAACAGTGTCGAGTACAGCTCCTCTTAAATGGTTGGGCCTACCATTAAGATGTCATTCAACGATGCCTGCGTCGATATACGACACGATGCATCAAAAACTACTCTCAACTTTGTTGAAGTACTTTGTGGCCGTAGAACGCACTGGTGCGGAATGAAATAGTGCGGAGTGTTTCGAATTTCGTCATTGGTAGAAGACATGTGGCCCATGGAAACATATTCCTCCATGAATTCAATATACATCTTCCTCAACGAAGGGTCCTTTGACAATTTTCTTTCTAGCGACAAAAGTCTACGTTTCGCAACTTCGTGTGATGAGCCAAGATAATTTGGGTCAGATTTAAACGACAAACGAACCGAAAATCTACCGGACGACAATCTTTGAGTAATTTTCTCAAAGTGCGGCTCACAAAGTTGCTGCTCAGGATTACTGACTTTAACCTCGGGCGGCAGGTCCTCCACAGACCAAAATTTCTGCAGGGTTGTGTCAATTGACACAGCTAAGATGTACCATTTTGTCAGCCTTTATTTTATGTTTAGTTTTTTGTAGGATGGTCTGGCCAACAGATAAAAATTCAAAGAACGTATCTGCACCGATAAGCATATCTATTTTTTGTGGCTTGAAGAATAATGGATCTGCCAACTGAATATTTTGAGGCAGTCTCCACCCACTGGTGTTCACCGCTTGATCCGGATGATAACCAGAAATATTTTTTAGGATACAAAAATCGGCTATTCCCCAATCGTGCCTTCACAACCGTGTGTTTTTTTTTTTTTAGATTGGATTAGGTTAGACTGGACTTTGTAAGCAGTGTATGATGATGTAATTAACATGTCTATAGCTATATCTAAGTTATATTAATTAAGTACCAACATCCACATTTATGTACCAATCCTGCTGTTCCGATTTGATAGAGAACTAAGTAAAACTAATATTGCAAAAGGCTAAGGATAAAGTGAATATCAGAGAACGGTCACTTTAAGATAAAACAGAGAAACAGAGAGACATTGTAAAAAGCACACCAACATAAAATTAAGAATAAAAATTGAAATAAAGTGAAATAAAAAAGATTAAAACTACGATAACAACTTCAGAAGTGGGATAGACACCATTTAAACATCCGCCTACATAAACATTGTTGGCTATCCGAAGACGCACAAGTTTTTTTTTCCTATAATTGCGTTTTGGCGAGTGACGCCAAATTGGAATGGACAAGGCGAAAATTGTAGAGTGGCTTCAAGCCAATGAAATCAGGTTTCCAGGAAGTGCAACTTTAAGACAACTGCGTAAGCTTGCATTGGACGCCGGTTGCCAGGATGCGGCTAATATCCCAGAAAGCCTATTGGAGGAAGAAGATGCCAAAATTGAGGTTGTAAGCCAGCGGAGCGCTAGCGAAGACATCGACGAGTTAGAAGAAGAAGAAGCACTACTTGACGCCGCCATAAGGGTAGCTAAGAAAAAGAAGATACTGGCCGAATTAATGCGAAACGACAGCAAGACGACAGATGACATTCGTATGGTGAAACAGCTCATGATTCCGTTTTCTGCCACTGAAAATGAGGAAGCCTTTAAGTGGATTTTAGATTTTGAGAGAATCTGCAGAGATGTTAACGAGTGTAAAAATTTCCAATTACGCTGCGTACGAATGCTGATGAAACCGGGAACAGATGCCGACTTGTTCTTGCGTGTTGACCAATCGAATACTTATGACGCATTTAAAGATAACTTTATAAAAACATTTGGTCGTGGTAGTTCAACTGCTGACATCGTGTTGCTGTTAAAGGAGACCATTTTCAACCCGCTGAAAAACACTGTTATGGGATACATACTTCTTATGGAGGAAATTGCTATGCGTGCTAGCATCGAAGAAAAATTGACAGTTCAGCTTATAATTGATGGTTTTCGCGATCGTTCAGCCAATATCGCCCTATTGTACACAGCAACAACAATCGAAAAATTGAAGGAGTTGGCACGGAAGTATGAAAATCTAACAAAGAAGTCCCAACATTTTTCTCTCCGCTCAGAAAACACTAGAAAAGATCGGAACACAATCCGTTGCTACAATTGTTCCGCTTATGGGCATTACGCTTTGTCGTGCACTGCGCCGAAGCGCGAGAAGAATTCCTGCTTCCGCTGTGGATCGCTCCAGCACATGCTAAAGGATTGCCAACAGAAGCCAGCAAGTAACCCAAGAATGGTGGGAGCAGCCAACAACCAGCCGATACGGGATGACGAAGAGGAGCCAAATATGTTTATTCCGATAATTAACCAGGTAGGAGTATATTTTTACACTGATTGTCAAATTAAGCCTAATGTAACCTTCCTTTCTGCCATGTTCGATACGGGTAGCGCAATTAATTTGATTCAACACGCTGCCATTCCTTATAAAAACATTAGCGATGTATTGTTCCCGACTGACTACTGTGGAGTCAATGGATTTAAGATTAAAACTTTCGGAAAAATATTTGTTAAGCTCGTTTTTCAAAACTTAGAAGAAGAAATCTTATTTTTTGTTGTACCCAACAACTATGTTGCAACTAATGTGCTATTAGGGCGTAAGTTTTTGGAAAAATTTGGAATAAAATTGATTTTTAAGTATAAAGTAAAAGAAATTATTGAATTGAATAGATTAGTGAACAGTGAACCATTGAATATATTAGAGAATAGTGAACCATTGAATAGATTAGTGAACAGTGAACCATTGAATATATTAGAGAATAGTGAACCATTGAATAGATTAGTGAACATTGAACCATTGAATAGACTAGAGAATAGTGAAACATATCGAGACAGTGATCAATTGATAGACAGTAGAAGTTTTGAAGACTTATGTGAAGAAAGTGAAATTGATAGTGATGACATCATACCAGAGATATATAGTATAGATGTATTTAAGGATGATGAAAGTTTTGACATTGACCCAAAGTTGAGTGATAGAGATCGGAGTGAGCTCAGTGAAATAATAAGATTGAATTATTTATGTTTATCTAACATCCCAGCGATTCAACATAGTTACGAAATGAGGTTAAGGCTAAAGTCAGAAGAACCTGTACGTTCTGTTCCAAGAAGACTTTCATATCAGGAAAAGAAAGAAGTAGATTTTAAAGTTGACGAATTATTGAAAAAAGGATTTATAAGAGAAAGCAATTCGCCCTATAGTTCTGCTATTGTACTTGTTAAGAAGAAATCTGGGGAAAAGCGCATGTGCGTAGATTATAGGCAACTTAATAAGATAACCATTCGTGATGGATACCCGCTTCCCCTTATAGATGACTGTTTAGAGCGCTTGGAAGGAAATCAATACTTCACACTTTTAGATTTGAAAAGTGGATACCACCAAGTGAAAGTAGCAGAAAGTTCAGTGCAATATACAGCTTTTGTAACACCTTCCGGTCAGTATGAATACACAAGAATGCCTTTCGGACTCATGAATGCACCCGCGGTATTCATGAGATTTATTAATTTTATTCTGCAACCCTTGATTCGCGAAGGAAATGTAGTAGTTTACATAGACGATATTGCTATAGGTTCGAAGACATTGAATGAACATTTTAAGACGGTAGGAAGAGTATTAAGAATTTTAGCAGCATATCGATTGGAAATTAAAATAAATAAATGCCAGTTCGCTTATAAAAGTATTGAATTTTTAGGATACACACTCAGTGAAAAAGGGATAAGTCCGAATAACGAGCATACATCAACTATTAAACATCTTCCGATACCAAAAGATCGCCATGGAATGCAGAAATGTTTAGGACTATTTTCTTACTTTAGAAGATTTATTCCGGCGTACTCAAAAATAGCAAAGCCATTGCAGGAGCTCACAAAAGCAGGTGTTAAGTATGAACTCAATGAGGATTGTATCAATATTTTTGAATATCTTCGTGAGAAATTAATTTCATTCCCTATATTATCTTTGTACAATCCAAATCGAGAAACGGAATTGCATTGCGACGCAAGTAGCGAGGGATTTGGTGGAATCTTATTACAAAAACAGGATGATAACAAGTTCCATCCAATAGCTTATTTTTCACAGAGAACAACAAAACTAGAGGCAAGATATGAAAGCTTTAAATTGGAAACACTAGCTGTGGTTTACTCATTACGAAAATTTAGAATATACCTAGAAGGAATTCCATTTAACATAGTAACAGATTGTAATGCAGTAGTTTTATGTCTAGGGAAAGGACGCCTTAATTCAAGTATTGCTAGATGTGCTTTAGAATTGGCGAATTATAATTATACACTTAAGCATCGTAGTGGAAAATATTTGAATCATGTTGATACACTGAGTAGATACCCTTCAGCCTTAAATGAAAATTTTGAATATGAACCTGTATTGAACATCCAAGAAAGTGACAACAAAGACCAAATAGTTTCAGTAATTGACAGTGACGACATCAATCTTCAGCTTCAGATAACGCAAAATAGGGATAATCTTATAGTAAAACTGAAAGAACAATTAGAACATGGAAATGTGAAAAATTTTATATTGAACGATGGAATAGTCTACAGATTAGGTGAGAAAGATATTGAATTGTTATATGTACCAGTTGAAATGGAATCCCACATAATTAGGAGAGTCCATGAAAATTTATGTCATTTAGGTACTGAAAAATGTTTGAAGGAAATATTGAGACATTATTGGTTTCCGAACATGAAATCTAAAATAGAGGCATTTATTGGAAATTGTTTGAATTGTATCATGTTTACAGTACCTACACATGCGAATAATCGAACCCTACATAATATACCCAAGCGACCAATTCCTTTTGATACATTACATGTAGACCATTTTGGACCATTGCCCTCAGTTATATCGAAAAAGAAACATTTGTTAGTGATTATTGACGGATTTACCAAATTTGTTAAATTGTTTCCTGTAAATTCAACGAGTACGAAAGAAGTCAATACGTGTTTTTCGAAATATTTTCAATATTACAGTCGACCACGTAGAATTGTAAGTGATAGGGGTACGTGTTTTACTTCATTTTTATTAGAAAATAATATTGAACACGTTAAAGTAGCAACTGCGTCACCTCAAGCGAACGGTCAGGTGGAAAGAGTAAATAGAACAGTGAAAGCAATGTTAGCTAAGATAACTGAACCAATAAAGCACGAGGATTGGAGCAAACTACTGGTTAAGGCCGAATATGCCATTAATAATTCAGTGCATTCAACGACGAAGGAATTACCATCAGTATTATTATTTGGAGTTCAGCAGAGAGGGTGTAATATTGACGCATTGACAGAATATTTAGATGATAGAAATGATAGACCACAGTGCGATTTAGGAAATGTCCGTAAAAATTCTTCAGATAAAATAGAACAGTCTCAGAAAAGAAGCAAGTAATATTATCAGAAAAATCACAAAAGTCATGTAGAATTCGAAGAAGGCGATTTTGTTGTAATGAGAAACATTGACACCACAATTGGTACAAATAAAAAATTTGTACCGAAGTACAAAGGACCATACGTCGTTAAAAGAATTTTGCCAAACGATAGATATTTTACAACTGATATTGAAAATTGTCAAATTAGTCAAATTCCCTATGATGGAATTGTAGAAGCATGTCGGTTACGAAAATGGGCAGATTGGCGTAATCAGTGTGAAATTAACTCCTAATAAATGTTAAGCTAACCTATATATATATTTAAACAATTAATATCTAAATTATTAACCATTTTGGTTTACAACTTAACTTATTCTTTACAAATTATTCATATTTATATTTACTTTACTAAACGTAAGAACATTTTAATAATACTTATATAAATAGAAACCCACGATCGAGGACGATCTAATTGTCAGGATGGCCGAGCTGTAAGCAGTGTATGATGATGTAATTAACATGTCTATAGCTATTTCTAAGTTATATTAATTAAGTACCAACATCCACATTTATGTACCAATCCTGCTGTTCCGATTTGATAGAGAACTAAGTAAAACTAATATTGCAAAAGGCTAAGGATAAAGTGAATATCAGAGAACGGTCACTTTAAGATAAAACACAGAAACAGAGAGACATTGTAAAAAGCACACCAACATAAAATTAAGAATAAAAATTGAAATAAAGTGAAATAAAAAAGATTAAAACTACGATAACAACTTGCTGAACAGTTTTGGGCTTGGAGGAATCTTCTGCTACCATGTGTTGGTACCGCCTGTTCAATGTCGTCTCACATTCACTCCAAAGGGGTACCGAAGTATAGTCTAATTGTTCTTCCCATTTTCTTTTAGTTCCTGTATCGACCGTGCTCAGTACCAAATGTATTAAAATAGCATAAGTAATGCGTCTATCATCCCCAATAGACAGCAAGGAGTCGTAAAGGGTTGTGACTGTGTCGATGAGGGTTCTCAAGGTTGTAGCTGACGGCTGGTTAATTTTTTGCAAATTAAAAAGTGTCGATATGTTGTCAAAAAAATAGGGCTATCATAATCGTACACCCGCTTCAGGTAATTTAAGATTTCTAAATGGCACTCTAGCTCAACCGGATTAAGAGACAATTTACCCTCTTTTAAGTTTCGATACGTTCGGTTTATACTTTTCAAGCTAATATCCCGTTTGTGTTTAAGCTCTTCGAAATTTTTAGTTGCCATCGCGTATATATTTTATTTATTTATTTTTGGAATCGAAGATATATATTTTCTTTTTTTAATAATATATAAAACGACTAACGAGTAATATGCCGAACTCACGCAGTGTAGTGGAGCTGAAGGCTGAGAAAAGTTAAAAAAAAACTTAATTTGAGTTTTTAGAATTTTGCCAAAACCACTCGTTAACAATATTAATATGCATTTTTATTACATTCTAATAACTTTTAACTGATTTGCTAAGATTTATTGGGGCTCCCCAAGTGGCCCCAATCGCTTTCAATTGGAAATAGGTCAATTTTCTTTTCAAAAATACTGGACGCTAAACCGTTTAACCAATCGAATCCGTGTTTTCGCCAAAAAATAGTTTAAGACATTATAGATGTTCAAAAAATTTGACCGCTTAGATTTAAGGCTTTTTATTATATTTAAAACACCCGTTCTAAAATAACAATTAGGCAAAAATCTCTTAAAACCAATCAAATTTTTTTTTGGCACTTCTAAACTGAGTATCAAAAATCCCTTTCGGTAAAGTTTTTCCTCAAGCTTTAACGATTCAGCTGATGGTTTCACCAAAGCTCTAGCTATCTTCTATACAAAGAAACTAAGCAAAAGGTCGATCTATTATTGAATTTAAATGCTCTTTGCATTTATTGCTGTCAGAATACGCAAAAGACGTTTTTTTGGCGAAAATCTATTTGGCCTGGTTTTTGGTAGTGTAGTAAAAATATACCATTCAAATTGTTTTTTTATAGTGTTTTGCCACACGCTGTTAGGAAACATAAGAGCGGGAGATCGCAGTAGATAGAGAGAGAGGAAAGAGTGTAGCAAGTGCGCAAAAGCAGAAGTTAATGGGGAAACTTTGAATTTGATCAGAGTCGTATCAAGAAAATTTGCCGCGAGTTGTGTTTTTATGTGATCATTTTCGTATTAATTAGGCAAAGAGTAGGCATTGCTGAATTAATTGGAAAATTTCTTTGCATAACCGAGTATTTTATTGTATAACCGTATGTGAGCAATACTATTAGTAATGAGGGTTAACTATAGTTTCAGCCAAAACTACAAATATGTTTAAAGATCTTACATCTAAAATGCAACATTACATAGTTCTACTGCAAACCTATTACATAAGAAAAAGAGAATATTCGGGTTATCCACCGCAAGCGAAGCTGCGGGCACCCTGCTAGTGTTAGTATGTAATCCCTCATCAATAATTTCCGACACCTTGTCTCTCTCAAAGTACGATAATCATATAGGCTTAAAATGAAATGGAATGTCATTAGTTAATTTCATACTCAACTCAAAATTTAATACTAATTTTTATTAATAAAAACGCGACTTCGATTGGAAAGCGACGAAATTTAATGAGAAGTAGCGACGACGAAAAGAAGTGTGATGTTGATCGGGTTCGATTTAACACTGGTTTAATTTTAATAATGATCTTTTATAGCTATGCTTATCTAAGGGGGGCGAGGCACGGGGCGAGTTCGCGAGAGCGAACGAAAGCTTTATTGGCTCCCGCTCTCGCCTTAAAACTAGAGAGACTACAAATTTAAATAAACGCGCCAAGTGCGCAAACACCGCCCCCTCTGAAGGGACGACGTCCTTCAGGCCAACGCCAGCAATACCGCCAGCCGATGGATCGCTCTCCGGTACAGTCCGTCCTGAGTCCGAACGTCCGCCACCCGAACCTTTTTATCGGCGCCGGCGTGGACCGCTTCCACTCGCCCGATCCTGCACTGCTGGGGTGGAAGGTTTTCCTCTGCGACGACGACCATTTTCCCCGCGACGAAGTTTGGCTCCTCCTTGTACCATTTGCACCTCTGCTGTAGGCTGGAGATGTACTCCCAGGATCATCGCTGCCAAAACCTGTGCTTGAGCGACAAGACACCTCGCCATCGACGCAAGCAGTTCAGGTTAATCTGGTCCGGGAGTGCTTCCGACGGTGGGGCCAAGAGGGGGCCGCTGATGAGCAGATGTCCGTGCATCAGGGCTTCGCCGTCGTTTGGGTCGTTGCTAAGGGTTCCCAGAGGTCTTGAGTTGAGCACGCCTCCACGCTGGTGAGGAGAGTTCCGAGCTCCTCCGCGGTCAAAAGGTTTTGGCCGACCGTCCGAAGGAACAGGTGCTTTGCAGACTTCACACCTGCCTCCCAAAAGTCCGCCGAAGTGCGGTGCTCGCATCCTTTTTTTGATGCGTATGTTTTTATACAGTTTTATATAATTAGTGGCATTGTCGCACCACACCTTCTCCGGTATCCCGCGGCGACTCACGAACCTTTGAAAAGCCAAAAGTAAAGCATCAGTGGTTAGGTCAAACACAAGCTCCAAGTGGACCGCTTTGGACGCAAAACAGACAAACAAGGCCAGGTACGACTTGTACGGTGGCTTACCACGGATACGATACGTTGTGCTAAAGGGGCCACAAAAATCAACGCCACAGATGTTAAACGGGCGGAGAGCTCGAAGTCTGTCTGCTGGCAAGTTCCCCATGATTTGCGTCAAGGGTTGCGGCTTACAGCGAAAGCAGCACGATCAAACTGTTTGTCGGCAGACTTCTGGCGCATTGACTAGCCATACTTTCTTGCTCAGACGACTTACAAGAGTTCATGGGCCAGCGTGACAATTCGTAACGTGCAGGTATGACACGTATGATCTGATGAATTGTGAGCTTTCAGACAGCAACAACGGGAATTTGGCTTCGTACGGGATAGAAGCATTCAATAACCGACCTCCAACTCGTAGCAATGTCGAGGAACACCAATTTAATTTATTATTATTATTATTCTTAGCTTAGCTTTTGAATATTCGTTGCCACCGGTTTATTTTTCCGAATTCTACTAATATCGTCACTGAATTCGTGAAATTGGATAACTTCAACAATTTTCTCTAAAGCAAAATTCAGTTCTCTTGGCGAAATACTTTTTCAAAGTTCTTTGAATAAAGCGGAGAACTCATACGAAAACTCTCAGAAGCTTCAGGTGCGATTAAATGTTTTCTATTTTCTGAAGCAGATAATTTGGCTCTAGGCTGACTACAAGAGCTAATGCCGATTTGTGTACTTCCATCTACACTACTGCGGCCGGCAGTTCGAAATGTTGATTTACAGGCCAATTAATTTCTGAGTCCAGCAAGAACGTCAACGTCACATCCACGGGATACTATGACTGCTGGGTTAACTTTCGTGGAAACGTGTCTCCAAATTGCGTTCTCCGACCACTCCTGAATCTCTGCGACCTGGTTTGATACAAAAACCGAAAATGACGAAGGATGGGTTTTGATCCAGTGTAATGTGATCCCGGAGTCTGTCCATAGGAAAACATTCTCAATGGGACAATTTAACAATGGCTTGACACGATTATATAGATCTGCTAAAAGGTGAGCTGCGCACAGCTCAAGGCGAGGCAAAGTTTTCGTCTTGAGGGGAGCTACTTTTGATTTGGCGGTCAATAAAGACACCTTAAAACCTTCAGCAGTTTGAGTACGAACGTAGATCGTAGAACGCATGGAAGCGTCAGCGAAACCATGTATTTGAATCGGGACTAGCGGATCTGTGTGGACGAATCGCGATACCTTAATTTTCGGCAGCTGCAGAAGCGTTGCTTTAAAGGTATTCCATGAAGCATCCAACTGTATTGGTAGCGACTCGTCCCAATCTAGCTTTCGAAGCCACAGCTCCTGCAACAACATCTTTGCCCTTGTGACTAAAGGACACATGTGGCCAAGTGGATCGAAAAGTCGAGCCGACAAAATATTTCGTTTTGTCGCACGAAGATCCAGGAAAGAGTCATCCAACCGAAATTGGAAGTAATCTTTAACCGGTAACCAAACCACGCCAAGGGTCTTAGTTAAGTCTGAGCCTGCCGTAAGTGGTATTACAGCGCTATCAGATGCGGATAACTCTGGGCAGTTTGAAAACCACTTTGCCAGTTCAAATCCTGTCTCTTGCAAAACCTGAGAAACTTCGTCTCGAAGGCCTTGCAGGTCCGCAGGTCCGGCGCCAGTCAACAAATCGTCAACATAAAAATCTTTCTGAATAATCTGTGCGGCTTTTGGATAAGTTGCTTGCGCCATCTCTCCTAGCCGTAGTAAACACCTGATCGCCAAAAAGGGTGCCGGCGAAGTTCCATATGTAACAGTATTTAACTTAAAGATTTTCAGAGACTCAGAAGGATCTTGTCTCCATACTATGAGCTGAATGTTTCGGTCAGATTCGTCCACCATTACTTGGCGATACATTTTTTTATGTCTGCCGCGAGGGCAAACTTATGCAATCTAAACCGAAACAGTGTCGAGTACAGCTCCTCTTAAATGGTTGGGCCTACCATTAAGATGTCATTCAACGATACCTGCGTCGATATACGACACGATGCATCAAAAACTACTCTCAACTTTGTTGAAGAACTTTGTGGCCGTAGAACGCACTGGTGCGGAATGAAATAGTGCGGAGTGTTTCGAATTTCGTCATTGGTGGAAGACATGTGGCCCATGGAAACATATTCCTCCATGAATTCAATATACATCTTCCTCAACGAAGGGTCCTTTGACAATTTTCTTTCTAGCGACAAAAGTCTACGTTTCGCAACTTCGTGTGATGAGCCAAGATAATTTGGGTCAGATTTAAACGACAAACGAACCGAAAATCTACCGGACGACAATCTTTGAGTAATTTTCTCAAAGTGCGGCTCACAAAGTTGCTGCTCAGGAGTACTGACTTTAACCTTGGGCGGCAGGTCCTCCACAGACCAAAATTTCTGCAGGGTTGTGTCAATTGACACAGCTGAGATGTACCATTTTGTCAGCCTTTATTTTATGTTTAGTTTTTTGTAGGATGGTCTGGCCAACAGATAAAAATTCAAAGAACGTATTTCCACCGATAAGCATATCTATTTTTTGTGGCTTGAAGAATAATGGATCTGCCAACTGAATATTTTGAGGCAGTCTCCACCCGCTGGTGTTCACCGCTTGATCCGGATGATAACCAGAAATATTTTTTAGGATACAAAAATCGGCTATTCCCCAATCGTGCCTTCACAACCGTGTGTATTTTTTTTTTTTAGATTGGATTAGGTTAGACTGGACTTTGTAAGCAGTGTATGATGATGTAATTAACATGTCTATAGCTATTTCTAAGTTATATTAATTAAGTACCAACATCCACATTTATGTACCAATCCTTCTGTTCCGATTTGATAGAGAACTAAGTAAAACTAATATTGCAAAAGGCTAAGGATAAAGTGAATATCAGAGAACGGTCACTTTAAGATAAAACAGAGAAACAGAGAGACATTGTAAAAAGCACACCAACATAAAATTAAGAATAAAAATTGAAATAAAGTGAAATAAAAAAGATTAAAACTACAATAACAACTTCAGAAGTGGGATAGACACCATTTAAATATCCGCCTACATAAACATTGTTGGCTATCCGAAGACGCACAAGTTTTTTTTCCTATAATTGCGTTTTGGCGAGTGACGCCAAATTGGAATAGACAAGGCGAAAATTGTAGAGTGGCTTCAAGCCAATGAAATCAGGTTTCCAGGAAGTGCAACTTTAAGACAACTGCGCAAGCTTGCATTGGACGCCGGTTGCCAGGATGCGGCTAATATCCCAGAAAGCCTATTGGAGGAAGAAGATGCCAAAATTGAGGTTGTAAGCCAGCGGAGCGCTAGCGAAGACATCGACGAGTTAGAAGAAGAAGAAGCACTACTTGACGCCGCCATAAGGGTAGCTAAGAAAAAGAAGATACTGGCCGAATTAATGCGAAACGACAGCAAGACGACAGATGACATTCGTATGGTGAAACAGCTCATGATTCCGTTTTCTGCCACTGAAAATGAGGAAGCCTTTAAGTGGATTTTAGATTTTGAGAGAATCTGCAGAGATGTTAACGAGTGTAAAAATTTCCAATTACGCTGCGTACGAATGCTGATGAAACCGGGAACAGATGCCGACTTGTTCTTGCGTGTTGACCAATCGAATACTTATGACGCATTTAAAGATAACTTTATAAAAACATTTGGTCGTGGTAGTTCAACTGCTGACATCGTGTTGCTGTTAAAGGAGACCATTTTCAACCCGCTGAAAAACACTGTTATGGGATACATACTTCTTATGGAGGAAATTGCTATGCGTGCTAGCATCGAAGAAAAATTGACAGTTCAGCTTATAATTGATGGTTTTCGCGATCGTTCAGCCAATATCGCCCTATTGTACACAGCAACAACAATCGAAAAATTGAAGGAGTTGGCACGGAAGTATGAAAATCTAACAAAGAAGTCCCAACATTTTCTCTCCGCTCAGAAAACACTAGAAAAGATCGGAACACAATCCGTTTCTACAATTGTTCCGCTTATGGGCATTACGCTTCGTCGTGCACTGCGCCGAAGCGCGAGAAGAATTCCTGCTTCCGCTGTGGATCGCTCCAGCACATGCTAAAGGATTGCCAACAGAAGCCAGCAAGTAACCCAAGAATGGTGGGAGCAGCCAACAACCAGCCGATACGGGATGACGAAGAGGAGCCAAATATGTTTATTCCGATAATTAACCAGGTAGGAGTATATTTTTACACTGATTGTCAAATTAAGCCTAATGTAACCTTCCTTTCTGCCATGTTCGATACGGGTAGCGCAATTAATTTGATTCAACACGCTGCCATTCCTTATAAAAACATTAGCGATGTATTGTTCCCGACTGACTACTGTGGAGTCAATGGATTTAAGATTAAAATTTTCGGAAAAATATTTGTTAAGCTCGTTTTTCAAAACATAGAAGAAGAAATCTTATTTTTTGTTGTACCCAACAACTATGTTGCAACTAATGTGCTATTAGGGCGTAAGTTTTTGGAAAAATTTGGAATAAAATTGATTTTTAAGTATAAAGTAAAAGAAATTATTGAATTGAATAGATTAGTGAACAGTGAACCATTGAATATATTAGAGAATAGTGAACCATTGAATAGATTAGTGAACAGTGAACCATTGAATATATTAGAGAATAGTGAACCATTGAATAGATTAGTGAACAGTGAACCATTGAATAGACTAGAGAATAGTGAAACATATCGAGACAGTGATCAATTGATAGACAGTAGAAGTTTTGAAGACTTATGTGAAGAAAGTGAAATTGATAGTGATGACATCATACCAGAGATATATAGTATAGATGTATTTAAGGATGATGAAAGTTTTGACATTGACCCAAAGTTGAGTGATAGAGATCGGAGTGAGCTCAGTGAAATAATAAGATTGAATTATTTATGTTTATCTAACATCCCAGCGATTCAACATAGTTACGAAATGAGGTTAAGGCTAAAGTCAGAAGAACCTGTACGTTCTGTTCCAAGAAGACTTTCATATCAGGAAAAGAAAGAAGTAGATTTTAAAGTTGACGAATTATTGAAAAAGGATTTATAAGAGAAAGCAATTCGCCCTATAGTTCTGCTATTGTACTTGTTAAGAAGAAATCTGGGGAAAAGCGCATGTGCGTAGATTATAGGCAACTTAATAAGATAACCATTCGTGATGGATACCCGCTTCCCCTTATAGATGACTGTTTAGAGCGCTTGGAAGGAAATCAATACTTCACACTTTTAGATTTGAAAAGTGGATACCACCAAGTGAAAGTAGCAGAAAGTTCAGTGCAATATACAGCTTTTGTAACACCTTCCGGTCAGTATGAATACACAAGAATGCCTTTCGGACTCATGAATGCACCCGCGGTATTCATGAGATTTATTAATTTTATTCTGCAACCCTTGATTCGCGAAGGAAATGTAGTAGTTTACATAGACGATATTGCTATAGGTTCGAAGACATTGAATGAACATTTTAAGACGGTAGGAAGAGTATTAAGAATTTTAGCAGCATATCGATTGGAAATTAAAATAAATAAATGCCAGTTCGCTTATAAAAGTATTGAATTTTTAGGATACACACTCAGTGAAAAAGGGATAAGTCCGAATAACGAGCATACATCAACTATTAAACATCTTCCGATACCAAAAGATCGCCATGGAATGCAGAAATGTTTAGGACTATTTTCTTACTTTAGAAGATTTATTCCGGCGTACTCAAAAATAGCAAAGCCATTGCAGGAGCTCACAAAAGCAGGTGTTAAGTATGAACTCAATGAGGATTGTATCAATATTTTTGAATATCTTCGTGAGAAATTAATTTCATTCCCTATATTATCTTTGTACAATCCAAATCGAGAAACGGAATTGCATTGCGACGCAAGTAGCGAGGGATTTGGTGGAATCTTATTACAAAAACAGGATGATAACAAGTTCCATCCAATAGCTTATTTTTCACAGAGAACAACAAAACTAGAGGCAAGATATGAAAGCTTTAAATTGGAAACACTAGCTGTGGTTTACTCATTACGAAAATTTAGAATATACCTAAAAGGAATTCCATTTAACATAGTAACAGATTGTAATGCAGTAGTTTTATGTCTAGGGAAAGGACGCCTTAATTCAAGTATTGCTAGATGGGCTTTAGAATTGGCGAATTATAATTATACACTTAAGCATCGTAGTGGAAAATATATGAATCATGTTGATACACTGAGTAGATACCCTTCAGCCTTAAATGAAAATTTTGAATATGAACCTGTATTGAACATCCAAGAAAGTGACAACAAAGACCAAATAGTTTCAGTAATTGACAGTGACGACATCAATCTTCAGCTTCAGATAACGCAAAATAGGGATAATCTTATAGTAAAACTGAAAGAACAATTAGAACATGGAAATGTGAAAAATTTTATATTGAACGATGGAATAGTCTACAGATTAGGTGAGAAAGATATTGAATTGTTATATGTACCAGTTGAAATGGAATCCCACATAATTAGGAGAGTCCATGAAAATGTATGTCATTTAGGTACTGAAAAATGTTTGAAGGAAATATTGAGACATTATTGGTTTCCGAACATGAAATCTAAAATAGAGGCATTTATTGGAAATTGTTTGAATTGTATCATGTTTACAGTACCTACACATGCGAATAATCGAACCCTACATAATATACCCAAGCGACCAATTCCTTTTGATACATTACATGTAGACCATTTTGGACCATTGCCCTCAGTTATATCGAAAAAGAAACATTTGTTAGTGATTATTGACGGATTTACCAAATTTGTTAAATTGTTTCCTGTAAATTCAACGAGTACGAAAGAAGTCAATACGTGTTTTTCGAAATATTTTCAATATTACAGTCGACCACGTAGAATTGTAAGTGATAGGGGTACGTGTTTTACTTCATTTTTATTAGAAAATAATATTGAACACGTTAAAGTAGCAACTGCGTCACCTCAAGCGAACGGTCAGGTGGAAAGAGTAAATAGAACAGTGAAAGCAATGTTAGCTAAGATAACTGAACCAATAAAGCACGAGGATCGGAGCAAACTACTGGTTAAGGCCGAATATGCCATTTATAATTCAGTGCATTCAACGACGAAGGAATTACCATCAGTATTATTATTTGGAGTTCAGCAGAGAGGGTGTAATATTGACGCATTGACAGAATATTTAGATGATAGAAATGATAGACCACAGTGCGATTTAGGAAATGTCCGTAAAAATTCTTCAGATAAAATAGAACAGTCTCAGAAAAGAAGCAAGGAATATTATCAGAAAAATCACAAAAGTCATGTAGAATTCGAAGAAGGCGATTTTGTTGTAATGAGAAACATTGACACCACAATTGGTACAAATAAAAAATTTGTACCGAAGTACAAAGGACCATACGTCGTTAAAAGAATTTTGCCAAACGATAGATATGTTATAACTGATATTGAAAATTGTCAAATTAGTCAAATTCCCTATGATGGAATTGTAGAAGCATGTCGGTTACGAAAATGGGCAGATTGGCGTAATCAGTGTGAAATTAACTCCTAATAAATGTTAAGCTAACCTATATATATATTTAAACAATTAATATCTAAATTATTAACCATTTTGGTTTACAACTTAACTTATTCTTTACAAATTATTCATATTTATATTTACTTTACTAAACGTAAGAACATTTTAATAATACTTATATAAACTAGAAACCCACGATCGAGGACGATCTAATTGTCAGGATGGCCGAGCTGTAAGCAGTGTATGATGATGTAATTAACATGTCTATAGCTATTTCTAAGTTATATTAATTAAGTACCAACATCCACATTTATGTACCAATCCTGCTGTTCCGATTTGATAGAGAACTAAGTAAAGCTAATATTGCAAAAGGCTAAGGATAAAGTGAATATTAGAGAACGGTCACTTTAAGATAAAACACAGAAACAGAGAGACATTGTAAAAAGCACACCAACATAAAATTAAGAATAAAAATTGAAATAAAGTGAAATAAAAAAGATTAAAACTACGATAACAACTTGCTGAACAGTTTTGGGCTTGGAGGAATCTTCTGCTACCATGTGTTGGTACCGCCTGTTCAATGTCGTCTCACATTCACTCCAAAGGGGTACCGAAGTATAGTCTAATTGTTCTTCCCATTTTCTTTTAGTTCCTGCAACGACCGTGCTCAGTACCAAATGTATTAAAATAGCATAAGTAATGCGTCTATCATCCCCAATAGACAGCAAGGAGTCGTAAAGGGTTGTGACTGTGTCGATGATGGTTCTCAAGGTTGTAGCTGATGGCTGGTTAATTTTTTGCAAATTAAAAAGTGTCGATATGTTGTCAAAAAAATAAGGCAATCATTATAGTACACCCGCTTCAGGTTAGCAAGGGATTTGGGATAATTTTCCGCTGTGATGCCTTAACTGTTCCTAAAGCCCAGCTAAAACACGAAATTAAATAATTAAATTTTGCAATATCGTGTAGCTTATCATCTTTGTGAACAAAAGATTCAAAAAGGTTTATAAAATTTGTAAATTCGGAGTGTTTTCCGATAAAGTTGGAAGAGCGACGCTCGGCAGGCGGCATTGAGGCGGGCGACTTGCCTGCGGAGCGGATTTTTGTTCAGTATTTCGTTTAGCGTCATTCAAAATTGAAATCATTAATAATTTTGTTAGAACTGCACGTTCTAACAACTCTTCGCGAAAGACATCTCTCGCTTCTATTTGGTTTAGAAGAAGTGAAGCATTTTCAATGTGCGAGTTTAAGATTTCTAAATGGCACTCTAGCTCAACCGGATTAAGAGACAATTTACCTTTTTTTAAGTTTCGATACGTTCGGTTTATACTTTTCAAGCTAATATCCCGTTTGTGTTTAAGCTCTTCGATATCCTTAGTTGCCATCGAGTATATATTTTATTTATTTCTTATACCCGTTACTCGTAGAGTAAAAGGGTATATTGTATTCGTGCAAAAGTATGTAACAGGTAGAAGGAAGCGTTTCCGACCCTATAAAGTATATATATTCTTGTTCAGGATCACTAGCCGAGTCGATCTAGCCATGTCCGTCTGTCCGTCTGTCCGTCCGTATGAAAGCTGAGATCTCGGAAACTATAAAAGCTAGAGGATTTGTATTTTGCATGAAGATTTTAGGAGTTCCACGCCCCCTCTGACGCCCACAAGCCACAAGCTGTGGCCACAGTTTTGATGCTATTATGAAAATTTTTTTTGATATGTATTTATTTCGTCAATACCTTTCGATCGGCCAAATAAAAGTTTGCCACGCCCACTCTAACGCCCAAAAAACCCATTAAACGCTTAAGCCTGGCTAGCGCCTACATTTCCGCCTTTCATAGCGTATACAATAGCGCCATCTAACGGATGACTTTGGAACAGCTGGCCAAGGCGCTCAACGTTAATTCTCGATAAGGATTATTAAAGGAAATTGCGATGGATTTCATTTGTCAATACCGAACTATATCCCAAGAACTATGCAAATCAAGTCAAGTTAGCCATAATGGAGGTCTGAGTCAAACAATGGCGTATGTGTGTATGTTTGTAAGCATATACATATGTAAGTGACGTATACGCAAATACCCTAGCTACCAAACCCAACATACAACCTGTATATCCAGTGATACCCATTATTCCAATTGTCAATAACATAAGCCCAGAGCCTACTATTGCAGTTATTCAAATCAATCCGACATAAACATTTAACAATTGTCAATAACTTAAGTCCAGAGCCTACTATTACAGTTATTCCAATCAATCCAACATAAACATTTAACCCCTCAGACATAAATCTCTCCCACGCCTTCGATCGGCGGCATCCGAATTATAAACACTTCACACGCCTTTATCGACGACGGCAGACATAAACAATATTCAGACCTTTAAACAGAGGGTCCAGCCTGAGAACCCATTCGTCAGCATAAAAGCTTTGGCCAATCCAAATTAATTAAACAAAAGATGCAGCCTAGAAACCAACCCATCAGGCCACAGTTTTGACCAATCAAAATTATCTAATCAAAGTCCACTTTCGCTGCTCGCGCGCTGTCACCGGTAGAAGCCATAGTTATAAGAATAATGCATTTTGTAACATCAGTTTAAGATTGGGGATCTAACTTGAAAGAACTTTACCAATAAAGACTCCGCTATATATTAAAATAAAAATCGCTTTTTTTTTAATATATTCCGAACCGAAAAACATAATTGGCGCAGCCGGTAGGATACAAGTAATGTCCTCGCGAGTGACTACCTAAAAAGGAATTAAAAAATTACTTCGCGAAAATAAAACATTATTTGTATCCGCAAAACGAACTTACTTAAAAAAAAATTTTTTTTTTTTAAAAACAACATTAGTTAAATCACGAATGAGGATTTCTAGTGTCTAAACCAGTGAAAATAATCCAAAATTATTTCGCCTAAATACAACAACTAAAAAAAAAAACATTAAATATGGATCTGCCATCTGATGTTGATGGCAGATCCAGCCGTAGCCGCAGCATCAAAAGCTGCACAAACCCTTTCAGATGTATCAATGAACCATATCCTTCTGCAACTGAAGCAGATAAATAAATTTAATGGAGACCCACTTTATTTGGCTCTCTTCATAAAAGAAGTCGATGAATTAGTCTACCATTATCCTACAACATCAGAAGGCCAAAATCAAATTATACAAGCAGCCATCAGGAACCTCCTAGTTGGACAAGCCCGATCACTCTTGATGAGAAATGTACCACAGGACTGGAAGGAATTGAGAAGCCTACTTATCAGCGAGTTCAACAGCGCAACGCCTCCACATCGAATGATAGCCGAATTACGTGAGACTAAATATAAAAATAATTTACTTAAATTTGTTGAAGAATTAGAAGAACAGACAAGTAGAATATGTTGTAAACTTAGCTAAGATAATAATCCGTCAAACACAGTTCTAGTTTCGAGGACATTGAGTGATACATTAGCTGAAGTGATTCGTGAAAAATTACCAGTAAAAACTTTTATTACGTTGAGCAAATTTGATATTTCAACTTCTCTTAAATTAAAACAAGCTGCCCAAACTGTAGGAATGTTTGAAGAAAAATCCATAAATAATCGTTCGTATATGTCCCAAAACTCTCAGGAAGACTATGAATTTCAAGATTTTAAAACATCAAAATCATTCTCAAATACAAAACCCAACTATCATTCAGATAATAACCAAGGGGGTAGATTCCAAAATAATAATTATCAAAACAAATATAACAACAATCAGCAGAGACAGAATAAGTTCGACTCTAATAGAAGTTGGGGTAACAACAATAATTATAATAATTCAGGAAATAATTATTATCCTAAAAATTCTCAAAATAATCAAGGACAGGGTAACCAGAGTACTCAAAGTACCAATATTCCCCAAAAACGTCGCCGAGTTTCAGAATCAGATCAACAACGCAAGTCTGAACCAATGGACACATTTGAAAATTTTCAGACAACAGCCTCGGACGAAACACAACAGCCATAAAAATCAAAATTGATAATAAACTATGCCTCTGTCTTATTGATACAGGATCAAGCATAAATTTAATTAACAAAAACTTCTTTGAATACCCAATTAAAAATAATTCTACTAAAATTGAAACTATAGGTGAATCTGTAATTTTGAATAAATATATCCAGTTTAGTATCCCAAAATTATTTTCATCTAAACAAACATTTTATATAAACAACTTTTCAAATCATTATGACATTCTTATTGGAAGAAAAATTCTACAAGAATCATCAGCAAAAATTGATTTTATGAAAAATACTATTGTACTAAATAAATATGAATTCCCAATGGTAAATATAACGGAAAAACCTAAACAAACTTTTTCAAATATAGTAGATGATGAGGAATATATTTATGCCTTACAAACAGATTTATCTGACAATAACATAAGAGACGATCACTTAAATAATGAAGAAAAAACTGAACTTCATTATTTAATGTCAAAATATTTTGATATTCAGTATCATGAAAGTGAAAATTTGACTTTCACGAACGAAGTCAAACACGTTATTAAAACAAAACATGAAGAACCAATTTATAGGAGACCATATAGCTATCCTTATATTTACGATACAGAAGTAGAAAAACAAATTGAAGAAATGATAAGACAAGGTATTATCAGAAAATCAAAATCTCCTTATTGCAGTCCAATTGTAATGGTACCCAAGAAAAGGGATGCATCGGGCATACCCAAATTTCGTATGGCTATCGATTACAGAGGATTGAACGAAGTAACTATTAATGACAAATTCCCTATTCCGAACATGGACGAAATCTTAGACAAGTTAGGGAAATGTCAATATTTTACAACATTAGATCTTGCTAAAGGGTTCCATCAAATTGAAATGGACCCAGACTCTATTCAAAAAACTGCATTTTCCACTAAGAAAGGTCACTATGAATATACTAGAATGCCCTTTGGTCTTAAAAACGCACCCGCTACATTTCACCGTTGTATGAATAATGTATTACACGACATAATAGGTACCCATTGTCTAGTATATTTAGACGACATTGTTATATTTTCTACCTCTTTACAAGAGCACATTCAATCTCTTAAAAAAGTATTCGAACGTCTTCGCAGATCAAATCTCAAACTACAATTAGATAAATGTGAATTTATGAAACGAGAAACGGAATTCTTAGGTCACATAATTTCAACCGAAGGAATCAAAGCAAATCCAAATAAAATTCAAGCTATTCAAGATTTTAAAACTCCAAACTCTCCAAAACAAATAAAATCATTTTTAGGCCTTTGTGGATTTTATCGAAAATTTATAAAAGACTTCGCAAAAATTGCAAAACCAATGACTCTTTGCTTAAAGAAAAGATCAAAAATAAATATAAGCCATCCTAATTACAATGAAGCGTTTGAAAAATTAAAAACTTTAATAAGTAACGATCCAATTCTCATTTATCCAGATTTTGAAAAGAAGTTCGATTTAACTACAGATGCAAGCAATTATGCATTAGGTGCAGTTCTATCCCAAGAAGGCAAACCCATTTGTTTTGCCAGTAGAACATTAAATGAACATGAGTTAAATTATGCAGCTATTGAAAAAGAATTATTAGCTATTGTATGGGCGACTAAGTATTTCCGCCCCTATCTCTTCGGAAGAAGTTTTAAAATATGCTCTGACCATAAACCGCTTGTTTGGTTACATAACATAAAGGAACCTAATATGAAATTACAACGTTGGAAAATAAAACTTAGAGAGTTTGACTATGAAATAAAGTACATTAAAGGAAAAGAGAATTACGTAGCAGATGCTTTGTCAAGGATTACAAAGAAAGAAACTAAAGATAACAAAATTGAAGAAGTATTTCAAAATGAAGACGATTTAGATACTACTGCAGCAACGGTGCATAGTGCACAAGAAGATAACGGTGATTGCATACAAATTACCGAACGACCAGTTAACGTTTTTAATCACCAACTTATATTTGAAAAGGGAAATCAAGACACTAACGAACTTACTCACTACTTTAATAAAACTATTAATAAAATAATTGTGACGCTGCGCGCACAATAAAATAGAATAAACGCATATTTAAGTTCAAATTCAAACCGAGAACGCGCGCGCGCCAACGATCGCGCATATAGGAGCACACTAGACCGAGAGAGAGATGGTCACACTTAGCCCGGCAAATCCCACCGACGACGGGCACACTAAATCTCGCCGAGCCCTATATAAGACGGGCCACGGGCCATGGAAAGGCACTTAGCAGCCAACCGTCTAAGGGTGCAGAGGCATCTCCCCAGTGGTGGTAAGCAGCAAAGTCATTTTTGGTGGACTAGATCATTCGATCAAAGTCCGCTTATATCCATTGTAGTTAGTTCCCGTACTACTTCCTCCTCCCTCTAACCTTCCCGGCTTGCCGAGCTGAAGGTATCCCTAGGAGACGGCTGATTTTAGGATCACACCTTACAGCACCGTTCACCGGCTGACTTCTCTCTCTTGTGGCTGACTTCAGGGTCCCCAAGCAACCAATTCTCTCTCTCTTGTGGCTGACTTCAGGGTCCCCAAGCAACCAATTCTCTCTCTCTTGTGGCTGACTTCAGGGTCCCCAAGCAACCAATTTTCTCTCTCTTGTGGCTGACTTCAGGGTCCCCAAGCACCAACTTTTCTCTCTTGTGGCTGACTTCAGGGTCCCCGAGCAACAAATTCTCTCTTTTGTGGCTGACTTCAGGGTCCCCGAGCAACAAATTCTCTCTCTTGTGGCTGACCTCCGGGTCCCCAAGCAAACCCTCTCTCTCTTGCGGTTGACTTTCGGGTCCCCAAGCACTGAATCGATCTCTCTCGCTCGTAGCTGACTTCAGGGTCCCCAGGCACCCTATTCTCATTTCAGGCAACCCAACCCGTGCTGGTTCTATCGAGCAGCTGGACGGCTCCCGAGACCGGGTATTCTAAGCGTAAGAAGGAAGAGAAGGCTGCAAAGGCGGCATCCCGCCAAACCGGTGAATTCGCTAGTTATTAATGAATTGTCAAGATACTTACTGAAATAAAACCTAGTTCTAATTCAATTACTAAGTAATTTCCCCACGACTTCTACTCTGGGCTGGGTCGGAACTCTCTTTCAGCAACCACGCCTGACACAAACAAATTCTTGTGACGAATCCTGGCCATCCCTGAGCCACCCGACAACGACGAACCGTCACAGTGGCGCCCGAACAGGTTAAAGTGGTTGCAAGAGGTAAACCGACACCAGCGGAGTAATGTCGAGCTGGGTATATCTAGCACCAAAGAGCGAACTAACGAAATACACGGAAGAGTTCGGATTAGGAACGGCAGAAAAAAGTGAAGACTTAAGACGTTTGCTGGCAGCGTTCGCCAAAAGAACGGATCATACGGAAACGGTCAGACAAAGACTCGCAGAACTGACAGAAAAATATAGGAGAGAAAAAAGCCCGGCGAAGGAAACAATTCCGGCGATCGTGGTAACCAGGGAAAGGGAGGAGATAATGGACACCAAAGGAGCAAGTCGAGGGGGCGAAACGGAAGGAAAGATAGAAATAAAAATGGAAACAGAAGTAATAGACCGGGTACGCGGATAGGGCATCCGGTACCAAAGAACAACAAACCCACTGGAGTTCCTAAGCAAAATGGAACAGTGGGCAGGCGGATACGGAATACGGAAGGACCAGCTGATACAGACGATGCCATTCATCCTGGAGGGGATCGCAAGTGATTGGTGGAACACCACGCCGAGCAGGATCGTAACATGGACTCAGCTCAGAACAGAACTTCTAGAATACTTTTTGCCGCCGAGGTATGAGGAACAGTTGGAGGATCAGATTGCACAGATGAAACAGAGAGAAACGGAGCCCGTAAGAGAATACGCAATGGGGCTACGAAAACTGATGCAATTCACGAAACTCTCAGAAGAGGCCAAACTGGACCGAGTGTACAAAAACAGCAGGAGCAAGATAAAGCTGTACGCTAGGAGGGCAGGATTCAACTCGTTGACAGAGTTCCTCAAACTAGCGGAGGAGGTAGAAGGAATAGAGGCAGAGGACCGGGCACTGGCAATCCAACCTGTGCAGCAGCTAAGACCAGAGATATGCATGCGCTGCGGAGGAACCGGACATGGTGCACGCACGTGCAACAACCCGTCGAGGCTGTTTTGCTGGGACTGTGGAAGAAACGGGACGATAACCAAGGAGTGCTGCAGGAGGCCGGAACAGGTGAAGCTGGCAGCTCAGACGGCAACAAGAGATCCAGCAGCAGGGGAACAGTGGTGTTGCGACGGGTTCCAAATAGTAGCCCGGATAAGGGTCGGAAACAGGACAGCAAAAGGAATCGTGGACACAGGAGCGTCCAGGAGCGTTATAAGCAGAAACAGATATCAAGATCTGAAACACCAGGGCAAATGGTGTGGAGCCCGTGCAGAGATAACAATGGCCAACGGAACGACGCAGAAGGGGATAGGAGAATTCACAGCAGAAGTCCAATTTGGAGGAAAATTGTTCTGTGTGTCGTTTATGATACTGACAGAAGTAGCAGGAGGAATACTGCTAGGGATGGACTTTTTGGCAGGGGTACATAGCACGCTGAGGTGTGGAAACTTAGAGCTGGAAATAAGAGAGCCCGGAGGCGAAGAAGAACAACCGGAGACAAGTACAGAGCAAGAAGACATGACAGTGAGAGACCAGAACACCAGAAAAACAAAGAGAGTATACATCGGAAACATGAAACAGTACGTAGGAACAAATACAATACAGAACGAACACGATGCACTATCAACACATAAAAAGCACAATCTATCATTGAATACACATAACCAAACATTACACAAATGCAACTACTCCACAGCACACAACCCATATAACATTAGTCATCTCACTACACCATACCCTAAACAAAAGATGGACAAGTTTACGGAGGCGGCGCGAAGATTCCGATGGCAAAACTAATAGAGCCAGTACCGATGGCGGGAACCGTTCGGAAGAGGATACTACCGGCAAAAATGAAAGCCACGACACCAACCGGGAGTATCCAGTCCAGGCAAAGCAACAGCGAAACGGGCAACCGAGACACCGGCAACCGAGACCGGGCACCCGAGACACCGGATAGGGATATACTGGAGCTCCACGGGGAAGAGCCTAACGACGAGGGATGGACGTTACCAGAGGGAGCAACACTGTCCAGAACAGCCAGAAACAACATTAAGGAGAAGCTGGTTGGGAAGAAACCCGGAAAGCAACAGCGCTGGCTGGTGGAAGATGGAGAAAAGACGTGGCGAGTAATTTCAAATAGGGGAAACTTTGTCACAATTAGGCAACACCACTCAAATCCATGACGGGGGGGGGAGTGTGACGCTGCGTGCACAATAAAATAGAATAAACGCATATTTAAGTTCAAATTCAAACCGAGAACGCGCGCGCGCCAACGATCGCGCATATAGGGGCACACTAGACCGAGAGAGAGATGGTCACACTTAGCCCGGCAAATCCCACCGACGACGGGCACACTAAATCTCGCCGAGCCCTATATAAGACGGGCCACGGGCCATGGAAAGGCACTTAGCAGCCAACCGTCTAAGGGTGCAGAGGCATCTCCCCAGTGGTGGTAAGCAGCAAAGTCATTTTTGGTGGACTAGATCATTCGATCAAAGTCCGCTTATATCCATTGTAGTTAGTTCCCGTACTACTTCCTCCTCCCTCTAACCTTCCCGGCTTGCCGAGCTGAAGGTATCCCTAGGAGACGGCTGATTTTAGGATCACACCTCCTTACAGCACGGTTCACCGGCTGACTTCTCTCTCTTGTGGCTGACTTCAGGGTCCCCAAGCAACCAATTCTCTCTCTCTTGTGGCTGACTTCAGGGTCCCCAAGCAACCAATTCTCTCTCTCTTGTGGCTGACTTCAGGGTCCCCAAGCAACCAATTTTCTCTCTCTTGTGGCTGACTTCAGGGTCCCCAAGCACCAACTTTTCTCTCTTGTGGCTGACTTCAGGGTCCCCGAGCAACAAATTCTCTCTTTTGTGGCTGACTTCAGGGTCCCCGAGCAACAAATTCTCTCTCTTGTGGCTGACCTCCGGGTCCCCAAGCAAACCCTCTCTCTCTTGCGGTTGACTTTCGGGTCCCCAAGCACTGAATCGATCTCTCTCGCTCGTAGCTGACTTCAGGGTCCCCAGGCACCCTATTCTCATTTCAGGCAACCCAACCCGTGCTGGTTCTATCGAGCAGCTGGACGGCTCCCGAGACCGGGTATTCTAAGCGTAAGAAGGAAGAGAAGGCTGCAAAGGCGGCATCCCGCCAAACCGGTGAATTCGCTAGTTATTAATGAATTGTCAAGATACTTACTGAAATAAAACCTAGTTCTAATTCAATTACTAAGTAATTTCCCCACGACTTCTACTCTGGGCTGGGTCGGAACTCTCTTTCAGCAACCACGCCTGACACAAACAAATTCTTGTGACGAATCCTGGCCATCCCTGAGCCACCCGACAACGACGAACCGTCACATAATTTACAGTGACATGACCGAAATCTTGGCAAAGGACATAATTATAAAATTTATATGTGGACACAATTTTGTTATGTACATTAATAATGACGAAGACTTTGCTATTTTTCAACGAGCCTATATGAAATTAATTAAACCAAATACTGGAACGAAATTAATGAAAACTTCAGTTATACTTCCCAACTTGCCCACATATGCAGACTTTCACGAAAAAATATTAGAAATACATGAAAAGACAATACATCAAGGTATAAAAAAAACTTATGACGATTTTAAAACTAAATACTATTTCCCAGACGCACAAAAACTTATTCAAAACATTATCAATAAATGTGAAATTTGTAATTTATGCAAAGCAGAGCACAGAAAAGTTGCTCTTCCTTTTGAAAAAACTCCAGAAACCAAAAATATTCGCGATAAATATGTTATAGACTATTATTTTATTGACCAACGTAAATTTTTAACATGTATCGACATTCATTCAAAATTCATTTCTATTATTGAAACCAAAACGACAGATTGGATTGAAAGTAAAAAAGCTCTTCTAAAAATTTTTAGTATGATAGGTAAGCCAAAAACAATTAAAATGGATCAAGATCCTGGCCTAATATCTAAATCATTACAAAATTGGTTAAAAAAGGAAAATATCAATATTGAAATAACAACTAGCAAGAATGGTATAGCCGACATAGAAAGGGTCCACAAAACAATGAATGAAAAGCTTAGAATTATCAATACACTTACAGACGCAGAAGATAAATTAATGAATATAGAAAAAGCAACATACGTTTATAATCATGAAATAACTCATGATGCCACAGGTAAAACTCCTGCCGAAATATTTCTTTATGGAATAAAACCGAACAAAAATATACAAAAAAGGAAAGAATACAAGATAGATAAAATTAATAAAAACCGCGAGGAACATGAAATAGATTTGGAATACACTAAAGTTGAAAAAGAAATGAAACGTAAAGCTAAATTAGTAAACCCATTCAAAAAGACAGGAGCATTAGAACAAAAAGATGAAAAGCACTGGCAAGAAACTAATAGGGGTCATAAAGTAATAAAACACAGAAGCAAATTCAAAACAGCTAAAAAGCATAATCTTTCTCATCATTCCAGGGAGACTGACAGTACTAACTCTGATACTGAAATTGATCATGATACTGACGTGGACGAAAATACCATTGATAACAGCTCAACAAATTAGCATTACACCCATTACTTCGAACAACGGTTATTTACTTCTGAACACAGGGACTATAAAAATACCTCTAAATTATGAACACCATATGATTAAAATAAATCAAACTAAAATATTAAAATATATTTTCCTTGATCCGATCGTATTGCCGGAGAGTGCAGACGTGTTTTGCGCGAGCTCCGGAAAAAAAACCGCTCAAAAGTGAAAAAACAATAACTAAAAACACTAGAGTGGTGTAATAAAGGCAATCTTATTGCTAAAAACAGTGAATAATAATTAGTGCTATGTAAAAAACTAGTGCATAGTTATTATAAAAACTAAGAAGTGCCACGAGTGATAGCTCAATGAGCGGCGATTCAAAAAATGAGCGTAGAAGCTCCGTAGACCAGAGAAACAGTTATATTTCTTATTTCTCAACCCGTGATACAGAAGTAGAAAGAACTTCTTCAAAGAGCAACTCAGCCCTACTGACCATTGACAGTGCGAGAGCACGGTCTTGTTCTCCCGCCCTACTCACACCAACTCCCACTTCATGGAGCTTGCAGTGTAGAACCCCACCCCCAGCTTCGACTAACAGCTCACCAGCCACGAGCACTGCGACCTCGTTAATTTCTGCAACCGCAGCCACTGCAACAACAACATCAACGGTCGCCGTTAACAACAACGCGATTTCGAATGCGTTTGCAACTTCTGCAGCGCCGAATAAAACTACAAAGCCAAGTGTAAGTACGAGTGCCAATATCGGCAATATCAAACAACAACAAGTGGGTCCGGCTATACAGACTGGCATGGACCGTTACATCCAAATCAAACGGAAGCTAAGCCCGCAAAATAAAATGGTTGGAAATAAACCAAAACAAAATTGCCCTAATAAAGGCAGCGAACAACCAGGGGCATCTAGTAAAAACAGATTCGCCCTATTGTCGGAAATTGATAATAATCAATCCGAATCTGGACAGGCTGTTCAAAAGAAACCAAAGCCCCCACCAATTTACATAAGGCAACAGAACTCAAATACCCTAGTAAAGAAAATTGTTGCGCTGGTCGGGAATGACAACTTTTATGTTACTCCCCTTGTTAAAGGGAATATTCATGAAACAAAGCTTCAAGCTAAAACTGAAGATCAATTCAGAGCTGTAACAAATTACCTAGACGAGGCTAGGAAACCCTACTACACGTACCAGCTCAAGAGTAGCAAGGGCTTGCAAGTAGTGCTAAAGGGCATAGAGCCCGACGTATCCACCAATGAGGTAAAAGAGGCACTGAAAGAAAAAGGATTCTTCTCAAAAAATATTATTAATATTATTAACAAAAATAAAAAGCCGCAACCACTCTTTAAGGTCGAACTGGAGCCTGAAAGCAGAGCCTTGAAGAAAAATGAAGTGCACCCGATCTATAAACTGCAATACCTGTTGCACAGAAGGATTACTGTTGAAGAACCGCATAAGCGGAATGGCCCGCTGCAATGCACAAACTGCCAAGAGTATGGACACACCAGAAACAACTGCGGGCTTCGTTCAGTCTGCGTAGCTTGTGGTGGCTTCCACAAATCCGAACCTTGCCCTGCAAGCAAAGAAGACCCAAAGACAAAGAAATGCGCTAACTGTGGAGATAACCATACCGCAAACTACAGAGGCTGCCCGGTCTATAAAGAGCTGAAGAGTCAATTTCAACAAGCAAAACAAGCACGCTCCCAAAATGGACGAAATGCGTACGTGCAATCCCAAACCACACCTAATGTTTTCTTTGCGAAAGCAGCCAGATCTTCATTTGGGCCCCTCAACACAAATTGGGGAGTTTCATACGCCAGTGCCCTAAAATCAGGACTTGCCAATCAGACGGGGTTCCCACAAGCTCAATGCTCTGAGCAAATTATAACAACACCTCAGCAAGCAATAGGACAAATACCAAACAGCATGGAAACCATGATGCTGACTTTACAACAGGGTATGATGGAATTTATGTCCTTCATGAAAACAACAATGACAAACCTTATGCAAAGTCAAAACATTTTAATAAATTTGCTCACATCCCAACAATCTAAATAATCGATGTCTTGTCTTCGAATATCCATGTGGAATGCCAATGGCGTTTCACGGCACAAACTTGAAATAACTCAATTCCTCAATGAAAACCAAATAGATGTAATGCTGCTGGCAGAAACGCATCTCACAAGTAAATTCAACTTCCAAATAAGAGGTTATAATTCATACTGCACAGATCATCCGGACGGTAAGGCTCACGGAGGAACTGGAATCCTAATCAGGGAACGCATTAAGCACCACTTTCACCAGAGGTTTGCAACAAATTATTTGCAGGCTACATCTATAAAACTACTAGCAGGCAACGGCAGTATCACTATAGCCGCTGTCTATTGCCCACCGCGTTTTACAATAACTGAAGAGCAATTCTTGGACTTCTACAATTCACTCGGATATCGCTTTATAGCAGGAGGAGACTACAACGCCAAGCACACGCACTGGGGATCAAGACTAGTGACGCCCAAAGGAAGACAACTGTATAAAGCAATCATAAATTTGAGCAACAAACTCGACTATGTCTCCCCTGGCAGCCCCACATACTGGCCAGCTGACCCCAGAAAACTCCCGGACTTAATTGACTTCGCTGTGACCAAGAACATCCCAAGAAATTTAGTCAGCGCCAAATCGCTTTCGGACTTATCATCGGACCACTCGCCTGTTTTAATAACTCTCCTTCAAAGCCCGAAAGTAATCGAGCACCCCTTCAGGCTGACCTCGACTAGAACTAACTGGCTAAAGTACAAAAAGTACGTAAGTTCCCACATTGAACTAACACCACAGTTAAACATAGAGAACGACATCGACTTCTGTGCTGATGCCCTGGAGTCAGTACTCGTGGCAGCAGCCAAAATCTCAACTCCAGAAGAGACAATCGTGCGTAGCAACCAATACAAAACTAATCTGCAAATCGAACAACTGGTTCGGGAAAAACGACGTCTAAGACGCGTTTGGCAATCCTGAAGTTGGCCCATTCGAAGCAACTCTATAATGATGCCACCCGCAGACTCACCAAAACCCTCAAGCAAGAAGAGGAGCTTGCGCAGCGCCGGTATATCAAGAAACTGTCGCCGACCAGTACAAAGCATCCTTTGTGGAGAGCTCACCCAAATTTAAGCTCTCCGATAGAATCAGTCACTCCGATTAGAACCTCCTCGGGTACTTGGGCCCGCAGTGACGAAGACAGAGCCGAAACATTTGCTTTACACCTACGAAATGTATTTCAGCCGAACGCCGCCACAAACTCTCTTCAACTACCGCCGTTTAGCTCTGAAATTGCAATTAACCCGATTTTGTTTCAAACACCTGAAATTGCTAACGTCATTAGGAAGCAAATAAAACCGAAAAAGGCTCCAGGGGCCGACCTAATAACCCCAAAAATGATAATTGAACTTCCAAACTGCGCAGTGGATGTTATATGCAAGCTATTTAACGGGATCGCAAAACTTGGCTACTACCCCAAAAAATGGAAAAAGTCCGTGGTTATAATGATACCGAAGCCTGGCAAAGACCACACAATTCCCTCATCGTACAGGCCAATAAGCTTACTATCGTGCCTGTCCAAATTACTGGAAAAATGCCTGCTCACGCGCATTACACCATATTTAAGAGAACAAAACTTAATCCCGGCGCATCAATTCGGGTTTCGTGAAAGCCACGGAACCATCGAGCAAGTCAACCGGATAACTTCAGAAATTCGTACAGCCTTCGAACATCGGGAATATTGTAGTGCGATATTCCTCGACGTCTCTCAGGCATTCGACCGAGTGTGGCTTGAAGGCCTTATGCATAAAATCATAACATTACTGCCAGAAAACACTCATAAGTTACTTAAGTCGTACCTCTACCACAGAGTCTTTGAGGTTAGATGCAATACAACGACATCCAACGAGTATAACATTGAAGCCGGAGTCCCACAAGGTAGCGCCCTGGGCCCTACCCTGTTTATCCTATACACATCAGACATCCCTACGAACGAGAGGCTGACTACGTCCACATTTGCTGACGACACCGCAATCCTGAGCCGCTCAAGATGCCCAACTAGAGCAAAAGCTCAACTGGCTGATCATTTGGTGGTAGTTGAAAAGTGGCTATCAGACTGGCGAATCAAAATTAATGAATCAAAGTGTAAACATATAACGTTTACCCTTAACAGACAATCGTGCCCGCCGCTAACTTTGAATGGTACGCAGATTCCAGAAGCCAGCGATGTAACATATCTCGGCGTCCACCTCGACAGACGCCTAACCTGGCGGAGGCACATTGAATGCAAGAAAGCACATCTCAGACTTAAAGCTAGCAGCCTACACTGGATTATAAATTCTCGATCACCTCTGTGTCTGGACTTTAAAGTTCTTCTCTACAACTCCACCCTCAAGCCCATTTGGACCTACGGCTCCCAGCTCTGGGGGAACGCGAGCAACAGCAACGTTGTTTTGAAACAAAGATGCACAGTAACAATTTAAACCAATTTTATTAATATTCAATAACGACGCTTTTTCACTGAGTCTGAATTATATAATTTCAGTCAAAAGTTCGCAAGGCAGTGAATGAGACATTTCCGACCCTATAAAGTATATATATTCTTGATCAGCATCACTAGCCATCTAGCCATGTCCGCCTGTCAGTCCGTCTGTGCGTCTGTCCGTCCGTCCGTCCCTACGCAAGCTAGTCCCTCAGTTTTAAAACCATCTGCTTGAAACTTTCCCAAAAGTTATCTTTCTATTGCAGGTAATATATAAGTCGGAACGAATTACGGTTTTAATTAATTTAAAATCGGACAACAAAATCATATAGCTGCCATAGAAACGATGGAAAAATGCAGCGCAAAATTGACACAGCTTCATTGTTTATAGTAATATGGGCATAGGAATCGAAATGTAGACGTTTTGTAATAACTGCAAGGGTATATAAAATACGGCTTGCCGGAGTTTGCTTCCTTTCTTGTTATACGCTTGCAGAGGGTATTATAATTTTGCTCAAAAGTGTGCAACGCAGTGAAGGAGACATCTCCGACCCTTAAAGTATATATATTATTGATCACGATCGCGTCCTGAGTTGATATAAGCATGTCCGTCTGTCCTTCTGTCTGTCCGTCTGTCTGTTTCTACGCGAACTAGTCTCTCAGTTAATTCAAACTTGGCATGCACCCTTCGTTCCTTTGCAAAAAGAATATAAGTCGGAACGGCCGGGTTCGGCCGACTATATTCTATAGCTGCCATATAACTGATTGACCGGAAATGCTATAACTTAGTTGTTTATAAAGTTAAGAAGTTGGGATTTTCTATGGCTTTTATTTTTGGCCAATCAATCTGACCTACAAACTTTCATAAGGATCGGACGTCTATATCCTATAGCTGCCATATTACTGAACAATCGGAAATGCCAGAACGTTGGTGTTTTTAAAAGTAAAAAAATTGAGATTTTCTATGGTTTTATTTTTGGCCAATTTATTCGACCTACCAAATTTCATAAGGATCGGCCGACTATATCCTATATTTTATTTTAACTTGATATAAAAAATTATTATTCCACATACTGACTGGTAATTGGTTTTGACATCTTCTGGTAAATTCGGCTGGTTTAGTTTATTTATTTTAAAACTTACTAATTGTTTACCAACTATGTCGACGGAAGATTGTTGCTCCTCAAGATGTGCTGTCTGTTGCAGCTTTCCGGTCACACGCTTAGGGCAGGTTCGAAACTGATGATCCTCGGCTCCGCATGTGAAGCAACTTTGGCAGACGTATTTGTTTTTTGCAGCTCTTAATCATATACCCTGGCTGACGACAATTATATCACTGCATTTCCTGACAAGACGAAAAGCCGTAGTCAGATTTATGATTTGGAATTAACAAACGAATTTGAATGAGACTTTGACAAAATTAGAGAGATGACGTTATGCCATTGCTGTCGTTTAACTCGCTCATAATGTGCCTGATTACGTCACGATCCTCTAGTTCAGTTTGGCGTGCTACGCCAACAATAATCAACATACGAGTAATGTATGTCTTCTACTGTTGGGCTGGTCCCTCGTAGTGGTTACAATTAAAGGAAGATTTCTCCTCAGCTTCAGAATGCCGGGGTTGTGAGTGGCCGGTTGGCCGCTTATCATCCAATGATGAATTATGTAGGTCATAGTGGAAAGTGCCATTCTTAACCTGCTGGCCTAATAATTAGAAGATTCTGTTCTTTATTGTAAGAGAACTGAACTTAAAGCTAACAGAAATGGAACTTCATAGCGGCCGCGCAAATATGCTATGTTCGCCGGCTATGCACGATCATCCGGCCAGACGCCATGTCAGTAGTCCAGACTTAAACCCAATCGAAAATGTTTGGACATATTTAAAGACGAAAGTGCAAAACGAAGCCCCAAAAACAAAAATGATCCCAAAAATGTCATACTGGAGGAATGGGTGAAGATTTTGGAGAAATTGGACAATGAAAAACATATATATTTGTAGAAATCGCGATTGGATTAAGTTTGCGCTGCCAAAGGTGACCATCCAAAATATTAACATGCTACTCCTTAGAAAATAATAACACTTTACATTTTTGTTAAAACGCTTTCTTGGAAAGTTAACTTAAGAAATGTGTTACTTTTTTTCTCATAAATCATTTTTAACATACCAACATAACCATAATAAAATTTGAAAAAAAATGAAAAACACAGCCAACTTACTTTTTAAAAAAACTTGAAAAATAATTTCTGAATTGTTGAGAATTTGCTAACCTGAAACAGAAGGCTATATACATAAGCAGAAGGCACATGAAAATAAAAAGCGAAAAATAAAATCTAAATTGAAAAATTTTCATATCACTAAATTTTCTTTAAAACTACTTGGTAAAGATACAGATAACAGTCTTAAAATGATTTCCCTAGGGAAAGACAGGAAATCTGCGCAACAATTGTCACTGTCTCAAGCTCAAAACTATGAAACTTTAAATTAACTACATTTTATTGATTTTTGGATAAAAGATACTGTTCGCAGCAGAACGCCTAAATTTAATTGTTTATTATCAATTTCTAAATGTAACGTAGTTTACTAACAGCACCTGCGTTGCGCTAACAGCACCATGTTAATTTAACACTACGAATTTAAAACCTAAAAAACAAACATTGTACTACACCTTCTATTCTCTTCTCTCGTTCTTCCCTAAAGCTTAGAAGACCACGATCTTAAAACGATCTTTTTTATTTTAAATTAATAGAAACGGCCGAAGTGGGATGCAAAACAGCATCTCCTCAAAACATTGGTGACCCCGACGTGATACTATCTGGGTTTTAGTGCAAATCGCAACTTCAGTTCTAACCTTTTGCTGTCTGGCCAAACGCCGTCAGACTCATTCCTCACACACACACACACACATACAATCGTCTCCAGAAAACGGTAATCGCGTTTTACTGTGCCCAAATTTGACTTTCGCAATCGTCCAGGGTAAATTTCTTGCATCCGATAGTCGTGCTACAGTGAACAACATCTAAGATGGCCAAAGTTGCTAACAACTTGCCACCGGCAGACAGTCAAGAAAAAGAATCGGCTGATATTGATCCCTTCAGCGTAAACTAAATCAATGGGCGACCTTTTCACCATCGGCGACTTGAGTACCTACGATGAAGCCGACTTATTAGTTCGTAAAGGCACAGTTAACAAAATGAAGGACGACTTCGAAATGTGGCAAGATAAAGTGGAGAGGGTGGACCTAAGCGAGCTCTCCTCAAATGCACGCTCCGAGTTCGCAATTTCCTATTGGAAAGCAAAGTCTTCGCTGACTCGCTACATGGATGCCTTTATGAAGTCACACATTGCAGATGCTAACTCAACAGCATTTCCTGCCTACCAGGACAATATCAATTTTCCCTCCCAACTAAACAAGCGCAAGTCTCGGCTACCAGAATTACCCTTGCCCAGGTTCAGCGGCAGCTACGAGGATTGGCCAGATTTCATTGCCATGCACAACAGTGTCGTAGGGAACAACGAGGACTAAAGCAATTTCAACACCTGCGCGCATGCTTGGATGGCGCGGCTCTAAGCACAATCAAATCGTTGGAAAATGCCGATGCCAATTACCATAAGGCATTGGAGTTACTTACAAAGCGTTTTAATTACAAATTGCTACATTTTCAGGGTCATGTTCGAGCTATTTTTGGGCTGGCAAATGTTGAAAAAGGATCTTCAGTTGCCCTGCGCGGTCTAAGTGACAAAATCAACTCACACCTTCGGGCACTTAGCACCATGGCAACCATTCCTCAACTGGGGAATGGATTACTCATTCACATTATCTCACGCAAGCTCGACCACAGCACTCAGGAAAGATGGGAGGAGGCATTGCCATCCGACAAGCTTCCCAGCTGGACTGATATGTCAACCTTCCTGGAAAGGAGATGTCGCATGCTGGAAAATCTTAGCAGCGCTACGATTCCCACACCTAGCCTTCAGGTGAGCCGAAGCTCCCATAGATCAAATCGAAGCTCTTTCATTGCCACAAACATCAGAAACCAACAACTTTGTACCTTTTGCGATTCTAAGGATGACTATATCGTGAAATGCCTTCAATTCATAAATCTGTCCCCAAGCTTACGTCACAAGGAAGCCAAACGTTTAAATCTGTGCCTAAATTGTCTCCGGAAAGGTCATGGCTTGCAATGTCGCTCAGGGCATTGCAGGCACTGTCAGCAAAAGCACCATTCTTTACTGCATTTGGCCCCCATAGCGGCTCAATCACCAGTCTCATGTGCACCTGGCTCGCATCTTGCAATTGCATCCCAGCCAAGTATACCAGATTTATCAACGCCCTTAGCTTCCACTCTCGTAGCCACTTACCCTGAAGACAACTCTAGGAACGTGGTCAACAAGTCCTCCGAGTACGTACTGCTCCCTACTGCAATCGTTTATGCAAAAGGTCATTCAGGCGTGTATATACCATGCCGTGCCTTGTTGGATCCTGGATCCCAACTCAACTTTATCACCACGCGTCTGGCTAACATATATATTTGTAGAAATCGCGATTGGATTAAGTTTGCGCTGCCAAAGGTGACCATCCAAAATATTAACATGCTACTCCTTAGAAAATAATAACACTTTACATTTTTGTTAAAACGCTTTCTTGGAAAGTTAACTTAAGAAATGTGTTATTTTTTTCTCATAAATCATTTTTAACATACCAACATAACCATAATAAAATTTGAAAAAAATGAAAAACACAGCCAACTTACTTTTTAAAAAAACTTGAAAAATAATTTCTGAATTGTTGAGAATTTGCTAACCTGAAACAGAAGGCTATATACATAAGCAGAAGGCACATGAAAATAAAAAGCGAAAAATAAAATCTAAATTGAAAAATTTTCATATCACTAAATTTTCTTTAAAACTACTTGGTAAAGATACAGATAACAGTCTTAAAATGATTTCCCTAGGGAAAGACAGGAAATCTGCGCAACAATTGTCACTGTCTCAAGCTCAAAACTATGAAACTTTAAATTAACTACATTTTATTGATTTTTGGATAAAAGATACTGTTCGCAGCAGAACGCCTAAATTTAATTGTTTATTATCAATTTCTAAATGTAACGTAGTTTACTAACAGCACCTGCGTTGCGCTAACAGCACCATGTTAATTTAACACTACGAATTTAAAACCTAAAAAACAAACATTGTACTACACCTTCTATTCTCTTCTCTCGTTCTTCCCTAAAGCTTAGAAGACCACGATCTTAAAACGATCTTTTTTATTTTAAATTAATAGAAACGGCCGAAGTGGGATGCAAAACAGCATCTCCTCAAAACATTGGTGACCCCGACGTGATACTATCTGGGTTTTAGTGCAAATCGCAACTTCAGTTCTAACCTTTTGCTGTCTGGCCAAACGCCGTCAGACTCATTCCTCACACACACACACACACATACAATCGTCTCCAGAAAACGGTAATCGCGTTTTACTGTGCCCAAATTTGACTTTCGCAATCGTCCAGGGTAAATTTCTTGCATCCGATAGTCGTGCTACAGTGAACAACATCTAAGATGGCCAAAGTTGCTAACAACTTGCCACCGGCAGACAGTCAAGAAAAAGAATCGGCTGATATTGATCCCTTCAGCGTAAACTAAATCAATGGGCGACCTTTTCACCATCGGCGACTTGAGTACCTACGATGAAGCCGACTTATTAGTTCGTAAAGGCACAGTTAACAAAATGAAGGACGACTTCGAAATGTGGCAAGATAAAGTGGAGAGGGTGGACCTAAGCGAGCTCTCCTCAAATGCACGCTCCGAGTTCGCAATTTCCTATTGGAAAGCAAAGTCTTCGCTGACTCGCTACATGGATGCCTTTATGAAGTCACACATTGCAGATGCTAACTCAACAGCATTTCCTGCCTACCAGGACAATATCAATTTTCCCTCCCAACTAAACAAGCGCAAGTCTCGGCTACCAGAATTACCCTTGCCCAGGTTCAGCGGCAGCTACGAGGATTGGCCAGATTTCATTGCCATGCACAACAGTGTCGTAGGGAACAACGAGGACTAAAGCAATTTCAACACCTGCGCGCATGCTTGGATGGCGCGGCTCTAAGCACAATCAAATCGTTGGAAAATGCCGATGCCAATTACCATAAGGCATTGGAGTTACTTACAAAGCGTTTTAATTACAAATTGCTACATTTTCAGGGTCATGTTCGAGCTATTTTTGGGCTGGCAAATGTTGAAAAAGGATCTTCAGTTGCCCTGCGCGGTCTAAGTGACAAAATCAACTCACACCTTCGGGCACTTAGCACCATGGCAACCATTCCTCAACTGGGGAATGGATTACTCATTCACATTATCTCACGCAAGCTCGACCACAGCACTCAGGAAAGATGGGAGGAGGCATTGCCATCCGACAAGCTTCCCAGCTGGACTGATATGTCAACCTTCCTGGAAAGGAGATGTCGCATGCTGGAAAATCTTAGCAGCGCTACGATTCCCACACCTAGCCTTCAGGTGAGCCGAAGCTCCCATAGATCAAATCGAAGCTCTTTCATTGCCACAAACATCAGAAACCAACAACTTTGTACCTTTTGCGATTCTAAGGATGACTATATCGTGAAATGCCTTCAATTCATAAATCTGTCCCCAAGCTTACGTCACAAGGAAGCCAAACGTTTAAATCTGTGCCTAAATTGTCTCCGGAAAGGTCATGGCTTGCAATGTCGCTCAGGGCATTGCAGGCACTGTCAGCAAAAGCACCATTCTTTACTGCATTTGGCCCCCATAGCGGCTCAATCACCAGTCTCATGTGCACCTGGCTCGCATCTTGCAATTGCATCCCAGCCAAGTATACCAGATTTATCAACGCCCTTAGCTTCCACTCTCGTAGCCACTTACCCTGAAGACAACTCTAGGAACGTGGTCAACAAGTCCTCCGAGTACGTACTGCTCCCTACTGCAATCGTTTATGCAAAAGGTCATTCAGGCGTGTATATACCATGCCGTGCCTTGTTGGATCCTGGATCCCAACTCAACTTTATCACCACGCGTCTGGCTAACATATATATTTGTAGAAATCGCGATTGGATTAAGTTTGCGCTGCCAAAGGTGACCATCCAAAATATTAACATGCTACTCCTTAGAAAATAATAACACTTTACATTTTTGTTAAAACGCTTTCTTGGAAAGTTAACTTAAGAAATGTGTTATTTTTTTCTCATAAATCATTTTTAACATACCAACATAACCATAATAAAATTTGAAAAAAAAAATGAAAAACACAGGCAACTTACTTTTAAAAAAAACTTGAAAAATAATTTCTGAATTGTTGAGAATTTGATAACCTGAAACAGAAGGCTATATACATAAGCAGAAGGCACATGAAAATAAAAAGCGAAAAATAAAATCTAAATTGAAAAATTTTCATATCACTAAATTTTCTTTAAAACTACTTGGTAAAGATACAGATAACAGTCTTAAAATGATTTCCCTAGGGAAAGACAGGAAATCTGCGCAACAATTGTCACTGTCTCAAGCTCAAAACTATTAAACTTTAAATTAACTACATTTTATTGATTTTTGGATAAAAGATACTGTTCGCAGCAGAACGCCTAAATTTAATTGTTTATTATCAATTTCTAAATGTAACGTAGTTTACTAACAGCACCTGCGTTGCGCTAACAGCACCATGTTAATTTAACACTACGAATTTAAAACCTAAAAAACAAACATTGTACTACACCTTCTATTCTCTTCTCTCGTTCTTTCCTAAAGCTTAGAAGACCACGATCTTAAAACGATCTTTTTTATTTTAAATTAATAGAAACGGCCGAAGTGGGATGCAAAACAGCATCTCCTCAAAACATTGGTGACCCCGACGTGATACTATCTGGGTTTTAGTGCAAATCGCAACTTCAGTTCTAACCTTTTGCTGTCTGGCCAAACGCCGTCAGACTCATTCCTCACACACACACACACACATACAATCGTCTCCAGAAAACGGTAATCGCGTTTTACTGTGCCCAAATTTGACTTTCGCAATCGTCCAGGGTAAATTTCTTGCATCCGATAGTCGTGCTACAGTGAACAACATCTAAGATGGCCAAAGTTGCTAACAACTTGCCACCGGCAGACAGTCAAGAAAAAGAATCGGCTGATATTGATCCCTTCAGCGCCAACTAAATCAATGGGCGACCTTTTCACCATCGGCGACTTGAGTACCTACGATGAAGCCGACTTATTAGTTCGTAAAGGCACAGTTAACAAAATGAAGGACGACTTCGAAATGTGGCAAGATAAAGGGGAGAGGGTGGACCTAAGCGAGCTCTCCTCAAATGCACGCTCCGAGGTCGCAATTTCCTATTGGAAAGCAAAGTCTTCGCTGACTCGCCACATGGATGCCTTTATGAAGTCACACATTGCAGATGCTAACTCAACAGCATTTCCTGCCTACCAGGACAATATCAATTTTCCCTCCCAACTAAACAAGCGCAAGTCTCGGCTACCAGAATTACCCTTGCCCAGGTTCAGCGGCAGCTACGAGGATTGGCCAGATTTCATTGCCATGCACAACAGTGTCGTAGGGAACAACGAGGACTTAAGCAATTTCAACACCTGCGCGCATGCTTGGATGGCGCGGCTCTAAGCACAATCAAATCGTTGGAAAATGCCGATGCCAATTACCATAAGGCATTGGAGTTACTTACAAAGCGTTTTAATTACAAATTGCTACATTTTCAGGGTCATGTTCGAGCTATTTTTGGGCTGGCAAATGTTGAAAAAGGATCTTCAGTTGCCCTGCGCGGTCTAAGTGACAAAATCAACTCACACCTTCGGGCACTTAGCACCATGGCAACCATTCCTCAACTGGGGAATGGATTACTCATTCACATTATCTCACGCAAGCTCGACCACAGCACTCAGGAAAGATGGGAGGAGGCATTGCCATCCGACAAGATCCCAACTCAACTTTATCACCACGCGTCTGGCTAACCAGCTCCAGATCAAGGTTTATCATGCAGCCGTATCGATATCAGGAATTGGCGAGTCAACGATAGCATCTAACTTGTCAACTGACATTGTAGCTCAGTCCTATGACAAGAGATTCACCACATCCTTCCCAGCAGTCATAACTCGATCGATAACAGATTATCAACCGAACTTTGGCCTCGACATCTCCAACTGGAGCATTCCTAAAAATATATCACTCGCAAACCCCACTTTTTCAAATCTCAGAGAATAGATTTATTGCTTGGGGCCGGTCTATTTTTCGACCCAATCTGTGTAGGTCAAATTCGAATGGCAGACAATTTACCAATTCTCCGAAAGACGAAACTAGGTTGGGTGGCTTCAGGTGGACACCATATCTTTCGCAACAACTATTCATCTCTGGCGGCCTTTCGTAAAGTCCCTAAGTTTGAGGATGATTCCTTATCAGAGATCGTAAAAATATTCTGGGAAATCGACAATTCGTGCGGCGAATCTCCAACAACATCCGCTGAAGACGAAATATGCGACAGCAGTTTCTACAGTGCTACTCTAGACTTGAGTCGGGTTGCCGACTAAATTCAGCACTGACACGTTAGGAGATTCCTTTCAACGCGCACTTAGACGCTTCAAGGCGCTCGAAGTCAAACTGGCAAAAAACCTTCAAGCTAAACTGAAATACTCTGCTTTCATGCACGAATACATCGAGCTGGGCCATATGTCACTGGCTTCCAAGCAGCATGTTTTGCCACAATTCTATTTGCCGCATCATTGCGTTGAAAAACCGGATAGCTCTACGACAAAATTGCGTGTGGTTTTTGACGGATCAGCCAAATCTACGTCAGGAGTATCTCTAAATGATCTGCTACATACGGGCCCCTCGATACAACACAAACTTTTTAACATTCTCATCAAATTTCGTCTTCTCAGAGTTGCTATGTGCGGCAATATTTGCAAGATGTATCGCTGTGTGCGAGTAACTCAACCAGATCAATTTCTTCAGTGCATCCTATGGCGCGATCATCCCGATGAAGAAATAAGGACATACACGTTGGATACCGTAACGTACGGAGCCAAGCCCTCTGCCTTTCTAGCAATTCGAGCAATGCAGCAGCTGGCTCTCGACGAAGAAAGAAACTTCCCACTAGCTGCGAAAATCGTGCGAGAGGATTTTTATGTAGACGACTTAATTTCAGGAGGAGATTCCGTGGAGGAGCCCGTCCAAATCCGTCTACAAGTAAAATAACTATTGGCAAAGGGTAATTTTCTGATTCGAAAGTGGTGCTCAAACGAGGCTGCCGCATTAGAAGGAGAAAGCGATTCAGATTGTGAAAAACTTATGGAATTTAAGGATGGCACCAACATCGCAAAGACTGTTGGCTTAGCCTGGGAACCCAGCACCGATAGCCTGCTCTTTAACCTCGCACATAATTTACCCGACAAACCCATCACAAAACGAAGTATCCTATACATGATAGCCAAGGTTTACGACCCACTCGGATTAATCTCACCCGTCGTTACCAAACTCAAAATATATCTTCAAGCTCTATGGAAGGAATGGTTGGACAGGGACGAATGCTTGCCGCAAGCAATGCACTGCGAATGGAATCTGTTAATTTCTCAGCTTTCAAGTGTTTGTCTAATATTTCCGCGATTCATTCTAACGCCACTGGCCACAATTGAGCTACTTGGGTTTTGTGACGCAAGCATGGTTGCTTATGGCATTTGCGTATACGTCCAATCTGAGTTGCAGGGTGTATATTCTTCATATTTATTATGCTCGAAATCCAGGGTCTCTCCTTTGAAAACGCTGACAATCCCAAAGCTCCAACTCTCAGCAGCTCTTCTTTTATCCGATCTTATGACAAACATCACCAAGAAATTCAAATTTATTCGCAAATACCACTGCTGGAGCAATTCTACAATAGCGCTTGCTTGGATACGAGAAGCCCCATCTAACTTCAACATTTTTGTTTCCAACAGGGTAGCTCAAATCCAGCGTAGGACAAAGGGAATGATCTGGAATCATGTGCCGTCACAACTGAACCCGGCGCATATATTGTGAAGAGGATGCAAGCCGCTTGAACTTTTAGAATCACCACTTTGGAGAAACGGACCTTCCTTTTTACAAACCGGCAGCGTAGGATGGATCTGATCTACCCGAGAGGCTCTCAAAAACACTTATAATAACGCCACGGCTGGATTTGGCAGCGTTTTGCAAATTCAGCCATTCCTTCACGAAGCTTCAACGGATTTTTGCATACGTAAATAAATTCATCAAGCGCACAGCATCATATTCAGCGAGTCCGAAGGCACTACTCAATCCAGAATCTCAAAGGCGTAACGCATCTTTTGCTGAAAAGCATTCACATTGTGCATTTCGGCGAGGAGTACAAAGCGCTAAGTTTAAGGAACTCGCTCCCCCCTAGTAGCAAGCTGCGGTCTTTATGCCCATTTTTGGACGACGAAGGATTTTACAAAAAATCGGAAATAAGGAACCGCGCTCCAGAAAAATGCTACGTCTCAATTTTCATATGTTTTGCAACGAAGGCTGTGCATTTGGAATTGGTGGAGGACTTATCGACATCATCATTCCTCGCAGCATTGAAACGCTTCATAAGTCTTCGAGGGAAACCGCATTCAATATGGACTGACAACGGCACGAACTTTCTGGGTGCTCGGAACGAACTGAAGGAACTTCACGAGCTATTTCTAAGTGATCCACAGAGAAGCGAGATTTTCAACAGCTGTACAGCGTTGGGAGTCAATTGGCATTTCATTCCTCCACGTTCCCCACATTTCGGTGGATTATGGGAGGCCGCAGTAAAAACAGCAAAGTACAATTTTTACCGCGTCGTTGGAAACTCAACTCTTTCATTCAACGAGCTTCGAACCCTCATCTGTCAAATCTCAGCAATGCTCAACTCAAGACCTCTTTATTCTATTTCAGAAGATCCTAACGATTTGGAGATTCTTACACCTGGCCATTTTATCTGGGGCAAGCCGAACAAAACGATCGACGAGCCTGACATGACCCACCTAAACGCAGGTCACCTCAGTCGGTGGCAAAAGGTGTGCCAAATGCAGCAAGCGTTCTGGAGGAAGTGGAGCATATCTTACTTGTCCCAGCTTCAAGAGCGTGGGAAGTGGAAGACGACTCGGCAAAATCTACAACCTGGAACCATGGTCCTGATAAAGGAGGACAATGCACCGCCTTAGTAGAGTGGACAGCGTCGTCACAGGAGGGGACGGCATTTCAAGAGTTTTCGTCATCCGCACCGCAAAAGGACTGGTCAGGAGAGCCATAGCTCGGATCGCCGTTCTGCCAATCGAAACCAAATCGGTTGAAAGCCATCATTTTCCAACGGGGGGAGCATGTTCGCAGCAGAACGCCTAAATTTAATTGTTTATTATAAATTTCTAAATGTAACATAGTTTGCTAACAGCACCTGCGTTGCGCTAACAGCACCATGTTAATTTAACACTACGAATTTAAAACCTAAAAAACAAACATTGTACAACACCTTCTATTCTCTTCTCTCATTCTTGCCTAAAGCTTTGAAGTACACGATCTTAAAACGAAAGCTAGGCCTTTTTTTATTTTAAATTAATAGAAACGGCCGAAGAGGGATGCAAAACAGCATCTCCTCAAAACAGATACATTATTGAGAACAAATTTCGTAAACACGCTGTTATTAACCAATTTGTCGAGCATGTCATCAATTAGTTATAGCGGATAGTTACATGTCACATGTCTACGAATAATTTTTTTTTTATTATTAACATTGCTTTTATTTATTGAATCTTTTTTTAATTTTGAGACTAACAATAAGTTTACGAATCTTAACATTAAAATTTAACTAACAGTATAATAAGACTGCATTCTGGTTGCCCGTCCTTCAAGTCAGTTGCTGGGTGGATAAGTCATTCCGACGAAGGCGTGATTGGTTGATCAACCTTGTAAGACCTCTCGCCATGTGGTTGGGGTGCATCGATAGCTTGGTAAAGTACTTTTCCTTCTGTTCTGCGATCACTTCTTTGACTGGTGGAATGTTTAAGTCGCGATGTATGTATTTCGTTGCGAACGTACCACGGTGCCCCGGTGATTGTTCTCAAGATCTTCGACTGAGCTCGCTGGACTATGTCAATATTGCTATTGCTGGCATTGTAGTAGACAGCACCGGAGGTACGGACCATCCAGTGTATAGAGGATTCGGAGTCGTGCACTTCTAGCGTTGCTCGGTACTAAACTCGTCGGATGGGGTGGGGTTCTTTCCTCGTCCTCTATATGACGTACACTGTCCCACAAACAAAGAAAGTTTTAAGTGCACTAAGCGGTACTCTAACTGGTTCCAAACAAATGAGGATGTGAACGGACATTTTTACAAGCGGATGGACGGTGAAGGCTAAGCGGATCAAGCAACATATTAAGAGTTCGGGGAAGCTAGGTGTTATTCACTCCCCGTTCTATACCCTCCCTACCTTGATAACACGTGATTAAATTTGGCGGTTATCCCTTATTCAATTTATTTACATATTTACTTAATTAATCTATGTAACAGCAGCATTATAATCCAAGCAAGGGACCTATGAATTTCAGTTATTTAAACATCATTGTTTTTCCATTCAACGTCTACTTTACCAAACAAAATATTACTTTTTGCGCCTTCAGTGCGTTCTGTCATTTTAAATCAATTGTTTCTCATTAAAGCTACGTCATTATTTATATATATATATATATATATAGTTTTCCTTATTACTACCATTATATTAGAAAAAGACTATAAAATATAAACTTAATGCACTGCATCGACACACACTTGCTGATCCCAAATATATCGGTCAGGAAATATAATATCAAGTTTCTGTTTGACTTACATATGATTCCGTAGAAGCAGGTTCGTTGGGCCCATCGAAAATGCTGTAGTAGATCACTTTATGCAAAGATATTAGAAAATATGATTTCCTGAAGGGCCGAGCGTGTGTGCGTTGTACGATTGGAATTTACAAAACGACTATATTAATACTGACGATCTCAACTTTAGATCGTCCGATCAAGTTCCTAATATCTATAAATATATATAAATATTTAATTAATTGAATTGGTCACATCACGTCTATAAAAATTCAATTCCTATTCCTGTGACCTTCCTTCGGAGACTGTTCGTGGATAGCTCACTACAGCCACCGTATCCCAGGTTTCTCCGGCTCTTCTCTTAGTGGTGCTGAAGCATGACCGCCCAGAGTGATCACGCCTTCTTCCTTTACTCCTGTCGCACTAGCGGAGTTATATCATCATGGCCGCACGTGGCGTGCGTTGGTGAGGTTATGAGATCGCAGTCCGCTCAATAACCTTCCAAAATTTTGGATGATTCTATATCATCGTGGCCGCACGTGGCTCGCTTTTCGCTTTGGAGTATGCGCAGTCTGTAGGGATGCCGCGCGTGGCTCGCTTTTCGCTTTGGAGTATGCGCAGTATGTAGGGGTGCCGCGCGTGGCTCGCTTTTCGCTTTGGAGTATGCGCAGTCTGTAGGGATGACGCACGTGGCTCGCTTTTCGCTTTGGAGTCGCGCAGTATGTAGGGGGTGCCGCGCGTGGCTCGCTTTTCGCTTTGGAGTCGCGCAGTATGTTTGCCAAAAAGACTTTTAGGTTGCCTCTTATCACAGATCCTCTCTGTTGTCTACCGACCAGTCGGGGGAAAACCCTGTCCCACTGGCCGGCTTTGACATACACGCCCGTAGTCTTCTTGGCCTACTGCAACTAAATAGCAATTCACTCTCCCGACCTGATCATATAAAGCACTTCAGGTTATTTGTAGTCGATTTTAAGTAATTCCTCACAGCCATGAGTGGTACAGCTCTCTCTATGAAACACTTCCAGGTTACCGTCTGCATCGACGCATCGTCGCTAAGCTTCGAGTAACGGAATCCTTCCAGTTCTCATTCATATTTCCCTCTCTACGCACTTTCGGTGTTGCGCGAGCGAGAACACACTATACGAGTGCGCTCATACGAGTGAGTGGTCTAGCTAGCTGATCAGGCCAGGGTAACGCGACGTTGCCGAACTTCAGCGGAATTTTACCGAAGTCTTGATTTTCTCTTTTCCTTCTTTCTGCTTATTCTCGCTTAGTCGACTGTACTAAGGAGAGTGCGTCCGAGACTTGCATACCCTATACTTTGCCTTTAGTTTCGAGGCATACTCGACTTTGTATGACTTACACAATTTCGGTCAAATTTTGTCTTCTATTCTTTTCTGGCCCCCACACCACAGTTAACTCAGCCAGAGTAACGCCTCGCCGAAGGGTTAACTGAAAAAGGGCACTGTGAGTTACCTCATGGACTTTTTACGTTCTTATATCCTTTAAATGATATACGCCTAATGATTTCTTGGCTTCATTCTGCAGCTCATAGTACGTCGGGCTAATCTTCTTTGCGACCGTTGCCTTTATGAAGACCAGGGCTAACTTACTACTGAACTTCTTCCCAGCATTGCTTTGAGCAAAGCTGCGGGCGAATACGGTATCTCCGACCTTCAGATGTACCGATCGACTACGTAAATTATACACTCTAGCATTTGCGTGTGACTCCGAAATTTTCGTTTTGGCCTGTTGGCGTACTACTTGCAACATGTCGGCACTTTTTAGCGCCACATCGTCGGTCAATAAGTTTAAATTCCTAAGCAACTCGTAGTCTTGTCCGATGGCTATCATATTTTGTCCAAAACAAAGAAAATACGGGGAAAATCCGGTACTCCTGTGAACGCTGGATCTCATTGACGCGCTTATTGCGTCGATGTTTGCATCCCAGTTTGTGTGATCAGTGCCTACGTAAGCTCTGATTGCTGCTAAAATAGATCTATTCACTCGCTCACTCGCGTTGGCCTGTGGCGAATAGATAGCTGTACAAACGTGTTTTACACCAAATCGAGTAAGAAACGCTTTAAAATATCCTGATTTAAACTGCGATCCATTGTCTGTCAACACGGATTCTGGCGCTCCGAAAGTATAAAATACTTGCTTTTCCAAATATTCACAAATCCTCTCGGAAGTGAATTTTCGTAATGGCTGTAAGAAGTGAAACTTTGTGCTGTGGTCAACGACTATCAATAGGCCTATATTTCCTTTCTTGGATCTTGGATATGGACCAAGAAGATCCATATAGAGCTTTTGAAAAGGTCGATCAGAAGTCATCGGTCTTCCCATTGGTGGTCTAAGAACTCGGTTTGGGCTCTTTGTTGATTTACAAACGGAACACTCCGACACATAATTGCGTATTTGCGTCACCATTCCTGGCCAAAATAGATACCGTCTGATCTTATCAATCATCTTATTCATGCCGATATGTGCAGCGTCGGGTGCGTTATGCGCTCGAGCTAAAACTGCGTCAACAAGGTTAATGGGAACCCAAAGTTTCCATGACTCCTCATCTTGCAACAAATTTCCCCTAGCTGGTTCGGTCCTTTTGTATACAAAATCGTCCACGACCCTGAGATCAGGAAGACGTGACTGGTTATTTTGAACTCGCTTCCTCAGTTCGTTATACTGTTCTGATTTAAACTCCTTCGACGCCAGGTCAATCACCGGTCCTCCATCATTTATCTCAGAAACAAACTCTTCTTCGCGACGCGACAATGCGTCAGCAACCACATTTTGAGATCCACTGCGATGCTTAATCGTAAATGAGAACCCCTGTAGTCGTATTGACCACCTCGCTAGTCGTCCTGTCAGGTCTTTCTGTCTCATCAACCATTGCAGCGCGGCATGGTCAGTAATAACACAAAAGTCTTGTCCTTCGATGTACGCTCTGAATTTGCTAATGCCCTTGATAACTGCTAAGCACTCTAATTCACTGACTGAGTAATTTCGCTGAGGCTTCGTTAGCTTCTCCGACATATACGCTATTGGCAGTTCGACCCCATCTTCGTTCTCTTGAGCTAAAACACAACCTAGACCGTAGAAACTCGCGTCACAAAGCAATACAAATGGCTTCGCGAAATCTGGTGTTCTTAAAATCGGTGATGATACTAGTTTGGACTTTAACTGGCTGAACGCTTCATCTGCTTCTTTAACAGGTCTGTTAAAGGAACGGCGATCGTTGCATAGTTATCCACAAAACGCCTGTACCAGCCCGCTAAACCTAAAAATCTACGTAGCTGTTTGACAGTGGTTGGCGTCGGAAATTGCTCAATCGCGCTAACTTTGCCTGGGTCAACTTTAAGTTCCCCATGTCCTATTATAAAACCTAGATACTTGATTTCCGTCATACAGAATTTCGACTTGGCTATGTTGATCGTCAGATTTGCCTTGCGAAGGTGCATAGCAACTTCTTCTAAAAGTTCCATATGGGAATCAAAATTGTCAGATAAAATTAACAGGTCGTCCAAGTATACGAACACTCTAGTTCGCAACTTCGCGGGTATAACTATATACATAAGTCTACACAAGGTTTGAACCGCATTACAGAGACCAAAAGGCATCACCTTGTACTGGTATAAAGGCCTGTTAGGTATTGTAAAAGCGGTGTATTGTCTGGATTTCTCTTCGAGCGGAATTTGCCAGAATGCGTGTTTCATATCGAGACCAGTGATGAAGCGTGCAGGAGGTAATCGACTTAGTATCCCATCTATATGAGGTAGTGGGTAAGCATCTTTTACAGTTAGCTTATTCACCTCTCTGGAATCGAGACATAAGCGAACCTTTGCTCCTTTCTTGACAAGAACACAGTTGCTGCTCCAAGGGCTTTTAGACTCTTCAATCACGCCTAACGCTAGCATATTTTCTATCTCAGAAAACATTAGATTTTCTTTGGCTGGTGAGATTGGCCAGTGGCGTTGCTTAATTCGTTTTGCGTTAGCAACATCGATACAATGTTCCATTAAATGAGTTCGACCAAGTCCATCCTTTTCGTAAGACGGTAACTTGGCAATAACTGCATCTAGTTTTTCTTTCTGTCCTACTGATAGTAAATGCACGTTTGGCATTTCCACAGTGTCATTTTCTCAGCCTACATCTAGCTCTAAGACTGCTTGTTTGTCATCGACTATTTTACTGAGTATGCCGAAGTCACGCCAGAAATCTATCCCAAGATATACGTCTTGTTTGAGGTCTGGGATTATAAAAAACTCTACCGGCTTCGTAAGTTCGCGGTAGCTAATTTCACACCCAAGTTTTCCTTCAACTGAACATTCGGCGTTGTTTGCGGTTCGAATTCTGCCGGAACACTTGCTTACTTTTGGATGCTGCCCTAATTCTTTAGCAGCTGCGCCACCGATGCAACTTATGGACGCGCCTGAGTCCAACAGAGCTACATATTGATGATAATGTTTATATCAGTATAAAGTCGACTGTCAGAGTTCATGAAAATTGCGGCAATCAACTTCTTTCGGTTTCCTTTAACCTTCTTCCAGAATCTACGCATCCGATTCGTTGAACGTCTGGTTTTCTTAATAAAATCACAAGAACTAACGTCTCCAAAGATTCGTTTCCTTGCAGCTGCATACTTCGCTACTCTAACATGATACGGTTGGGGGTGATCAGCGATAACCGATGCTGCTTCCTCAGGTAGTTTATAAGACATATCTGGGCTAACTTCTACATATGGTTCGGTCTGGGTACCACTATCGGATTTTATTGCCTCGGATGCGACGCGTGGTTTTTGACCGGCGCATCCATCAAATAGTTTTCCGAAGGGTTGCACTTTTGGCATTTGGGCTTGTAGGTGTTCTTCATCCCACATCCATAGCAAAAGATAGTACGAACTTCTAGACAATCATCAAAACGATGTCCAAGCTGATCACAATTCCAACACTTAAATTGCCTGCGTATCGCGGCTATTTCAGCTGCTTCGCTGTCTCCGCGATCCGATTCTATCTGAGAGACAAACGAGCGTGACTGAAGGCTGCCCTTTACTGGTTGAACTTTCACTTGCTTGCAAAACTGCTCGTGAGTCCTGATTTCTTCTCTAAGACTGGCTAAGGTGTTTATGCGTAAATGCATAAGTTCATACTGAAGAGATGGCTTCGAATGTCGTATGAGAAGTCTAACTAACGATTCTTCTGAGAGTGGATTATCCAAGCGAGCAACAAGCTTTTCCACTTGAAATTGGTATTCCTCAAATGGTTCCTTATCTGCTTGACGCCTGCTGATTATGGATTCCCAAATATCCATATCGGTATCACTTTCTTTAAACTTATTTCGAAATTCTCTGCAAAATTCTACCCAATTAAATTGACTATACATTCGGTGAAATCTCCAGTACCATTCACTAGCTTTGCCGACGAAAAATAAATGTAAGTTATCGCAAAGTTGACGATCTCCACTTAAATTCTGTCGAGCTTGTACTCGATAAAGAAACTCCTCAGCCTGTAAACCGTCCTTGGATCCATCAAACTTGATGTGCCAGCTTTGAATAATATTCGGCACCTTATCTGGCTGTATTGAAGGAAGCGATCTATCGACGCGCTGAGTATTTAGACGAATGTCCTGATACACAGTTCCTGCCGAATGAGCTTCTGCTGGTCCCTGATTCTCGGTCATCCTCCGATTTGGAGTTTGAACTGAACTACCAATTTGTAGGCTTGCTATCTGCGACCTAATGAGCTCAGAAAGTTCTTGTCTAAGGCTTTGCTGCTGCGCTTGCATTGCCGTACGAACCACTCTATCTATTTCCTCCAAATTCTCTGTCCTAGAAGTGTCTACCATTGAGTCCGTGTCTACACTTCGCTCGTGGCGATTCTCTGGTTGGTTTCGGTTGGATCTAAGTGTCATTCCGGTACTGGGTGCTGTACCTCCCTGATGTCCTGCATTTCTACCTCTTCTACCTCCTGTTCTGCCCCTATTCGCGTTCCTGCTGGCTGGTAAGTTATTGTTTGCTACATTAACTTCTCCTGTCCTCCCTTCAGCTGCTGACAATTCTGCCAACAGGTTGTTGTTCGACAAAGATAATTGTTGTACCGTACATCCATGGTTGCAAATAGGGCATACATTTGACTCCAGCACATAATCTCTGATACACTGGTGGTGGAATGTGTGACCACATGGTGTTGATGCTGTTAAATCGTTTGCGATTAATGGCTGTGTACAAATTGTACAAGATATTATCTCGGCATCCACAGCGATCGAAAGATCGAGATTGCTGTGACGTACTGACATATTTTTTTTCCTCAAACATTTTTAAATCCAAAATAAAATATATTAACTTTGGTCCGTGCTTGGTTTATAACTGCTTGCATGTTACATAAATAAACTCTCAAATGTTCCTTGACCTTTAGCCCAAAACAATAATTTAATTAAATCAAAATACTTTTGAACTCTTGTCTCTCAAGTGGCGTTTCTTATTCTGGTCTAAGATCGAAGTTTCTTCAGTGCTTTGCATTTCCTAGAACAGACTACCAGCTTTCTAAAACAAGTTAAACGAAAAATTGCTGAAAACGAGGTATAAAGTGAACGGTTGGCTCTGGTCGACTATTCCGTAAAAACTCGAAATACAATCGCGATTCCTAGAAACCTAGTTCTCTTCACCTTTATCCACAGAAAATTTCTGACTCATGTTAATTTTGAATTCTACATATTGCACTGGTTCTTAGATTTGTGTGGTCGTCCCAGTCCGTAAGTTTTCGGACTGCGGTCGCAGTTCCAGACATCAAATTTCTAGTGAGCCTCAAACAACAAAGAAAACAAAATTAAGCTTAAGCTGAATCTACTGACAAAATACTAGAATTTACTAAAGCAATATCGTGAGGCTAAAGCTTCCCCTAGCGTCCTGCACTTTGAAATTTACGAACTTCTTGGTGGTTTCGGTACCTAGGGCTTTCGTAAGTGAAACTAGAATGCCTCAAATACTTTTCGATTGAAATTAAGCTCCTCGGGCCCCACACGTTGGGCGCCATTTCTCATTTTATGTATTAGACAGCACCGGAGGTACGGACCATCCAGTGTATAGAGGATTCGGAGTCGTGCACTTCTAGCGTTGCTCGGTACTAAACTCGTCGGATGGGGTGGGTTTCTTTCCTCGTCCTCTATATGATGTACACTGTCCCACAAACAAAGAAAGATTTAAGTGCACTAAGCGGTACTCTAACTGGTTCCAAACAAATGAGGATGTGAACGGACATTTTTACAAGCGGATGGACGGTGAAGGCTAAGCGGATCAAGCAACATATTAAGAGTTCGGGGAAGCTAGGTGTTATTCACTACCCGTTCTATACCCTCCCTACCTTGATAACACGTGATTAAATTTGGCGGTTATCCCTTATTCAATTTATTTACATATTTACTTAATTAATCTATGTAACAGCAGCATTATAATCCAAGCGAGGGACCTATGAATTTCAGTTATTTAAACATCATTGTTTTTCCATTCAACGTCTACTTTACCAAACAAAATATTACTTTTTGCGCCTTCAGTGCGTTCTGTCATTTTAAATCAATTGTTTCTCATTAAAGCTACGTCATTATTTATATATATATATATATAGTTTTCCTTATTACTACCATTATATTAGAAAAAGACTATAAAATATAAACTTAATGCACTGCATCGACACACACTTGCTGATCCCAAATATATCGGTCAGGAAATATAATATCAAGTTTCTGTTTGACTTACATATGATTCCGTAGAAGCAGGTTCGTTGGGCCCATCGAAGATGCTGCAGTAGATCACTTCATGCAAAGATATTAGAAAATATGATTTCCTGAAGGGCCGAGCGTGTGTGCGTTGTACGATTGGAATTTACAAAACGACTATATTAATACTGACGATCTCAACTTTAGATCGTCCGATCAAGTTCCTAATATCTATAAATATATATAAATATTTAATTAATTGAATTGGTCACATCACGTCTATAAAAATTCAATTCCTATTCCTGTGACCTTCCTTCGGAGACTGTTCGTGGACAGCTCACTACATCCACCGTATCCCAGGTTTCTCCGGCTCTTCTCTTAGTGGTGCTGAAGCATGACCGCCCAGAGTGATCACGCCTTCTTCCTTTACTCCTGTCGCACTAGCGGAGTTATATCATCATGGCCGCACGTGGCGTGCGTTGGTGAGGTTATGAGATCGCAGTCCGCTCAATAACCTTCCAAAATTTTGGATGATTCTATATCATCGTGGCCGCACGTGGCTCGCTTTTCGCTTTGGAGTATGCGCAGTCTGTAGGGATGCCGCGCGTGGCTCGCTTTTCGCTTTGGAGTATGCGCAGTATGTAGGGGTGCCGCGCGTGGCTCGCTTTTCGCTTTGGAGTATGCGCAGTCTGTAGGGATGACGCACGTGGCTCGCTTTTCGCTTTGGAGTCGCGCAGTATGTAGGGGTGCCGCGCGTGGCTCGCTTTTCGCTTTGGAGTCGCGCAGTATGTTTGCCAAAAAGACTTTTAGGTTGCCTCTTATCACAGATCCTCTCTGTTGTCTACCGACCAGTCGGGGGAAAACCCTGTCCCACTGGCCGGCTTTGACATACACGCCCGTAGTCTTCTTGGCCTACTGCAACTAAATAGCAATTCACTCTCCCGACCTGATCATATAAAGCACTTCAGGTTATTTGTAGTCGATTTTAAGTAATTCCTCACAGCCATGAGTGGTACAGCTCTCTCTATGAAACACTTTGGCTAGCGCAGCGTAAACGTGCGTCTTCTTTAACGATTTGAAATTAAATGAATGCTTTGGCACGCGTTACCGTCTGCAACGACGCATCGTCGCTAAGCTTCGAGTAACGGAATCCTTCCAGTTCTCATTCATATTTCCCTCTCTACGCACTTTCGCTGTTGCGCGAGCGAGAACACACTATACGAGTGCGCTCATACGAGTGAGTGGTCTAGCTAGCTGATCAGGCCAGGGCAACGCGACGTTGCCGAACTTCAGCGGAATTTTACCGAAGTCTTGATTTTCTCTTTTCCTTCTTTCTGCTTATTCCCGCTTAGTCGACTGTACTAAGGAGAGTGCGTCCGAGACTTGCATACCCTATACTTTGCCTTTAGTTTCGAGGCATACTCGACTTTGTATGACTTACACAATTTCGGTCAAATTTTGTCTTCTATTCTTTTCTGGCCCCACAGCATTCCCCCATAACTGAGAGCGGTACATCCATATTGGTTTTATAACCGAGTTATATAGGCAGACTTTATATTCAAGGCTAAGGGGAAACCGAGCGTTGATAAGCCAATAAAGGCTACAGGCTTTTAGCTTTAGGAGTGTTCTTTTGGCTTCAATGTGGCGGCGCCATGTAAATCTTCTGTCGAGGTGTACTCCTAAGTATGTCACTTCGTTTGCTTGCGGGAGTAGAGAATGGTTTAACATGAGCGGCGGGCAGTTTTGCCTGTTCAGGTTGAACGTAACGTGCTTGCATTTTTGTTCCTTAAATTTAATTCGCCAATCTGATAGCCACTTTTCAACATCGACCGCATGAAGAGCTAGCTGAGCAGATGCTTGCATCGGGCATTTTGATCGGCTGAGAATAGCTGTAAACGTAGATGTTGTTAGTCGTGTGCTTGTTGAGATGTCTGCTGTGTAGAGGACATATAATGTTGGCCTAAACACGGTACCTTGAGGAACTCCAGCTCCAATAGTAAAATCATCAGTTATAGCAGTATTGCATCTCACAGCAAATTTTTTGTCGTTGAGGTAAGACTCTTAAAGCTTGTGGGTGTTGTAGGGGAGCATTGTCTTGATCTTGTACATTAGACCTTCTAGCCAAACTCTATCAAATGCTTGAGAGACATCGAAAAATATGGCAGTACAGTACTCTCGTTTTTCGAACGCGTTCCGAATTTCTGATGTTATCCGATTGAGCTGCTCAATTGTTCCATGCTTTTCACGAAACCCAAATTGATGTCACGGAATTCCTTCCTGGATTCTTATATATGTGTTTATCAATATGCATTTTTCAAAGAGTTTAGAAAAGCATGAAAGTATAAATTTAGGTCTATACGACGTGGGGATTGTGTGGTCTTTTCCCGACTTTTCTATTATTATTATAATCGACTTTTTCCATCTCACTGGATGGCCAAGTTTGCGTTGGCATTAAAAAGCTGGGTTATAGTGCAAACGGCGCAATATAGGAGCTTAATGATCATTTTGGGAATTATGAGGTCGAAGCCCGGGAATTTTTTCGAATTCAGCTGATTTTTGATGATTTCGTTTGGGCGAAACTCAATTGGCTCATATTGAAGCTGAGGCTCAAAAAGTAAAGTCGGCAAAGTGAACGCACTAGTGGCAGGATTTAGTTGAAAGACATTTTTAAGGTGGTTGGCAAACGTGCTCGCTCTGTCTGCATCGCTGCGCGCCCAGCCGCCTGTGGGATTTCTTATAGGCATCACAATTACTTTCGGTGAGCTTAGAGTAGGATGAGCTCTCCAAAGTGAGTGTTTTGTACTAGATGTTGACAATTGCTCTATGTAGCGTCGGTGGACAAGTGCTTCTTCTTGCTGTAAAGCTTTTGTGAGTTGACGTGAGGCATATTTTAAGCGTTGCCTAGCAGGTGGAGATCTGTGGAGTTGCCACTCTTGACGTAAGCGTCGCTTTTCGAGGACGAGCTTTTCGATTTGTAGATTTGTCTTCTTTTGGTTGCATTGCGTACTTGTAGTTTGAGGTGTTGAAACTCGAGCTGCAGAGACGAGTACAGACTCCAGTGTATAAACAAAACTGACTACGCTGGCTTCATCGTATATATGAGCTAATATATTTTCTGTACTTAACCCAATTGGTTTTCTGTGATGTCACTTTAAACTACTGTTCCAATGCTGCTGGATATCGGAGTAGAATAATCAGGACATTCGGCGCTTATCAGATTTTTGGGGACGTTTTTGGTAATCTGCTTTAAACTTTTCCCAAAATGGTCTTTCTATTGTAGATATCATATAAGTCGGAACGAGCCGAATCGGACGACTATATTATATTGCTACAATTACAACAATCGGAAAAAATTTTAAAGGTATTACTTTGTTGTTTTTATTTTTTTTGTTGTTCTTTGGGATTTGGTAATATTTAAATACGGGTGTATATATCTGTTCGCGCCAAGCGGCGCTTATAGTTTCGGGTGAACCGGAACCCTGGAGTCCTAACAGTCGAGAGAACAGTTTTTTCCAGATCCTCGCATCTCGTTCTCTCGCACTGTTAAGTGTCTCCACTCCGCTCTCCAAGCGGCTCTTGTAACATCCACCCCGTAGCTTTAAGTTAGTTCTAATCTACCAGGGTACGAAGAAAGAAGTGAAGTTGAACTAGTTTTGAAATAAATTCTACGTAAAGTAAAAAATAAATAATTTTCCTGGACTACATAAACCACCCCGTTGGAAAGCCCGCCCCTCAGCAGTTCATGATCCATCGACCGGATAATTCCAGAAGAGGAGAAGAAGTTCCAAGCACCAGCGTTCAACCAGCGAATTTTTCCAAATTTCTCTTCCATCATTCAAGATAAGTACGACCGTTCTTATTTATACTCATTTCTGCCAACCAGCCAGATATTTCCAATTTAAATTAAATCCAATTTCCTATATCTGTCTGATCGGCCATTCCATTGTGCATACGATCGCCATATTCCCGCTTCTTTTTCGTATTGCTATTTCCATCTTCATACGATCGCCATTTTCCGGCTTCTTTCTTCATATTTCCCATTTCCATATTCTTGTTCATACGGACATATAATCCAGATGCACACTCTTTAATGTACGTACATATGCCAGACCATCTCAACATATGTACGTAAGGAAACATACACGTACCTCCATTCGCGGTACACCCTATAAAAATTTCTACAGGGAGATTTACCATACAGTCCACATTATCTCAATTTTCCAAATTTATTAGAAATTACAATTTTAAATTACAATTTATACACATACATTACCGAGTTCCCACAAACACACATATCCGTATGCCCATACATACACACATATAACCCTAATGCATGCTTATTAATGTAAGTACATATCTACATATCCATTTCAACATATGCAAATTCGTAGCGTACGGTAAGTCAACGTAAAGCCTAGTATCCAGATCGACAAACGATTACGCTAGCGTAAAAACCTTAATCTTTGCAGTGTGACCAAAAGTTTGAGAGTTCATCAGATTTAAGCGTGCTACGGTCGTACTGTCAATCAGCTGGGTTTGTTGACAAGCAGTTAAAATTCAAATATCGTATTTGCGGGAAAGATAGTATCAAATACCTTGGCAAGACAAGTCTGCCGCTATACAAAGAAATTAAAAAACAATTCAATTTAAATTTAACAGTTGCTTATTTTAATTTACTTATAATTATTTGCTAATCTAAAGTTCATAGCTGCACTTTTATTGTGTTTTTCGTAAATTTTTGACATATGAAACATTTTGCTCTGACAAGAGGCACCCCAGAAGTATTAATGTTATTTTGTCCTCACATGTAAACTCCTGCAATCGACTTTTGCGGGTTTTTTGATTTTTTTTAATATGTTCAGTGAGAAGCGCACGCCGAAAGATTAAATTTTTTAATCTTTGCGCTAGGGTTCACCCAAAGTTCATTTCCGCAGACTGGCAACGCTATGGAATTTTCTGGTATTTTTTTCGTCGAACAGGAGACCGACGTGAAAAAAAGGCCCGACGAAAAGTGAACGCCAGCTGTTTGCCTCTCGCTCTCTCTCATGACTGGCGTACGGTTTTCGTCGATCAGGATACTAGGCTTAAGCACGATAACCCACATACGTTCTTTCGCGGTACACCCTACAAACATTTCAAAGTCGACATTTACAATACAGTCCACATAATTTATAATTTCCAAATATAAGAAGTACTATATACACACATATAATCCTGATGCATGGTGATTAAGAGACATATATTAATATATGCATAATTATATATTATACATATTACCAAAAATAACTCGAATCCACCGAACCCATCACCACGACACGCCTTTCCAGAATTTGCATGATATTTATTTCAGCAGTGCTAACTCGCACACACCGTCGGCTCACATCCATTAAATAAAAATAAATAAATACATTTTTTTTTGTGCAAGCCGTGACGGTGCGCAATGTATATATTTTTTTTCCAATTCCTACAGCTCATTTTCGCAGCACAGCAGCCAACTGCAAATATCTTGCAGAATATTTTTTCCAAATCATCATTATTTTCCTCGCACACAAAAAATAGTTGTTCTGAAAACTTTGAAATTTGTACTAGTGTTCCGTTTCCACATATTCAAAAAATAGACCGGAACTGCAACGCAAAGACAAGCGGACCGCTTGCAATCTATACCAAGCATACTTTCCACTGCGATATATTAATTTTTTTTCTTTTTATTTTTTAACAAAATTTAATTAATTCCATACGATTTTTGTTGCGTCGCTCCACTATACATTGACATTGTTGACATTCCGCTATTAGGATTTTCGAAATTTTGGGGCCGCACCTGTATCTTCCGGAAGTTATCGATTTCGTCGTCCCTTTTCTTTTCGAATCCAACCCGGTGATCCGCAACAGCGTGACCACAAAACCAGATAGGTTTGCCCAGTTAATCTGATTTCTGGAATGCCAGGAGACATAACGAAGTTATCAGTTCCGTCTGCAAATAAAACGCGATCGCTATCCGCATCTTCTCGCACGCGCACCTCAAGCCCACTAGCCCCAAAATCAATAACGATGGCAAAGAGCGAAACTTCATTAGCCACCCAAGAAGGCGACAAGAAGTTGTCTATTCCTACGAGCAAACAGAAACGATTGTCTCTGAGTCCGCTCACGCCTAAAGTTAGGTCACAAATCCAGACCAAGTCCATAAAGTCGCTACCAACTCGTTCTCAGGCAAATGCAGCCCTCGCGCGGTTTATCACGGTGTCCGACCGTATGAGCCATTTCAGAGCGACGATTGAAACTCCAGGGCCGTCACCTCCGTCTGTCCACACCTGCAAAATCCGTAAGGAGCAAGTCAGCCTTCATGGGACAAAGCCGAGAAAGAATTCGAAGCGTGTTTAGAAACGATCTCCAGTATTATGACTGAAGGGGCGGAGCAGATTTTGGCAACTCTGCACAGCAAATACGAAGACGAGCGGTGAGGCAAAGGCAATTGTTGCCAAGTCCCCGCTCACTAATGATGGTTTCGCTTCCGCTTGGGAGGCGCTTCGAGACCGTTTCGAAAACAAAAGACTTTTAGTGAACAGCCAACTCAAGCTCCTATTTAACTTAAGTTCCGTTAATTCCGAAACTGGCCACTCCATAAAAGAGCTTCAGAGCACCATCCAAGGGCGCTGACAGCATTAGCCTATTCCAAAATATCAACAGAAAATTGGGATTGCTTGCTGGTATACCTGTGCGCCAGTAAGTTGCCCAGGTTGACCCTTTCCTTGTGGGAACAATCCCTTACATCAAACTCCGATATTCCTACATGGGATGAGATGAACGCGTTCCTTAGCGATAGGTATAGAACCTTAGAAGCCATTGAGGATATGAAGCAGAGTCTTGGTGGTCCGTCAACTTCCAAAAATGCCCAGGTTTCGAGAAAGCTTCACTCCTTTGGAGCCAATGTGAGTGTCAAACCAAAGAGCTGCGATTTGTGCTCTAAAGAGAGTCACCCAGTGCGGTTGTGCCCTCGCTTCATTCAGATAGCAATCGAGGCGCGGGAAAATTACATAAAAAAGAAGCAGTTATGTTTGAATTGCTTCGCAAGAGGCCATCAGCTCCGGGATTGTTCCAGTACGCACAGCTGTTTCGTGTGCCGAGGGAGACATCACACGCTTTTGCATCGAGGCACCCCTTTTTCCAACAATCCAAGTCCCTCTGGGACTGCGAGACCTAGAGCCTATCCTCCGGCGGGAGGCTCAGACATTCCAGATGAACATTCAAATGTACAAGTCTGTTTTGCCTCTGGCTCAAAGGCAGTTCTTTTGGGCACGGCAATGATTGATATCTGCCACCTCGGTACCCACTTCCGAGCACGCGCTCTGATTGACTCGGGATCGGAGGCGACGTTTATTACGGAGCGTCTTTTCAAGTTGGTCAATCTGCCGTTCCGCCCCATTCAAGCTCAAGTGTCTGGTTTAAATCAGACAGTTTCTGCCCAGTCAACACGGCTTTGCCATTTCTCCATTCGGTCTCCTACTAAGCCGGGCCTGCAGTTAGACACCGCAGCGTATGTTCTGCCAGAATTAGCAGGCAGATTACCCTCACATTCCATTCCACAAGATGTCCTGAGAGATTTGCCAAACCTTCAATGGGCAGATCCCACATTTCTCCAGAGTTCCCAGATAGACGTTCTTATCGGAGCTGATATCCTTTCATCCGTGTTGCTGAGCGGCACAAAAACCAACATCTGCGGATCTCTTTTTGGGCAAGAGACCATCTTCGGGTGGGTGCTCACTGGTCCAGTGTCCATGTCCACAAGCAACCGAGTCTCAGCCTTTACGACTCAAGTTACGAAGCCAACTGAGGCGTCCTTAGACAAACTTCTTACGAAGTTTTGGGAGGTGAAAAATCTACCATCAAAAATGGTACAAGAGTCCGATTCCGTCTGCGAAAGTAATTTTCTACGAACCACAACTAGAGACGCGAGCGGGAAGTACGTAGTGACGGTACCGTTCTGCGACCCCGATCATTCTGGATCTGAGTTGGGATACTCAAGGTCTAAGCACTTGCTCAGTTTCTGAGAAACGAGAATCGTTTACGAAGAGAAACTCCATTAAATGATCAGTACAACTCCGTGATCCAAGAATATTTGGATTTAGGCCATAAGAGAGAGGTTTCGCCCACTCACAATTCTCCAAACTACTACCTCCCACATCATGCGGTAATAAAACCCGAAAGCACCACCACGAAACTGCGGGTGGTATTCAACGCTTCCAGCCCTTCAGCAAATGGGACTAGCTTGAACGATGTGCTTCATGCCGGTCCAGTCCTCCAATCTGACTTAACGATTCAGATTTTAAAGTGGCGCTATTTCAAGTATGTCTTTAGTGCGGACATGACTAAAATGTATAGGCAGATCTGGGTCGATCCAAAGCACACTCCCTTTCAAAGGATTCTATTTCGAAACAAGGAAGGTAACATTCGAGATTACGAGCTGAAAACCGTAACATTCGGTGTCAATTGTGCGCCCTATCTCGCCATCCGAGTGCTGCAACAGCTGGCTGATGACGTAGATCAGCAGTTTCCGAAAGCCAGTCACATAATCCGCAACTTCATGTATGTTGATGACGTTTTAGCAGGATCAAATTCTCAACAAGAAGCTCAACTTACCATCCAGGAGTTAGTAACCGCTTTGAATTCTGCCGGTTTTCCGCTTAGAAAGTGGACTTCCAACCACAAGGGTGTTTTGAAGGACATTCCACCAGAGCATCTTCTCCATGCTGAGTTCCTGAATATTGATGCCGAAAGCACAGACAAAACTCTCGGCGTTCGCTGGAGAGCAACCACCGATGAGTTCTACTTCGTGCCCCCAGAAATATCCGTCAAATCCTCCTATACAAAAAGAGAAGTTCTCTCCCAGATCGCAAAGCTATTCGATCCCGCTGGATGGCTTTCCCCGTTCATCGTCCGGGCCAAAATTTGTATGCAGGAGATCTGGCTGCAAGAGTTCGGCTGGGATGACAACCTTCCCGCCAAAATGAGTTATAGATGGCAAATGTTCCTGCAAAGTTATTCCGATCTCGATCAAATCAGTATTCCGAGATGTGTCGGTTACCAGCCTCAGGTAAAAATCGAGCTTCACGGTTTCTGTGACGCTTCCCAAAAGACCTATGGGGCTGCGCTGTATGTCAGGGTTGAAGTCGGTCAGCAGATATTGACTAATCTGCTTACGGCAAAGACCCGGGTTGCCCCTGTGAAAACTGTATCCCTCCCCCGACTCGAGCTATGTGGTGCCCTATTGCTGGTAGATATGGCATCAACCATCCTTCCAAATATGTTGTCAGACAGCTCTGAGATTTTCTTCTGGACAGATTCCACCATTGTCCTGGCATGGTTAAAAAAACCAGCCTGCTCCTGGACCACATTCGTAGCCAACCGCGTAACCAAAATAGCTCAAGCTACAAAGATTGAGAATTGGTCACATGTGCGATCAGAACACAATTCTGCCGACCTAGCTAGTCGCGGCGTGTCCTTGCAAGAGTTGGGCGATAGCACCCTCTGGTGGCATGGGCCCCAATGGTTACAACTGCCTAAACTTCAATGGCCAGAAACTTCGGATCCACACCCAGTCACTGAGTTAGAGCAGCGCGCGGTGAAGGTTCATATCGTAAAGCTCCCCGCTGATGATTTCCGTGAACGTTTCTCCAGACTAGACATGGCATTACGAGTCCTAGCTTACGTCCAAAGGATCCTAAATCGCTGTCGGAGGGCTCCGGTAAGTCCGGATAGGCAGCTCAGTAATCGGGAAATCCGGGAAGCTGAGAAAACCTACATAATACTTGCCTAGCGGGAAAAGTACGCGCTCGAGCTTCGATTGTTGCGAATTAAAGTTCCATACCCGCATCAAGCCAAATTGCTAATTTATTTCCATTTATAGACCAACATGGCCTCTTAAGAGCATGTGTTCGCTTAACTGCCTCCAAGGTACTACAGTATGACGAGCGCCATCCTGTAATACTCCCGTACAGCTGTCGGCTATCTCGTCTGCTTGTCCAATTCACGCACCAGATTATACTTCATGGCGGCAACCAATTGATAGTACGCTTGGTGCGATCCAAATATTGGATTCCTAAAGTCAAGAATCTGGTAAAGGCAGTGGTGAATTCCAATTGATGAGCGATCTTCCGACTGATCGAGCCTCTTTTTCCAGGCCATTTACTTACACCGGCGTCGATTACGCCGGCCCCTTTGAAGTTAAAAACGACACAGGGAGAGCATGTCTCATCACTAAGGGATATGTTTGTGTGTTTTTCTACGAAGGCCATCTATTTGGAACCCACCTCCGACCTTACAACTGAGAAGTTTCTAGCAGCGTTTGCACGTTTTGTAGCTAGTCGAGGTTGTCCTCAGCGGGTCCATTCCGACAACGGCAAAAGCTTTGTTGGCGCCTCAAGTCTTCTTTCCCGTGACTTTACGCAAGCGCTAAAGGAGTCGGTGACTGATGCGTATAGCCATCAGGGACTCGTGTGGCGTTTCATACCCCCAAGAGCTCCTCATATGGGAGGCCTGTGTGAGGCAGGAGTAAAGAGTTTTAAAACTCTGTTTTACAAATCCACGTCCGCTCGCAAGTATACCTTCGAAGAGCTTTCCACGCTTCTTGCCAAGATTGAAGCCTGCCTTAATTCCAGACCGCTTTCTCCAATGTCAGAGGACCCGACAGACTTGCTGGCACTGACGCCAGGCCATTTTCTGATCGGGGGTCCGTTGCTTTCCACGGCGGAGCCTGAAATCAAACCAAGTCGATTATAAATCGATGGCAACATCTCAAGGCCCAGCATCAACAATTTAGTTCACGATGGAAAGAAAAGTATCTAAAGGAACTCCACAAGCGCAACAAGTGGCTAAGGCCATCCAGAAATCTGCAAGTCGACGATATGGTAGTCGTTAAGGACGATAACTTGCCATCAAATGACTGGCGGCTCGGCAGAATCGTAGCTGCTATCCCAGGAGCTGATACTAGAGTACGCGTCGTAGATATTCTTACTTCTCGTGGAACCATCCTATAAAAATTTCTACAGCGAGATTTACCATACAGTCCACATTATCTCAATTTTCCAAATTTATTACAAATTACAATTTTAAATTACAATTTATACACATACATTACCGAGTTCCCACAAACACACATATCCATATGCCCATACATACACACATATAGCCCTAATGCATGCTTATTAATGTAAGTACATATCTACATATCCATTTCAACATATGCACATAAGGGGAAAATTCGTAGCGTAGGGTAAGTCAACGTAAGCACGATAACCCACATAAGTTCTTTTGCGGTACACCCTACAAACATTTCGAAGTCGACATTTACAATACAGTCCACATAATTTATAATTTCCAAATATAAGAAGTACTATATACACACATATAATCCTGATGAATGATGATTAAGATACATATATTAATATATGCATAATTATATATTATACATATTACCAAAAATAACTCGATTCCACCGAACCCATCACCACGACACGTCTTTCCAGAATTTGCATGATATTTATTTCAGCAGTGCTAACTCGCACACACCGTCGACTCACTTCCATTAAATAAAAATAAATAAATAAATTTTTGTTTGTGCAAGCCGTGACGGTGCGCAATGTATATATTTTTTTTCCAATTCCTACAGCTCATTTTCGCAGCACAGCAGCCAACTGCAAATATCTTGCAGAATATTTTTTCCAAATCATCATTATTTTCCTCGCACACAAAAAATAGTTGTTTTGAAAACTTTGAAATTTGTACTAGTGTTCCGTTTCCACATATTCCAAAAATAGACCGGAGCTGCAACGCTAATAGCAAAACAAGCGAACCGCTTGAAATCTATACCAAGCATACTTACCACTGCGATATATTATTTTGTTTTGTTTTTTTTTTTTTACAAAATTTAATTAATTCCATACGATTTTTGTCGCGTCGCTCCACTATACATTGACATTGTTGACATTCCGCAATTATGATTTTCGAAATTTCGGGGCCGCACCTGTATCTTCCGGAAGTTATCGATTTCGTCGTCCCTTTTCTTTTCGAATCCAACCCGGTGATCCGCAGCCCTCGCGCGGTTTATCACGGTGTCCGACCGTATGAGCCATTTCAGAGCGACGATTGAAACTCCAGGGCCGTCACCTCCGTCTGTCCACACCTGCAAAATCCGTAAGGAGCAAGTCCGCTCCCTATGGGACAAAGCCGAGAAAGAATTCGAAGCGTGTTTAGACACGATCTCCAGTATTACGACAGAAGGGGCGGAGCAGATTTTGGCAACTCTGCACCGCAAATACGAATACTGCTATTCGGTGTACGAAGAGCTGGCGGTTCAGCTCAGCGAGTTCATTGACCGAGCCAGTTCACAGCAACCGATGTCGAGCACCGATAAAAGAGCTGTGATTTGTGCTCTAAAGAGAGTCACCCAGTGCGGTTGTGCCCTCGCTTCATTCAGATGGCAATCGAGGCGCGGAAAAGTTACATAAAAAAGAAGCAGTTATGTTTGAATTGCTTCGCGAGAGGCCATCAGCTCCGGGATTGTTCCAGTACGCACAGCTGTTTCGTATGCCGAGGGAGACATCACAAGCTTTTGCATCGAGGCACCCCTTTTTCCAACAATCCAAGTCCCTCTGGGAATGCGAGACCTAGAGCCTATCCTCCGGTGGGAGGCTCAGACATTCCAGATGAACATTCAAAAGTACAAGTCTGTTTTGCCTCAGGCTCAAAGGCAGTTCTTTTGGGCACAGCAATGATTGATATCTGCCACCTCGGTACCCACTTCCGAGCACGCGCTCTGATCGACTCGGGATCGGAGGCGACGTTTATTACGGAGCGTCTATTCAAGTTGGTCAATCTGCCGTTCCTCCCCATTCAAGCTCAAGTGTCTGGTTTAAATCAGCCAGTTTCTGCCCAGTCAACACGGCCTTGCCATTTCGCCATTCGGTCTCCTACTAAGCCGGGCCTGCAGTTAGACACCGCAGCGTATGTTCTGCCAGAATTAGCAGGCAGATTACCCTCACATTCCATTCCACAAGATGTCCTGAGAGATTTGCCAAACCTTCAATGGGCAAATCCCACATTTTTCAAGAGTTCCTAGATAGACGTTCTTATCGGAGCTGATATCCTTTCATCCGTGCTGCTGAGCGGCACAAACCAACATCTGCGGATCTCTTTTTGGGCAAGAGACCATCTTCGGGTGGGTGCTCACTGGTCCAGTGTCCATGTCCACAAGCAACCGAGTCTCAGCCTTTACGACTCAAGTTACGAAGCCAACTGAGGCGTCCTTAGACAAACTTCTTACGAAGTTTTGGGAGGTGAAAAATCTACCATCAAAAATGGTACAAGAGTCCGATTCCGTCTGCGAAAGTAATTTTCTACGAACCACAACTAGAGACGCGAGCGGGATCCCCAGCATTGTGGATCTGAGTTGGGATACTCAAGGTCTATAGCACTTGCTCAGTTTCTGAGAAACGAGAATCGTTTACGAAGAGACACTCCATTAAAAGATCAGTACAACTCCATGATCCATGAATATTTGGATTTAGTCCATATGAGAGGGGTTTCGCCCACTCACAATTCTCCAAACTAATACCTCCCACATCATGCGGTAATAAAACCCGAAAGCACCTCCACGAAACTGCGGGTGGTATTCAACGATTCCAGCCCTTCAGCAAATGGGACTTGCTTGTAAGGATGCTTTTAGCTGGGGTCGGCGTCTCAGTCCGCCCAGGATCCTCATCAGATAAAATTTGTTAACTTAGTGACAGTTGCGGGGCGGGTATCACTATATTTTCTTTGGTAAATTTTACTCGGGTTACCAAGTCGTGTACTAAACGCTGTGGACCGGCCTGGACATGCACAGGCGGCCACATAGCGGTTGACACCACAGTGAAAACTCTATGAAAAATGTCTGGGGAGATATAGGCAACGTAATTGTAGCTAACACTAGTGGCACAAACTATTGCGAACAGGCCAGGAATACTCGCAGACGGCATTATCGGAGGTAACACTAGTGGCCCTAATGATTGCGAACAGGCCCGGAATACTCGCAGACGGCACTGTCGCAGCTAACCCTGCTGAGGAAAACCTCTACGAAAATGCACGGAATACTCGCAGACGGCATAATCGGAGGTAACACTGGCTGCACAAAGTATTTTAGCGTTTTGATTTTTGAGTTACTCTAGTTTTATTTCAATGGGTTCCTTTTCTAAGCCCTGTCTGTCCCTGTCGCACTCATTATGCTCACCCTGCTTGCCGAAGCCAGTGCCCTGGTGTTTTGGTTCTGTGTTCTCTGTGCTCCTTCGCCACGTGCCTCGAGGACTTGCGTTTTCGGTTCCAAATCTTCTCGTGCGCCACAATTTAACTTGACCCGCGTCGTTCCCGCTTCAAGTCTCCGACCACAGTGTGGCCGTTGCTCTCTTTTCTAGAAAACCTTTCCTGTGGGATTTCGTCGAGGTGGCTTCCTTTTGGTATTTTCTGTGGCGTGATCGTGGTTCGTGTACTGACTTCGGCGGGGAAACTTAACTATTCTCCTAGCTTATTCGATAGCTTTGACGGCCACTTAGGGCTAATTCAAATTTATAAATTTCATCGTTAATGTTTTCTTAACCTACTGCTTAGATTTAAGAATTATATTCCTTAGGGCTAATTTAAATTATCAACTTCATAATGGATGTCTCTTAACCTATTGTTTTAACTTAAATCTAAAAAATATCATAAAAATTATATTTAAAAAAAGGAAAAATGTGATTCTTCACACCCCCCCTTTACTTCGGGGTGGGGTGCGGATGGACCGTGACGCGCCCGCTTTTGGACAGGTGGATCCGGTATTGGGTTCCCTCGACTCTCTCCACGCGTCGGATGTCCCTCATCCGTGATTGCGCTAATTCCTGTTCAATCTGGGTTCGGAACATGGTCGGGATCTCTCGTCTGGCCGTCTCGACCCGCCACTGGTACGGGGCCACTACCATAGATGTTTCCTGGTGCTCGACCGTGTTTGTGGGTGGTCTGGTCGGTCCAGGTCTCGGCTCAGGTGAACTGTCCGTGGACGAGTTGCTCCTTGACCAGACGGCTCGGCGACGCTGACTGGGCCTTATGCCGGCCCCTGGGCACTCGATCTCGCGCGGCTCCGCAAGCGATCTCTTCCCATGTCGGGTAGACAGCTTCTAGGCGTTGCCGTTTAACCCTTGCCCTGGCTCCATCGCGTCGACGTCTCCTCTTAGCGGCCGCTTGTGGTTGCGCCGTGTTGGGGTTACCCCTGGGTGTTCGGGTGTCGTCGGGGTCCGAAGCGTGTAGATTTCGCCGTTGTAGTTCGGCCCGCGCCCTGGCTGCTTGGCTGGAGGTACTGGGGCCATCGAACAGCGGTTCGTTGGTGGTGGCTCCTTTCACCCTTGGTACGGCTATACCCGGTGACGGCAAGTGACTCCTAGCCATTGTGCGAGGACTGTCGTAGGGACCTGGGCCATATAGTGCCTGATAGAACGGTGGTGGGGTGACCTGTCGTGGCTGTTTCTCCCTCCACAGGTGTGGGCGATAGTCGTTGGAGTCCGAGAGCTCGATGACTTCGATGGGCGCCATGGGGGATGACTGCGCTCGGGACGCCGTACTCGCATTCGTCGTGGCGGCTGACCTGGCCGTAGTCTCCGATTCGTCGGCGCTGGAAATGGCTTCATACCGCGGAGGTAGGGTAGGCATTTCGACGGGAGTGGGCCACACGGCGACGCTGGACATCACTCTAGTAGTCGCCAGCACAGCGGCGCTGGGCAACTCGCCAGTAGTGGCCAGCAGGGTGTCGTGAGACAATTCGCCAATGATGGACAGCACGACGTCGCTTGGCCTTGGCGGGGTCGGGTTGCGGTAGTTCCCGAAGCGGTTGTCTGGTTCCACGTCCATGTCGCTGGCGCTCCCAAAGTGCTCTCCTATTGGTGCGCAGAGGGCGAGCACGTCGTCGATGGAAAAACCCGTGGCCTCAGCCTCTTGCAGGAGTTCACCGGGTTCCCACAGCAGGTCAGTCAGGAGGTCTCTCATGGAATGCTGTAGAGCCTCGTCCATTTGATTCGCGATGACGTCGTAGTCGTCGTCATTGTTGGCCACTGTGCCCGCCACTGGGCGTCTCGGATCCTTGGAACTCATGGAGCTGTGGGGAAAGAAACTTAGTATATCTTAAATACTCGTTGTCCCCATGAGTGCTATTGTCTAAACTAAACCTAACTCCTTCCTACGTAACTCATTTGCATGCATTATATTAACAATGTTTTCTAAGTTTTAATATTAATAATATACGTCGGTGGTAAAATGTTTTGGTGGCCTGTCACTGAGTTCCCCTGGCGGGGAGGGACGTTGGGTAGTCGCGACTACCAGCAAGTGGCCCCATTACTCAGGACGTGGCTTCCTCGATGGTATCAGGTGGCTCGTCGTCGTCGGTGTCATCGTAATGATATTTCTTTATGTCACTTAGGCCGGCTGTACGTCGCCGTCGACTCCCAGGTACCTGTAATTGTAAGAGATTAGGAGACAGGAACTTGTGCACAGTGTATGTATGGTCCGTCGTATTTGGCGGCAAGTTTTGCGGTGAATCCCTCTGAGGAGGGGAGTACTAGTGATCTCACGGCGGGTCGCCATTCCCGGCGTCTGAGATTGTAGAGTCCTCTCTGTTCGTGCGATGCTCGCTCGCTGTTGTCCTTGACGATCCGGAACAATTCCCGCATCTGCTCTGCCTTTTCTCCGGGTGGTGGTTGATTTGACGTGTGGTCAGGTGTGACTTGATCGAATAGGGCTTTGGGTAGTCTCGGTTCCCTTCCTTGCATGATGAAGGCATGACTGAACCCTGTTGTGTCCGAATTACTCGAGTTTATGGCCAACGAAAGTTCGGGCAGCAGTTCATCCCAAGTGTTTTGTTCGGCTCCAACCAAGTACAGGGCCAGGATTGTTATTATGGTCCTGATTGCTCTCTCTGTTGGGTTTTGTTGGGGCGTGTAGGGAGCCGTGTGTTGAAGTTCCATTTCAAGACTTTTACAGAATGTTTTAAAAGACCGACTTGTGAACTGGGTCCCGTTGTCACAAACGAATGTACGGGGAACTCCAAAGCGGCTTAAAATTCGGTCGCAAAATGATCGCTCTAGATGGGGAGTGGTCGCTTTCCGAAGTGGGACTAACTCTACCCACTTAGTGAATGCGTCCAAAAATACCAATAGCATGGTATTTCCGTAACGACAACGTGGGAAAGGGCCCATGAAGTCTGCACATACTACGCTGAACGCTTCTTCGACTTGGCGTGTGAACATCCGGCCGGCGGGTTTAAGTTGGCTTACCTTGTATTTCTGGCAAGTGTGACACCGTCGTACATACTTTCCTGAAAAGTCCTGGCCAGTAGTACTTTTGTGATACGCGTTTGCCGGTTTTCCGTGTGCGCAGGTGTCCGGCTGTTGGGTGATCGTGGCACTCCTGCAAGACCCGTTGGCGGTACTCCTGGCCGACACATAGTTTCCACGGGACTTGATCTTCCTCCTGGGGTATATTTTCCGTCATTCGGTACAGATGGCCACCTTCGATCCGGTAGTCTGGAAATTTTTCAGGTTTTTGAGTTACCTGAAGCGTCATCTTACGTATCCACTTGCACTGGGATGGCTCCACATCGGCTTGTCGCACCGTGTCCAAGGGTTGGCGCGAGAGAGCGTCCGCAACTACGTTAAACTTTCCGCGTCGATATTGAACGTCGAACTGATATTGTTGAAGTTCGAGAGCCCACCTTGCGATTCGCCCGGTCGGGTTGTCAATTGAATTCAACCATTTCAACGCCAGATGGTCTGTCACGACTTCGAAACGATACCCTTCAAGGTAGCAACGCATTTTCCGAATGGCCCATACGATCGCGAGGCATCCTTTCTCAGTTACTGAGTAGTTTTCCTCGGCTCGCGTTAATCGTCGGCTGGCGTAAGCTATGACTCGTTCTACTCCGTCGATGCTCTGAAGCAAGACTGCTCCTAACCCGTGATCGCTAGCATCTGTTTGTAATGAGAATTTTTGAGTAAAGTCAGGGCACGCAAGCACGGGGGCTTCAGTGAGTCGGGTCTTCAGTGTTTCGAACGCTTGTTCCTGTTCCGTGTCTCAACTCCATTTCTTGCCTTTTCAGAGGAGTGTGGATATTGGTTCGACGATGCCGGCAAAGTTCGGAACAAAACGGCGATACCATGACGCGACTCCGAGGCAGCGGCGTAGTTCACGAACATTCGTAGGCGGCTGTAGTTCGCGAATCGCGGCGATCTTATCAGGGTCAGTGTGAATCCCTGATTCGCTTATCACGTGGCCCAAATATTTCAGACTCCGCTGGAAAAAGATACATTTGTCCCGGTTAAGTTTCAGATTGGCCTGCCTAAGTCGCCCAGAGACTTCGCGTAGGTTTTCGATATGTTCGTCGAGGGTCGTACTGATGACGATAATGTCGTCTTAATACGCGAATGCCGAAGGTTCTAACTCCGGACCTATGACGCTATCGAGGGCTCTTTGGAACGTCGCGGGGGCCGAATGTAACCCGAATGGCATCACCTTCCAATGAAAGAGGCCTCGTCCCGGCACGGTAAAGGCAGTGTATTCCCGACTGGCGGGTGCGACCGGGATTTGCCAGTATCGGGTACGGACCGCGCATTCAACTGCCGATAGTCCACGTACTTACGGATATCACCTGTTTTCTTGCGGACCAGCACTATGGGCGCGCTATGGGGGCTCTTTGATGGTTCGATCCGTCCATCCCGCAATAGATCGTCCACCTGTTTATTGATAACTGCTTGCATCTCGGGATTTTTCAGGTAATATCGCTGTTTAATGGGCTTATCATCCCTCAGAATGATGAGATGTTCCGCGATATTAGATGTACCCTTCAGATGGTCGAACTTGTCTAGCTCGGTCTATAGAAAAGCACTCACCCTCGGATCCATGGCTTCCGGCGCCGTTGTCAAGCTCGGGTTGGTCTCGATGATGGCCAGACTTTCCTCGCATCGGACGTCTATCGACGACGATTGGTCGGGCCTAGATTCGAATATACATTCCACGACTGGATCTCAAAATCGAACTCTCCTAGTCGATAGAGAGGGTCCCGGACCTTGCCGGAAAGGGTTACGCTGCTGAGCCGTCTGGTTTCCTCTGGGCAAGGCCGAAATCCAACTAGATTGGGCCTCCCTTGCTGTCGCGTTCTCGTAACGGTTTCGGGTCCGTCTAGTGCGATTCGGTCGTCCAGGGTTTACTGAGGGGGTCTCCGTTGTGTTCTCGTTGCTCCTGGATATTTCAGGAGGGGCAGCCACGCACTTTTCGTTTGGTGCGTTGACCCTCGCTGGAATTTTCCTGGTTTCCTCGTTGCCTCGCAAGATTCCAGAAGGGGCAACCACGCACTCCTCGTTTGGTGCGTTGTCCCTCGATGGAATATCCATGGTTTCTTCGTTGCCTCGCAAGATTCCAGAAGGGGCAGCCACGCACTCCTCGTTTGGTGCGTCGTCCCTCGCTGGAATATCCATGGTTTCCTCGTTGCCTCGCAAGATTCCAGAAGGAGCAGCCACGCACTCCTCGTTTGGTGCGTCGTCCCTCGCTGGAATATAAATGGTTTCCTCGTTGCCTCGCAAGATTCCAGAAGGGGCAGCCACGCACTCCTCGTTTGGTGCGTCGTCCCTCACTGGAATTTCCATGGTTTCCCCGTTGCTTCGCCGGTAGCTGGTTAGTTCAGCCCTCGAGTCCAGTTGCAATAATTCTCCCCCGCGGCTAATGGTGTTAATGGCATTGATGCCGAAAAGGAAATCGATCCCTAGCAGGAGATCATCTAGTACCGTGGGCATCACTACACCGATCTCCGCTGCTCGTTGTTCGCTAATGAAGCTCCGTGTGGCTCCCGTATCCAGGGTGGCCCTTTGATGCGGACCTGGGCCTGGATCCGGCCCTGCTCTAACTTTAATGCTTGACTTACTGATTTGGGGAATCTCTCGGGTTCCTCGGGCGATCCCCGCCTGCTCGAGGCCCGTAGCCGTTTCCCGATCTCTGGCAACATTCCACGGTGCGAAGGCCACGTTTGCCACAGTCCCAGCAGAATAAAATTTTGGGTTGTCGGCACTCCCGTTGGAAATGGCCGTTTTCCCCGCAGTTCCTGCGGGCGTTATGCACGTTGATCGAAGCCTCCGATTCCGGCATGATGGTCACATGTTGTATTTCGGTACCTCTCCCTGTAGTCCCTTCCCAGTTCGGGTCCACACGCGCACCCATCGGGGCACCTTGAGTTTCTCGATGTGGGAGGTTAAATCCCTCGCGCTCCTGAAGACTTGTTTGATTCCCCTCCTCTCGGCTCCTTATGACGTCAAAGTTGACTACGAGTTCTGTTAATGTTCGAAAATCCTGACGCCGAGTGTACAGTTGGCACTCAGGCAACATATTTTCGTACACGCGTTCAAGTTCTTGCGCCATGGTGTATCCTGCCCGCTGCATGAGTATGCGGAGATCGATCAAATAGAATTTGAACAGCTCACCTGGTTGCTGCGTATGTGTCCGGATCTGGTCTTCCAAGTAGCGCGTAGAAGTAGCGCGGCGGTAGGAAAAACTCAAGGAACTCCTTCTTAAAAGTTTCCCATGTTGCACCCTGCAATCTGCTCGTACGAAACCAGCTCTCCGCCCTTCCGGCTAGTAGCACCGGCATCGCTTGGGGTAGCGTCCGTAGATCGACTTGATACGTAGCTGCCCTTTCTTCGATATGTTCCATGAATCGTAGTGGGTCGCCGGACCCGTCAAAAGTAAGCCCCCATCGGGCCATTTTGTCCACCAATGTGGCGCAGGAAGTAACCTCGGGTCTCGCCTGTGCCCCACAACGTTCGTCGGTCTGTAGTAGCGTGGTTAAATTAGGGGCAGAAGTGGTCCGTGGTAACTGGAAAGAGTTGCTCCTACAGCCGCCAGGTCCCTTTTCGTTCGGATGGTCGACCACGACAGAAACGGGCGACTTTTGGTCAGGAGTAACGGCGTTCCCGTACACCGCTTCCATTTTTGCCAACTGTGTCTGTGTTTCCGGTGACAGATCCTCCCGCCTCGAAAACTCGGTGAGTCGTTGGAGCAACTCTTCGACAGTTCCACTGCTATTTAACCCGAACGCGGCGGTCAAAGTCTCGAGTTCCTGTTTTCGACGATACGAGATCCACTTGACTCCCATTACGTAAGCGTCTACACGGAACTCTTGTCAAGCGACGTTCTTGATTTAGGTTCTCGGGGGTACTACCAATCCTTTTGAAATTGTTTCGACGGTCACGGTATACAATGCTGATTATTGTTTAGAATCTCTGCAGAGAATGTGAAATTAATTGGGATTTATCGGCGCGGTGCACGTGGTTCGCGATTTTAATTGCCCGGGTTTGTACACTACTCGTTTTATTTGTACCCTTGACGACGATAAAATCTTGTTCGTTTTGAACGATGTTGCCTCCTTGAGTTCTCACGACCGACTGTCTTTATGACGATGAGTCCCGCTGTTATATACCCAATGGCGGAGCGATCACGTTGCCCTCGTCGGCTTTGTTCAGGTCGGTCTAACGCACGTGGGTCCCTTCTTACTATGGGTACATTACGAGCGTGCGATCTCAGAGGCTAGTTAGGGCTATCTTCGACACGAATGTTATATATTTTATATGTTTTTTATACTCACAGACGGCACTGTCGCAGCTAGCACTGCTGAGGAAACCTCTACGAAAATGCCCGGAATACTCGCAGACGGCATGATCGGAGGTAACACTGGTGGCTCTAATTATTGCGACCAGGCCCGGATACTCACAGACGGCACTGTCGCGGCTAACCCTGCTGAGGGAACCCTTCTACGAAAATGCCTGGAATACTCGCAGACGGCATAATCGGAGGTAACATTAGTGGCCCTAATTATTGCGAACAGGCCCGGAATACTCGCAGACGGCACTGTCGCAGCTAACCCTGCTGAGGAAAACCTCTACGAAAATGCCCGGAATACTCGCAGACGGCATAATCGGAGGTAACACTGGCTGCACAAAGTATTTTAGCGTTTTGATTTTTGAGTTACTCTAGTTTTATTTCAATGGGTTCCTTTCCTAAGCCCTGTCTGTCCCTGTCGCCCTCATTATGCTCACCCTGCTTGCCGAAGCCAGTGTCCTGGTGTTTTGGTTCTGTGTTCTCTGTGCTCCTTCGCCACGTGCCTCGAGGACTTGCGTTTTCGGTTCCAAATCTTCTCGTGCGCCACAATTTAACTTGACCCGCGTTGTTCCCGCTTCAAGTCTCCGACCACAGTGTGGCCGTTGCTCTCTTTTCTACAAAACCTTTCCTGTGGGATTTCGTCGATTTCATCGTTAATGTTTTCTTAAACTACTGCTTAGATTTAAGAATTATATTCTGCTTACGCCGCTCTCCCCTCTTTTAAACTGCCCGCGCTTCCCTCGTAGCGAATGCCTACTCGCCCGCACTGGATGCTCGCGACTCCAGGCTCTCCCGCTCTCCACTGCGCTTTGAAACGCAGCGCTCAATTAGGTTTAAGTTAGTCTTTCTATGTCACACTACTGAAATACATCGCCCGGCCGGTCCGCGCTTTTTCCGAAAACCACAGCTAGTTTTTAGTTCAATCCTTTGCGCACCGCGATCATCGAGTGGTCTTTTCACCGTCTCTTCCAGCTTGCTACCCGGCTACGTGCAACAGCCGCAACGCCCGACGAAGCAACTCCCAAACGACGATCACCCCCGACGCCCCCCGTACTCTTCATTTTTTGGACCATTCGAGCCAGATAAGTGTCAATTTATTAATTTTTTTAATAACTGCCGGTCGACAGTCAGCCATTCGAAGAACATAATTCGTTTGACTTTCTGTACGATTTGTCTAAAATCCAAGTCCGATTTAATCCGACGACGGCAGTTAGTAAATTACAATTCCAATTCCGTCTTTTATTTCTTCGTTCTCTTTTAACGTGCGGCCATATTGCCTATTTTCTAATTCCTTTTCGTGTGCATATTGATGTACAAGTTTCATATTCGCATTTGGCCGTACATCCACTAAATATACATCCAACATCAAATCGAAGAAAAATAAAAATATAAATCCAAATTAAAGTCTGCAAATAAAAAGTCAAGCGTACAGTGAAAAATAAATTAATTTCAAAAAAATTCAGTGAACAGTGAAAAATAAATTAATTTCAAAATTGAGTTCAAATTAATTTTTCACAAAAAAAAAGTGAAACAAAAATTAAGTGTTCCGCCAATTTCGGCGCACAAATATTTTTGATATTAATTTTTTATTGTACATCCGCTGTGACAATATTTGCTTTCATTATTAAAAATCCAAATACAGTCCACAATAAATGGAAAATTTACAACACATACCCGCCGGCAAAATTTACAATAAAATTTTCCCCCATATTGATTACATATATTACATCCATATTACATATATTACATCCATATTACATATATTACATCCATATTACATATATTACATCCATATTACATATATTACATCCATATTACATATATTACATATTCCATATATATATACATATATGTATATACATTTATACATATTTTTCTACATAACTACACCCCAATTCCGAAAGCTCAAGTATTTCCGTCGGCCATCCAATGACATCCAATATTAAATAAATTCCTAAAGCCGACGTGAAATAACTTTTGTGTCTCAGTGTGTTTTTCTTATTTACATATTTTGGGCACTATCCATCCATACATCTACACATACACGCGAATTGCAGTACCGCAAAAAGCTCGATAATCCCGCGCATTCCAGCGTCACCAATACACAGCCCGCAAAAGTTCGGGCAGTTGTTTTTCAATCATCCAATTAATAAATTCCAACAAAATTAATAAACACCAAGTTCAACTCCAATAAAATTAAACAAACACTGAGAATTACTGCCAGTTCCAAAAAAAAAAAAAAGGGGAGAAATATAAAATACTGTCGCCATCGCGGAACTAGTGGAATCAATTTATTGATTTATTAATTTGTTTCTTCGGTTTCACATTTAAAAAAAAAAAAACGCCAATTCCAGTATTTTTTCTTATTTATTGAGCTTGGTAAATCTACATATATATCGAGACTCAATTTTATCTTTTGGGGATAAAAAAGAAAAAAAAAAATTGGAAAAAATACCACCCGCATACCACTGCAAGGTATTTTTTTTTGTCTCCGAATATTTTTTTAAAATAAAGAAAAACAAAACCAATAAACTCCAAACACTTCCGGGGACATCCAATCCCATCCTAATTCGGCCAACCACCCACTATAAAATACTAAACGACGATACCTCATTCAATCCAGTATTTTTTCAGTATTTTTATTTTGTGGTATTTTTTTGGTATTTTTTTCCATTCTCGCTTCATCGTTCCACCAAAAGCCTGGCGAATATTTTAACAATAATTCAGCCACGCATATCGACTATTTTTTGAGCTAGTCGATACCCTATTTCCACCGGTCCATAAGTGGGTCCGTAATTGTTTCTCTGATTTTTGTCCGAAATATCAGCGCGCACATTCCATCCTAACAGCATCCTAGTGTGGTATGTCCAGGGAAAGTTCCAACAAACTATCCCCTGTTCCATCACCGAAAATACCAAATATCACGGTAAGGACGCCCACACCTAAAAAGGTCAAGACGCCACCTCCCAAAAAGGCTCCTTCTTCCATTGAAAGAACCACGCGAGCCAGCACAAAAATGGTTGCAACGGCTGCCGACCTCGCTATGAGCCAGTTTATTGAAGTCTCGGATCGACTGTCCGAATTGGAATCGCGAATAAATATTCCCCCGGCGGTCCCTCCTACGTTATCCGTCCTCAATATTCGCCGAGATGAAATCCGAGAGGTATGGGTCCGCATCAAAAAAGAATACGATGCCTGTACCGCATGCCTTGTAGCAGCCGAAGAAGGTGCAGCTGACAGCTTGCCAGTCCTCAAGGCTAAGTACGGGTATTGCTACAGCGCGTACGCAAGGTGCGGCGCCCAGATAGCAGATATGATAGCGCAAACTCCGCAACTTCCGCAACCTTCCCCAACGCCAGCTGATCCTTCTCAGACATACATTCCGTCAGAATGCCGGCTTCCGCCGTGCGATACCGAAGTTTTTACCGTTGGCCAACCTTTAGGGATCTATTCACGGCAATTTATATCAACAATCCCAGACTCACTCCTGTCGAAAAATTATTTCACCTTAATGCTAAAACGAGTGGCGACGCGCACCAATATAGTTTCAAATTCATTCGTGGGATAACCTCACTGAGCGTTTCGAAAACAAGCGATTGTTAGTAAACAGTCAATAAAAGATACTTCTCAATGTACCGTCCGTCACACAGGAGTCTGGGTAAGCTTTGAAAGAACTTCAAAGTACCATCCAGGGTTGCCTTACTGCACTAGAAATGTCCGGTATTCAGGTCGAAACTTGGGATTGCCTCTTGGTGTATATGTGCTCGTCCAAACTCCCAAAGCTTACGCTTTCCCTATGGGAGCAGTCCCTCCATAACAAAGCCGAGATCCCTACGTGGCACGAGCTGAACGTTTTCCTAACGGAGCGTCACAGGACACTAGAAGCCATAGATGATGTTCGACCATCAGGTTCTAGTCAGACTCAGCCCAGAGCATCCAATTCCAACTCGGCGTCTCGAAGAATAAATTCATACGAGACAAGGGTAGCACCTTGGCAACCTAAAGGGTGCGATCTCTGTAATAGAGAGAACCATCCTGTACGCACATGCTCCAAATTTCTCCAGATGACGGTCGACCAAAGCATCGCATATATAAAAAGAAAACAGCTGTGTTTAAACTGCTTTGCGCGGACACATCAGTTGCGCGACTGCGAAAGCGCACATAACTGCTTCACGTGCCGCGGCCGCCATCACACCCTCCTACACCGAGGCAGCCCGCAGCGCGCACAAATCCTACGCCAACGCCCAGATCCAGACCAAATACTCTCGGTCCCTCGGCTGCCAGTGGCACGCAGTCAACGCTTCAGAATTATTTTGCGGCAGGCACTAGGTCAGTCCTCCTAGGCACCGCTATAATTAATATATGCCATTGAGGTTCCAATTTACAAGCGCGAGCCTTAATAGACTCCGGATCTGAGGTGACCTTCATCACTGAGCGCCTTTTCAACCTGATTAAACTGCCGTTCCAGGTTATCCGAGCACAGGTCTCAGGACTTAATCAAACGGTCTCCGCTGAGACCAAAAAGATCTGTCAATTCACGATCCGTTCTCCGACCGGCCTAGCTTGCAGTTCAACACCACTGCATGTCCGCTTCCGCAACATTTCCTGCGAGACCTTCCCGAACTTCCGCTAGCGGATCCAAAGTTTTATGAGAGCGCACAAATAGATATTCTAATCGGGGCCGATATACTTCCATCCATTCTACTAAGCGGTACCCGAGCGAACATCTGTGGCTCGCTTCTCGGTCAAGAGACCATTTTCGGCTGGATTCTAACAGGACCAGTACCAGCTCCGAGGCATGATCAAATATCATCCTTTTCCACGCAAGTTGCACACACGTATGAAGCGTCTCTCGATAAACTCCTCACCAAATTCTGGGAGGTGGAGGATCTGCCAGTAAAAGTGGCAAAAGAATCCGACGTGATTTGTGAGGACAATTTTCTTCGGACCCCCACAAAAGACGAGAGCGGCAGGTATGTCGTGAGTCTTCCGTTTCGAGATCCTGAGAACATTAATTGCTCCCTAGGACATTCCAGATCCCAGGCGCTGGCTCAATTCTTAAGAAACGAGCAGCGGCTGAAAAGGGACAGTACGTTAAAATCCAAGTACGACTCAGTTATTCAAGAATATCTCGACCTCAATCACATGAGAGAACCGGAAGAGTTGCACGATGGGCGCCGGAACTGCAGCTATATGACTGAATATAGTAGCAGACGCACTGTCACGACAGCCACTGCCAGAAACGTGTCGACGGGTAAAAACATATGAACAGCACAAGGAAACCGGCGAGTGTAACTGGATAAGGGATATGCGGAGCAAGATATCCCAAAATCCCCAAAAATATCCAGATTACATAAAGGAAGCCGACCAGCTATAACGCCACATACCGCACAGAGCAGGCAACGAGGATGTCACATCATGGAAGCTGTACGTGCCAACGGGGTTAAGGCGGCGGGTAATGTCGGTGAACCACAACTCACCGACAGCTGGCCACATGGGCAGTCGGAAGACAATTGCCATAGTCGCAGCAAGATACCATTGGCCGGGAATGCACCGCGACGTAAGGAAATATGTGCAAAACTGCGAGAGCTGCCTACGGTATAAGCCAAGCCAACTACAGGCGGCCGGGAAAATGCTGACCCAAGTACCGGAAGAGCCGCGGGCCACTGTATGCGCAGATTTCGTCGGACCACTGCCCCGCCCCAAACACGGGAATTCTATGCTACTGGTGCTGGTAGATAGGTTCTCCAATTGGACCGAAATGGTGCCAATGCGTAGGGCAACGACGGAAACGCTGGAAAAGGCGATCCGCGAGCGGATTCTCGCATGATACGGCGTACCCAAGGTGATGATTACGGACAATGGCGTTCAGTTCACCAGCAGGGCGTTTAAAAAATTCCTGGGTGAGTTAGGCGTCCGACACCAGTTCATGGCCCCGTACACGCCCCAAGAAAACCCGACGGAGAGAGCAAACAGGACGGTGAAAACGATGATCGCCCAGTTCACCGGGGCAGACCAAAGGACTTGGGACGAAAAGTGGCCGGAACTTCAGTTGGCCGTGAATACGAGCGTGGCTGAATCCACGGGATATTCGCCTGCCTTTATTACGCAAGGAAGAGAGCCCAGGTTACCCGGCGCACTGTACGACGAAGGAACAATCAGCACTGGAATGCAAACTCAAACTCCGCCCGAGAACGCACAGAAGGTGAGAGAAATCTTTGAGCTGGTGAGGCGAAACATGGAAAAGGCAGAGCAGGATCAGGCTCGCCACTACAATCTACCTAGACGCCCATGGAAACCGAGCATCGGTGACACAGTCTGGGCTAAGGAACACCATCTGTCCAAGGCTGCAGAAGGATTCGCCGCAAAATTGGCACCAAAGTATGACGGCCGTTTAAGATAATGAATTTTAATTTGCCGGTGATATGCAATTTGCGGCATGAAAATACTGGCAAAATAAAAACCGCCCACATTAGCCAATTAAAACAACAATGCATTGGTGGCCAGAACCGAGGATCAAAGTCGGACTTAGCGGGGCTGCACTGTAAATCCAAAGAGAGGGAGAGGACGATACTCAGTATCGAACTCACACAGATGCATTAGGAGCGCGAGAGCGGGAGAGGGAGGGTCATAAGATGCGGATACCGTTACCGGGTGACGCACACCAAAGAGAGGAGCCGTTGGAGCCCCGTAGCAAGGGAGAGTCCAAAGGCCGCCGCGGATAGCGGAACCAGGAACAAAGGAAACCGAGGTGTCGTCAGCGCGCGAGCGCCACAAGACGGGCCTATTCAAATCAGGTCGCCGTCATGTACGCAAGCAGCAGCAACAGCAGTAAGTCCGTGAGGGGATAGGGGCGGGGAGGCAACACTAGGCAACAGCCAGCGGGACTTAGGTTTCGTACTCCAGCTGCTGGCGTCCCCCCTGGTGTCGCGGTCCCCGTCGCCAAACCCCGAAACGGAGGACGAAAGGCGGATCGCCGAGCTGGAGGAGGAGGAAGAGGCCGGCGTCCGGTCGGCAGAGCAAGAGAACGAGGTGCCAACGATAGACCTGTCCTCGTTGGAGGAAGAGGAGGAGGACACCGGGACGGAGACGGTCAGTCCGGAGGTCTCCTCGGACGAGGAGGACGAGCCACGTCGAGCGGCGAGGGCCCGGATGGCATTCCGGAGGATCCGGAGGGCCGCAGCCGGATTCGGGCGGATCCGCTTGGGCGACGCAGCGCCATCGGGCCGCCCGGAAGAGGTGAAACGGATATTTGCAGCCCGGGCGGACGTGGTGCGGAAGGTATTCGCGCAGCGGGTAGTGGCATGGGCAGCCGCCGCAGCCAGAGAGTGGCAGAAGCGGCTGGATGAGGCTGAGGCCGAAGAGGCGGCGATATGGGCACAGCCGGGCCCTTCGGAGCAGCCGCCGCTGCTGTCACAGCCGCCACCACCACCGCCGTCGCCACCGCTGTCGTCGCCACCGCCGCCGCCGCCGTTATCGCAGCCACCGCCGTCGCCGCCGCTGCCACCGTCGCCGCCGCAGGGAGCACCACCGCCACCACCATCGCCGCCGCAGGGAGCACCACCGCCACCGCCGTCGCCGCCGCAGGTAGCAACACCGCCACCGCCACCAACGCCACGGCCATCCCAGGCACCTCGGCACGGAGCGGCCAACAAAACGGCTCGGCGGCGAGTCGGAAGAGCTGGAGAAGGGGCCCTGGGTGTGGCCGCCGCCAGGAGAGCCTGCCGCACGGCCGCCGAAACTCGCCCGGATATCGTCATGCCCGGAGCCACGGTCCCCTCCAGCAAGGCCGTCTGTGAGTCGCCAGCAGTTGGCGGACAGCAGCCGCTGGGAGGAGGTGGCCGAGGGAGGGTGGCCGCCGAGGGTGGCATCCGAGGCTGGTAAGCAGGTGAAGAGGGCTCGGAGCAGCCGCTGGGCCAAGCTAATAGTTGTAGATGGCGTCCGCTACCGCATCCCAGTGGCAAGCGGGGTGGTGAGGGTCCTGAGGGCCCAATAAAAAGCCCTTAATGGTTTTAATACGAAAATTGGTTTGTTTATTTACATTTGGGAGTAATGGGATGCCGGACATAGGCAATAGGGACGGGGGAGCCGAGATAGGCGGTCGATCGTTAGTTGCGATCGATGGGTTTACAAATAGGTTTTTGCTATGTTCAAAAGGCAACTTAAGACAACAAAAAGGCAACGACGATGGCAACACTGGAACCCGCAATCGATGAACGCGATCGTGATGAGATTCCAGGGAGTTGCCGGACCGAGGGAAAACGAAATGGTGACTTTTAGTTTGGGGAAATGTCCGGGCGGAAAAATTCGAATTCCACGCTGGGAACTGTCTGGGGAACTGGGAACTGAGAACTGTCTGGGAACTGGGAACTGTCTGTCTGTCTATCTTTTAAGGAGCTGCATGGAAAAGTCTTTTAGGGAAACAGTCGCAGGAAAGTTCAAGTCTTTCAAGAAGCTGTACGAGTAAAGTCTTTTAGGAAAACAGTCTGGGGAAAGGTTAAGTCTTTCGGGGAACTGTCTGGGGAACATCAAACATGCAAGTCACGCGGGGAATTCGAGTATTTGTGGGGAGTTTATGTGGGGAGTTTATGACTCCTCAACTCCCCACAAATCCCGATACAGGAGATCGGCCTAGCAACAGCGTAGGAGGCGAGAAAGCAGCAAATGAAGGGCATCCAGGTCAAACGGGAAACATTCGGAGCTTGGACCCTCATATGGCAAGTGCAACGAGGTCATACGGTGAATTGGCGGACTTCGGACCCGTCCAAAGAGGACACACCGTGAATTAACGGTACCTCGATGGACCTTGGACCCGAGAGAAATAACGGCACCTACAGCGCCTATAAAAAGCACGGCGCAAGCGCAGCTCGAGACAGTACTAGTGCGAGAATCAGAGCGAGTGCGCGAACGCGGAATAAGTACAAATCGAAACCGAAGTGCCCAAGAATCAAGATCGTAAAGACGAGACGCCGAACGACGACAAGTCTACAAGGCTGAGGCTACAACGCTGAGATCCAACGGTGCTAGGTCGTGGTAAAATCAAACTTAGGGAGTCCTTGCGCGGTGTCAGGCGATAAAGGTGGCTAGGCGATAAGGGAGAACTTTGTTCTACCTGTTAGGCGATACACCTTGCCGACAAAGTCCAGGCTGAACTCCGGAAGCCAGGCGATAAAGGTGGCTAGGCGATAAGGCGTAACTTCGGTTCACCTGCTAGGCGATACACCTTGCCGGCCCCGGTAGGGAAGCTCGCATAACATCCAGGGTTTTGGTGGAGCCGTCCCGATCTCAGTCTCCCGGAGCAGCAAGCCGACGCAGCGCAGAAGCAGGCCAGGAGCGACGCAGAAGCACGCCAGGAGCGACGCAGCGGTAAGCCAGGAGCGACGCAGCAGTACGCTAGGAGCAGCGCAGCAGCGAGCCAGGAGCAACACAGCAGAATAATAGCAATAAGGCTATATTTTAGAGAAACAATAAACAAGCACCAACCTAATCATTTCTGGAGTTATCCTTTGGTCACGGGCGGTCACTCAATATAAATTTGGTGGAATCAGGTCGTTACACGATGTAAAGTTAATTAGAGTTTTAAGTGTTAAGTTTTATATTAATTAATTGAGCGTCTTTTCACGTTATAGTAGATTTATTAAGCCATTCACTACACTTTTATGATTTTATTGAATACTTTTTCCCGGAGCACAATAAATACATGTCTGCATGAGACGACGGCTTAGAGAATGGCTTCTTTTGAGCTAAAATGATCGATGATGCATATTCCAAAACGCGTTGTTGAAAGATGATCCTATTCAATAACAGTTTCATAAAACTGTTTAAATCGACATATTGCCTATAATTATTATCAGCAGAATGATCTTCCTTATAGTTAATTTTGAAATCGTATTGATTCTGCGGTAACAAAAAACATATCTTGGGCCAAAACGTTTTCTGTGCTAATAACACTTTTTTAAAGGGCTGAAATAATCGAACAACCCCTAGTGCTGACGTCGCACAGATCTCAAATACAACAGATTTTTGAGTTTTCGAATAGAACTCCCCCCTCAACTTTATATGGAATCGGTCATCGACTACACTACTGAAGCCTTCGTTGAGGCATGCAAAATCTCCACACCTCAAACAAATACTATAAATTCAATCAGTAAATAGAGCTGGTCCGGAAAAAGAGCCGTTTGCGAAGTGCCAGGCAAAAATGCACAAAAAATCCCCTCTAGATGGCTTTCCCAAATTACCCCGATAAGAAACTTTTCAGAATATTGGTCCCGAAGCGACGTTGATAGAGCTGACACATTTGCTTCACATCTATAAAAAAGCTAATCGAGGAGGTCGTTTATAGACTCTTCAATGGTATCATTAGTCTCGGCTTTTTTTTAAAGAAAAGGAAATATCTATCATTATAATGATACTGAAGCACGGTAAAGACCATACAATACATATAAGCCTATAGAACTGTTTGGTTTGTCTAAATTGTTCGAAAAATACATTCTAACGCGCATTTCTAGAAGCAAACAATGTCATCATTATATCTACTTGGCTTTCAAAAAAAGCATGTAACCATCAATCAAGTAAGCAGAATAAATACGCTCAGCTATCGAGCATCAATAATATTGTAGCACTATATTCCTCGATGTATTACAAGCCTTCGAACGAGCCTGGTTTCACGGTCTCATGCTTACAATCAAAATGCATTTGCCGATCTATACCCTCAAGCTTCTTGAGTCCTTTTCAGTGAGATCCAAAGCAGTAACATTGGACAAAAACATGTTACTGCGATCATCTTGCTGTACTTGAGAGGTTGCTATCAGACTGGTGTATCAAACTAAACGAGCTAAAGTTTACTCTTAATAGACAAACGTGCCATCCGCTTTCTTTAAGCGGATCCCCCAAGCCAACCAAGTAACTTTCCCAACAGGCAATTAACCTGCGAAGACACATCGAATAAAAGAAGCTGCTCTTAAAACTAAAAGAAAGCGGACTCCACTGGATTATTTGCGCTTAATATTATGGTGCCCCAGTGATAGTTATCAGGATTTTTGATTGTACTCCCCACAGCTGGGAGCCGTATGTTCAGATGGGCTTAAGAGTTGAGTTGATCACCTCTATGCTTGGACTACAAGATCGTGCTCTACAACTCAACTCTTAAGCCCATCTGAACATACGGCTCCCAGCTGTGGGGAGTACAATCAAAAATCCTGATAACCATCACTGGGGCACCATAATATTCGCAACGAAAACATTCACAGAGACCTTGGCATCCTAGAGATGGGTTATCCCTGATTCGTCGCTTTAGCTCAGTTTCTAAGGAATGCGAATCGTTTTCATTAAGAAAGCAAAACGGGTCCGTTATTTAGGAATATTGGCATCTGCCTCAGATTCTCCAAGCTAGTGCTTACCTCATCACGCTGTTATAGGACTCGAGGACACCACCAATAAGATGGAATACTCGTAGGCTTGAATGATGTTCTTTATCTGATTCAGATATTAAATACGTTTTCAGTCCGGACAATCGTCTGATTTAAGCCGATCCAAGCCCACGCCATTTATGAAATTTTATTCGGAATTAATGAAAGAGAAATTCGTGATTTAAAATAAAAGAATTTTTTTTTGAGTCAATTGTGTACCTTTTCTGGCGATATGAGTACTTCGACAACTGGAAGTATCATAGGTTACGGCATAGGAGGAGCAAATTGCATTTAAGAGAATCATCCCGGTTTTTTTTTTGGATAAGAACTGCACTATGCTATGTTCGGGCCCAAAATGATCACACACGCAAGTGCACATAAGGAGATACCTTGGTGGCCTATTAGAAACAAATCATGGACCATTAACTAAGGATTACCTTAATGTAATAACCTTAATGTCATTTCCATCACCTATATAAGGCCATGTTTCAAAGTCGCGTGCCTCTTAAAGTTTGTGAACGGATTCTTGATTCATTTGCATTATCATTTTTGATTTTAATGATGAAAATACCATATTATTTATTCTTATTATTATATTCTTGATCAGCATCAGCAGGATAGTTTCTACGCTAACTAGTTGCTCAGTTTGAAAGTTATCTGCTTTAAACTTTTCCCAAAATGGTCTTTCTATTGCAGATATCATATAAGTCGGAACGAGCCGAATCGGACGACTATATTATATTGCTCCAATTGCAACAATCGGAAAAAATTTTAAAGGTATAACTTTGTTGTTTTTATTTTTTTTGTTGTTCTTTGGGATTTGGTAATATTTAAATACGGGTGTATATATCTGTTCGCGCCAAGCGGCGCTTCCAGTTTCGGGTGAACCGGAACCCTAGAGTCCTAACAGTTGAGAGAACAGTTTTTTCCAGATCCTCGCATCTCGTTCTCTCGCACTGTTAAGTGTCTCCACTCCGCTCTCCAAGCGGCCTCCTGAAACCTCCACCCCGTAGCATTAAGTTAGTTCTAATCTACCAGTGTACGAAGAAAGAGTGAAGTTCAACAAAAAAAAGTGAAATAAATTCTACGTAAAGTGAAGATAAAATAATTTTTCCTGGACTATATTTTCTAATCATTTGGAGAGCCGCCCTACGTCAGTTCATGATCCATCGACCGGATAATTCCAGAAGAGGAGAAGAAGTTCCAAGCACCAGCGTTCAACCGGCGGATTTTCCGAAATTTCTCTTCCATCATTCAAGATAAGTACGACCGTTCTTATTTATACTCATTTCTGCCGACCAGCCAGATATTTCCAATTTTTTTTAAATCCAATTTCTTATATCTGTCTGATCGGCCATTCCATTGTGCATACGATCGCCATATTCCGGCTTCTTTTTCGTATTGCTATTTCCATCTTCATACGGTCGCCATTTTCCGGCTTCTTTCTTCATATTTCCCATTTCCATATTCTTGTTCATACGGACATATAATCCAGATGCACACTCTTTAATGTACGTACATACATATGCCTGACCATCTCAACATATGTACGTAAGGAAACATACAAGTACCTTCATTCGCGGTACACATTTACCATACAGTCCCCATTATCTCCAATTTGCAAATTTATCACAAATTATAATTTTAAACTAAAATTTATACACATACATCACCGAGTTCCCACAAACACACATATCCATACGCCCAAACTTACACACATATAACCCTAATGCATGCTTATTAATGTAAGTACATATCTATTTATCCATTTCAACATATGCACATAAAAAGTCGTAACGTAACGTAAGTCAACGTAAGCACGATAACCCACATACGTTCTTTCGCGGTACACCCTACAAACATTTCGAAGTCGACATTTACAATACAGTCCACATAATTTATAATTTCCAAATATAAGAAGTACTATATACACACATATAATCCTGATGCATGCTGATTAATATACAAATATTAATATATGTATAATTATAATTATATTATACATATTACCAAAAATAACTCGATTCCACCGAACCCATTACCACGACACGCCTTGCCAGAATTTGCATGATATTTATTTCAGCAGCGCTAATTCGCATACACCGTCGGCTCACATCCATTAAATAAAAAATAAATAAATACATTTTTTTTTGTGCAAGCCGTGACGGTGCGCAATATATATTTTTTCAAATTCCTACAGCTCATTTTCGCAGCACAGCATCCAACTGCAAATATCTTGTAGAATATTATTTCCAAATCATCGTTATTTTCCTCGAAAACTTTGAAATTTGTACTAGTGTTCCGTTTCCACATATTCCAAAAATAGACCGGAGCCGCAACGCTAATAGAAAACACAAGCGGACCGCTTGCAAGCTATACCAAGGATACTTACTAATGCTATATATTAATTTTTTTTGTTTTTTTAAACAAAATTTAATTAATTCCATACGATTTTTGTCGCGTCGCTCCACCAGACATTGAAATTGTTGACATTCCGCTATTAGGATTTTCGAAATTTTGGGGCCGCACCTGTATCTTCCGGAAGTTATCGATTTCGTCGTCCTTTTTCTTTTCGAATCCAATCCGGTGATCCGCAACAGCGTGACCACATTCCAGGACAGACTTTTCCGGGCGGGTCTAATTTTTACAAAACCAGATTGGTTTGCCCAGTTGATCTGATTTCTGGAATGCCAGGAGACATAACGAAGCTAACAGTTCCGTCTGCAAATAAAACGCTATCCGCATCTTCTCGCGCGCGCACCTCAAGCCCAATAGCCCCAAAATCGATAACGAAGGCAAAGAGCCACCCAAGAAGGCGACAAGAAGTTGTCTATTCCTACGAGCAATCAGAAACAATTGTCTCTGAGCCCGCTCACGCCTAAAGTTAGGTCACAAATCCAGACCAAGTCCATAAAGTCGCTACCAACTCATTCTCAGGCAAAAATGAGCATCGAAATTGCAATTGCAGCACTCGCGCGGTTCATCACGGTGTCCGACCGTATGAGCCATTTCAGAGCGACGATTGAAACTCCGGGGCCGTCACCTCCGTCTGTCCACACCTGCAAAATCCGTAAGGAGCAAGTCCGCTCGCTATGGTACAAAGCCGAAAAAAAATTCGAAGCGTGTTTAGACCCGATCTCCAGTATTACGACTGAAGGGGCGGAGGAGATTTTGGCAACTCTGCACCGCAAATACGAATACTGCTATTCGGTGTACGAAGAGCTGGCGGTTCAGCTCAGCGAACTAATTGACCGAGCCAGTTCACAGCAACCGATGTCGAGCACCGACAATCAGTCCGCGTACATTCCGTCCGGGTGTCGGTTGCCTCCATGTGATACAGAGGTATTCGAGGGAGACTATCTCAAAGGCCAACGTTCAGAGACCTTTTCACTGCCGTCTACGTCAACAACACACGGTTGACGCCGGTCGAGAAGTTATTCCATCTCAACACGAAGACGAGCGGTGAGGCAAAGGCAATTGTTGCCAAGTCCCCGCTCACTAATGATGGATTCGCTTCCGCTTGGGAGGCGCTTCGAGACCGTTTCGAAAACAAACGGCTTTTAGTGAACAGCCAGCTCAAGCTCCTATTTAACTTGAGTTCCGTTAATTCCGAAACTGGCCACTCCATAAAAGAGCTTCAAAGCACCATCCAAGGGTGCCTGACAGCATTAGCCCATTCCAAAATATCAACGGAAAATTGGGATTGCTTGCTGGTATACCTGTGCGCCAGTAAGTTGCCCAGGTTGACCCTGTCCCTGTGGGAACAATCCCTTACATCAAAGTCCGATATTCCTACATGGGATGAGATGAACGCGTTCCTTAGCGATAGGTATAGAACCTTAGAAGCCATTGAGGATATGAAGCAGAGTCTTGGAGGTCCGTCAACTTCCAAAAATCCCCAGGTTACGAAAAAGCTTCACTCCTTTGAAGCCAAGGTGAGTGTCAAACCAAAGAGCTGTGATTTGTGCTCTAAAGAGAGTCACCCAGTGCGGTTGTGCCCTCGCTTCATTCAGATGGCAATCGAGGCGCGGGAAAATTACATAAAAAAAAAGCAGTTATGTTTGAATTGCTTCGCAAGAGGCCATCAGCTCCGGGATTGTTCCAGTACGCACAGCTGTTTCGTGTGCCGAGGGAGACATCACACGCTTTTGCATCGAGGCACCCCTTTTTCCAACAATCCAAGTCCCTCTGGGACTGCGAGACCCTAGAGCCTATCCTCCGGCGGGAGGCTCAGACATTCCAGATGAACATTCAAATGTACAAGTCTGTTTTGCCTCTGGCTCAAAGGCAGTTCTTTTGGGCACGGCAATGATTGATATCTGCCACCTCGGTACCCACTTCCGAGCACGCGCTCTGATTGACTCGGGATCGGAGGCGACGTTTATTACGGAGCGTCTTTTCAAGTTGGTCAATCTGCCGTTCCGCCCCATTCAAGCTCAAGTGTCTGGTTTAAATCAGACAGTTTCTGCCCAGTCAACACGGCTTTGCCATTTCTCCATTCGGTCTCCTACTAAGCCGGGCCTGCAGTTAGACACCGCAGCGTATGTTCTGCCAGAATTAGCAGGCAGATTACCCTCACATTCCATTCCATAAGATGTCCTGAGAGATTTGCCAAACCTTCAATGGGCAGATCCAACATTTCTCCAGAGTTCCCAAATAGACGTTCTTATCGGAGCTGATATCCTTCCATCCGTGCTGCTGAGCGGCACAAAGACCAACATCTGCGGATCTCTTTTTGGGCAAGAGACCATCTTCGGGTGGGTGCTCACTGGTCCAGTCTCCATGTCCACAAGCAACCGAGTCTCAGCCTTTACGACTCAAGTTACGAAGCCAACTGAGGCGTCCTTAGACAAACTTCTTACGAAGTTTTGGAAGGTGAAAAATCTACCATCAAAAATGGTACAAGAGTCCGATTCCGTCTGCGAAAGTAATTTTCTACGAACCACAACGAGAGACGCGAGCGGGAAGTACGTAGTGACGTTACCGTTCTGCGACCCCGATCATTGTGGATCTGAGTTGGGATACTCAAGGTCTATAGCACTTGCTCAGTTTCTGAGAAACGAGAATGGTTTACGAAGAGACACTCCATTAAATGAGCAGTACAACTCCGTGATCCAAGAATATTTGGATTTAGGCCATATGAGAGAGGTTTCGCCCACTCACAATTCTCCAAACTACTACCTCCCACATCATGCGGTAATAAAACCAGAAAGCACCACCACGAAACTGCGGGTGGTATTCAACGCTTCCAGCCCTTCAGCAAATGGGACTAGCTTGAACGACGTGCTTCATGCCGGTCCAGTCCTCCAATCTGACTTAACGATCCAGATTTTAAAGTGGCGCTATTTCAAGTATGTCTTTAGTGCGGACATGACTAAAATGTATAGGCAGATCTGGGTCGATCCAAAGCACACTCCCTTTCAAAGGATTCTATTCCGAAACAAGTAAGATAACATTCGAGATTACGAGCTGAAAACCGTAACATTCGGTGTCAATTGCGCGCCCTATCTCGCCATCCGAGTGCTGCAACAGCTGGCTGATGACGTAGATCAGCAGTTTCCGAAAGCCAGTCACATAATCCGCAACTTCATGTATGTTGATGACGTTTTAGCAGGATCAAATTCTCAACAAGAAGTTCAACTTACCATCCAGGAGTTAGTAGCCGCTTTGAATGCTGCCGGTTTTCCGCTTAGAAAGTGGACTTCCAACCACAAGGGTGTTTTGAAGGACATTCCACCAGAGCATCTTCTCCATGCTGAGTTCCTGAATATTGATGCCGAAAGCACAGCCAAAACTCTCGGCGTTCGCTGGAGAGCAACCACCGATGAGTTCTACTTCGTGCCCCCAGAAATATCCGTCAAATCCTCCTATACAAAAAGAGAAGTTCTCTCCCAGATCGCAAAGCTATTCGATCCCGCTGGATGGCTTGCCCCGTTCATCGTCCGGGACAAAATTTTTATGCAGGAGATCTGGCTGCAAGAGTTAGGCTGGGATGACAACCTTCCCGCCGAAATCAGCCATAGATGGCAAATGTTCCTGCAAAGTTATTCCGATCTCGATCAAATCCGTATTCCGAGATGGGTCGGTTACCAGCCCCAGGTGAAAATCGAGCTTCACGGTTTCTGTGACGCTTCCCAAAAGGCCTATGGGGCTGCGCTGTATGTCAGGGTTGAAGTCGGTCAGCAGATATTGACTAATCTGCTGACGGCAAAGACTCGGGTGGCCCCTGTGAAAACCGTATCCCTCCCATGGGCCCCAATGGCTACAACTGCCCAAACTTCAATGGCCGGAAACTTCGGATCCACACCCAGTCACTGAGTTAGAGCAGCGCGCGGTGAAGGTTCACTTCGTAAAGATCCCCGCTGATGATTTCCTTGAACGTTTCTCCAGACTAGACAAGGCATTACGAGTCCTAGCTTACGTCCAAAGGTTCCTAAATCGCTGTCGGAAGGCTCCGGTAAGTCCCGATAGGCAGCTCAGTAATCGGGAAATCCGGGAAGCTGAGAAAACCTACATAATACTTGCCCAGCGTGAAGAGTACGCGCTCGAGCTTCGATTGTTGCGAAGTAAAAGTTCCATACCCGCATCAAGCCAAATTGCGAATTTATATCCATTTATAGACCAACATGGCCTCTTAAGAGCATGTGGTCGCTTAGCTGCCTCCAAGGTCCTGCAGTATGACGAGCGCCATCCTGTTATACTCCCGTACAGCTGTCGGCTATCTCGTCTGCTTGTCCAATTCATGCACCAGATTACACTTCATGGCGGCAACCAATTGATAGTGCGCTTGGTGCGATCCAAATATTGGATTCCTAAAGTCAAGAATCTGGTAAAGGGAGTGGTAAATCCATGCAAGGTGTGCACCATTTATAAAAAAAGACTGCAAAACCAATTGATGGGCGATTTTCCGACTGATCGAGCCTCTTTTTCCAGGCCATTTACTTACACCGGCGTCGATTATGCCGGCCCCTTTGAAGTTAAAAACTACACAGGGAGAGCATGTCTCATCACTAAGGGATATGTTTGTGTGTTTGTGTGTTTTTCTACGAAGGCCATCCATTTGGAACCCACTTCCGACCTTACAACTGAGAAGTTTCTAGCAGCGTTTGCACGTTTTGTAGCTAGACGAGGTTGTCCTCAGCGGGTCCATTCCGACAACGGCAAAACCTTTTTTGGCGCCTCAAGTCTCCTTTCCCGTGACTTTACGCAAGCGCTAAAAGAGTTGGTGACTGATGCGTATAGCCATCAGGGACTTGTGTGGCGTTTCATACCCCCAGGAGCTCCTCATATGGGAGGCTTGTGGGAGGCAGGAGTAAAGAGTTTTAAAACTCTGTTTTACAAATCCACGTCCGGTCGCAAGTATACCTTCGAAGAGCTTTCCACGCTTCTTGCCAAGATTGAAGCCTGCCTTAATTCCAGACCGCTTTCTCCAATGTCAGAGGACCCGACAGACTTGCTGGCACTGACGCCAGGCCATTTTCTGATCGGGGGTCCGTTGCTTTCCACGGCGGAGCCTGAAATCAAACCAAGTCGATTATAAATCGATGGCAACATCTCAAGGCCCAGGATCAACAATTTAGTTCACGGTGGAAAGAAGAGTATCTAAAGGAACTCCACAAGCGCAACAAGTGGCTAAGGCCATCCAGAAATCTGCAAGTCGACGATATGGTAGTCGTTAAGGGCGATAACTTGCCATCAAATGACTGGCGGGTCGGCAGAATCGTAGCTGCTATCCCAGGAGCTGATACTAAAGTACGCGTCGTAGATATTCTTACTTCTCGTGGAACTATACGACGTCCGGTCCACAAAGTAGTTCTCCTTCCTATGGAGGCTAAGGCAACCTCCAAATCTCCACAATAATGCCTTCTGTTCCCGCTGTCCACCCCGTAAACATCACTAAAGCGACTCTTTTTCTGATTTGTTTGTTGTTTTGCTTTCTCTTCCAAGTAAAGGTTCAGAATGGCTCCTCGTCCTCGTCCACGCACTTCCCAGACCCTTGTCAGCAGATGTTCTCGAGGTATAAAATCCTACCGCTGCCGAGTCTGCCAGGGTATACATCCGCTACGGAAATGCAACCGATTCCTGAGGCTCAGTTCAGAGAAGCGTCTCCGAGCAGTACTGGTGAACAAGTACTCCCACAATTGTTTGGCTCATCAGCACTCCGGAAGGAAATGTCTCAGTGGCGACGTTGCAAAAAATGTGGACAGGAGCATCACACTTTGCTCCACATGCACGAGATGCCCGCGATAACTCGCCGATCGCCTTTCCAGCAACGTCGACAGTCGCCTTCCCCGCAACGCCACCAGTCGCCGGCCCCGCAACGTCGCCAGTCTCCGTCCCCGATTCGTCAGCAGTCACCACAGCAGCAGGCATCGGCATCGCATTATCGATCGTCTGCCCCACCGTCTATTGTGGCCCCATCCGTGACCTCGCTCCTGCAGCACAGGAGTATACATATTCTGCCGACGGCCATTGTGGTCATCGACACAGGGGCCAACAGCTATGAGACGGGCGCGCTCATCGACCCGTGTACCCCCGTGAGCAGTATCGATAGCTCGCTGGCAGAAGCTTTTCGGCTGCCGACCACGCAAGTTGGAGACGAACGAGTGTGCTCAACGACCATCCGGTCGAGGTCGGGCGATTTTAACATGGATATGGTCCTGAAGATCGACAACAGCCTGCGAATCCGAACACCGATTCGTGCGCTGAGCGATGAGGTTCGGGCTAAATTCGATACCATCCGACTAGCCGATGACCAGTTCCATCGTCCAGCCACCATCTCCCTGGTGTTGGGATCCGACGTGTACCCGAAAGTGATACAACCCGGGTTTCTAAACCTTCATGATGGGCTGCCCGTCGCTCAGAGCACGGCGTTTGGATGGATCGTGTCGGGAGCCTGCCGTCAGTCCTGATGTCATGCTTCAAGGAACTCTCCCGCAGGGGGGGGAGAATGTTCGCGCCAAGCGGCGCTTCCAGTTTCGGGTGAACCGGAACCCTAGGATCCTAACAGTTGAGAGAACAGTTTTTTCCAGATCCTCGCATCTCGTTCTCTCGCACTGTTAAGTGTCTCCACTCCGCTCTCCAAGCGGCCTCCTGAAACCTCCACCCCGTAGCATTAAGTTAGTTCTAATCTACCAGTGTACGAAGAAAGAGTGAAGTTCAGCAAAAAAGTGAAATAAATTCTACGTAAAGTGAAGAGAAAATAATTTTTCCTGGACTATATTTTCTACTCATTTGGAGAGCCGCCCTACGTCAGTTCAATATCATAAAGCTATATGTATGAAAATTAAAAATAAAATAAAAAAAAAACAATTTTTAATTTGCTGTTTTTCTATTTATCAAAATATTTCTTTGGATATAGTAATTTATTTATTTTTGACAGAACTAAAAGCTTAATTTTGATATAGTAAATTATTACTATATCTCCAAGGAATATTTTGATAAATAGAAAAACAGCATTTGCATTTAATTTTTCGATCTGTATGATACAGATGTCCGATAAAAAAATTATATCATGATGGAATGTAGGCACATTTGTTCTAATTTTTAGAAAAAATACCCCAAAATTTATGTTAAGATGCCCTACTTTTAATAAAATTTTTTTATTTTTTAGAAAAGTTTTTCATGGTCCTTTGCCTTAGATTTTAGAAAGGAACGCCCTTAATTTTAGAAAAATTTACCCTAAAATTTAAGGTGCGATGCCATTGATTTGGTATGAGTATATAAAATCCACAAAGACCTAAAAAGGATTTTATTTGTTTTGGGGATTTGGGTATGGGAAATTTTGTATTGCCTCTATTTTGAGATTAGCTTCCCGTAATTTTTCAAATACCTTTCGCAAAGATAATACTTGATCCTCCAATGAATATCGCCCATGTAGACCAAACAATCCTTGTAGATCAAATCTTCTAAGAGATTGTTCATTCACCTTTGAAAGGTAGCAGGGGCATTTTTCAATAAAAAGGGCATTCGAGTATTCATAATGACCATTTTTGGTGGAAAAACCTGTCTTTGGAATAGAATTTTCATCCATTTGTATTTGGTGAAAACCTTTTGCGAGGTCAATGGTGGTAAAATTTTAGCAAAAACTTTGCTCAAATAGCAAAACCAATGACAGTGAAGTTTAAAAAAAGGCGTAACTTTAAATATCACAAATAATGATTATGTACAAGCGTTTGAAAAACATAAACTTTTAATAATGCTCGATCCAATACTGATATACCCAAATTTCAAAAAACCATTTTCATTAACAACAGAAGGAAGTAATATTGCTATGGGAGCAGTATTATCGCAAAATCATAAACCAATCTGTTATGCCAGCAGAACTCTTAATGAACACGAAATTAATTATTCGGCAATAGAAAAAGAACTTTTAGCTATTGTCTGGGGCACCAAATATTTCCGGTCCTATCTTCTTGGCAGAAAATTTCTGATCCTAAGTGATCACAGGCCAATAGTATGGCTCAATAATATCAAAGAACCTAATATGAAATAACAACGCTGGAAAATCAAACTAAATGAAAATCAAACTAAAACTGGGAACGCACACAGAGCCAAAACCACTGGTTAACAATATTAATATGCATTTTAATTACACTATAATATCTTTAAACTGATTTGCTAAGATTTATTGGGGCTCCAGAAGTGGCCCCAATCGCTTCCAATTGGAAAAAAGGTAAATTTTCCTTTCAAAAATTCAGGACGCTAAACCGTTTAACCAATCGAATCCGTGTTTTCGCCCAAAAATAGTTTAAGACATAATAAATGTTTAAAAAATTTGACCGCTTAGATTTAAGGCTTTTTACTATTTTTGAAACACATTCTAAAATAACAATTTTGGCAAAAATCTATTCAAAAGTCGAAAAATGGAACTTCTAAACTGAGTATCAAAAATTCCTTCGGTAAAGTTTTTCTTAAGCTTTAACGATTCATTTGATGGTTTCACCAAAGCTCTAGCTATCTTCTAAACAAAGAAACTAAGCAAAAAGTTAATATATTATCGAATTTAAGTGCAATAACTGTAAATTATTGCTGCCAGAATACTCAAAAGACGTTTTTTTTTTGCGAAAATCTATTTGGCCTGACTTTTGATAGTGTAGTAAAAATATACCATTCAAATTGTTTTTTTTACAGTTTTTTTGCCACGCGCAGATAGATAGAGAGAGAGGCAGGAGTGTAGCAAGTGCGCAAAAGAAGAAGTTGACGGGGAAACTTTGAATTTGATCAGAGTCGTATCAAGAAAATTTGACGCGAGTTGTGTTTTTATATGATAATTTTCCTATTAATTAGGCAAAGAGTTGGCTTTCCCTTATTAATATGAAAATTTCTTGCATAACCATGTATTTTGGTGTATAACCGTATGTGGGCAATAATATTATTATTTTAGTTTGCCTATCTCGGAATATTTCTTTTGAATGTGCAAATTTGTTGATATCTCTGATGTTAACTTAAAAATTTGGTGAGGTATGCCAGTTAGTTTCGTTTTTTACTATTCGTAATTAGCAAAGTCATAAATGATTTACATTTAAATGAATATTTGGTTATTCTCAATAATTAAAGCTACTTTCTTTTACTCAATATGGATGCAGATATGAATATTGAGCTGTTAAACATAGGTGGTACATTGGTGCCCCACTCAGTAAAGCCTAGAACAGGAGATGGGAAACCACATTAAAAACAAGAGAGAACGCTATAGTCGGGTGCCCTGACTATCAGATACCCGTTACTCAGGTAAAAGGAGTGCGAGGGAGATGGAGATAGAAACTTTGATCACGCATAACTTTTAAACGAATGGTCCGATTTGAAAAATTTCTTCTACATTTCGATAGGTATTGATAAACACAATAAAACTGCATTTTTACTTTTCCGAAATATTTAAATTTATATTTAAATAAAATCGTATATAAGCGATTGTGGGCGTTAAAGGGGGCGTGGCACCTTTTTGAAACAAACTTGCGCTGCGTAGGAACTCCTAAAATCTGCATGCAAAATGCCAATCTTCTAGCTTTTATAGTTTCCGAGATCTCAGCGTTCATACGGACGGACAGACGGACAGACGGACATGGCTAGATCGACTCGGCTAGTGATCCTGAACAAGAATATATATACTTTATAGGGTCGGAAACGCTTCCTTCTACCTGTTACATACTTTTGCACGAATACAATATACCCTTTTACTCTACGAGTAACGGGTATAAAAACGCGACGTATCCTCTACCTCCGGCTGGTGTAGAAATTATGGTTAATTAAAGTTTCAGCCAAAACTACAAATATATTTAAAGTAACATCTAGCGCTGTCTTCCCACAGAGATCCATCCACCATCCGTTGAATGGATGGTCCATAAGGTTTTCCCGTTCCGAAAATTCCTAAGTTAGTTTCCCATCCGAATGTTTTCTCGGTGCAACTCTGATTTCTTCTTCTTGACAATGCAAATTGAAACATTCACTACGAAAATTTAAAAAATAATGGCGGGTAACTTTTCAAAAATAAAGGCGCCAAATCAAAAAATGCTCTTTATACTTGTAATAATTAATTTACTACTGATCCATCCATGTGGCAGCATTAAGAGTTGCTCCATTCTTTCCTAGGCGTAACCTGGAGGACTTTGAAGAACGATAGAACAAAAAACAAACATTTATATACAATGAACTTGATTTGTTACCATTTAAACAATATTGGGCAAAAGTGGTTTATATTTTTTCTGCAGGCTGGCAAAAAACTGCAGACATATTAGTTCGATTTGGTTGTTCGCGTAGATCACTTGCAGTCTGTCACCAAGTATCATTTATAACGCTGTTGTGCTCATTTCTAATGTTGAGCAAAATGCATCGGTCTAAAATGATGAGCCACAGCTGTTCAGATCAGCTGTCATCAGATGGTGGATGTGCTCTGTGGGAATCGGAGTTTCACATTTGTCCAAAATCCCAACCGTTTCAAACGGATGGACTCTATGGGAAGAGGCCATAAAATGCAAAATTACATAGTTCTACTGCAAACCTATTACATAAGAAAAGTAGGGTATTTGGATTATCCACCGCAAGCGAAGCTGCGGGCACCCTGCTAGTAACATATAAAGAGATTACAATCGAATACGCAAAACAATTGATAATTGAATACTTTTCTAATAAGAAAAGCGTAATTTATTTTCCAATTGAAACAGACTTTTTAATTTTTCAAAAGGCATACGTTGAAATAATTTCCCCAGATAACTTAATTAAAACTATGAAAACTAATAGCAAACTAATAGATTTTAACACTTACGCAGAATTCAAAGAAATTATTATTAAAACACACAGGGAACTATTACATTCAGAAATAGAAAACCAAACAGCACTTTTTAAAGAAAAATATTATTTTCCCGATCAGCAAAAATTAATTCAAAATTTTATTAATGAATGCGAAGTATGCAACATCGCAAAAACAGAACACAGAAATACTAAATTAAAATTCGAAATAACCCCAGAAATTTTTAATCCAAGAGAAAAATATGTCATTGATTTTTATATGATAGATAATAAACAATTTTTATCTTGTATAGACATTTATTCAAAATTTTCCACATTAATTGAAGATCGAGATTGGTTAGAAGCAAAAAGAGCATTAACTAAAGTTTTCAATGAAATGGGTAAACCAAGCCAAATTAAAGCAGACAAAGATTCAGCTTTCATGTGTGCAGCAACTTTGGTTAAAATCCGAAGATGTTCTTATTGATATACAGTGGTGATCATAGGCTTAAGCCACAAGACTTCAACCAAAAATTTAAACGAAAATTAAGAAATTAATTATTCAACAAAAAACTTAAAATATGTGAGACCATCTTCAAAGTGTCCTGCTTACCTACTTAAGCCACCGAGAAAAAATGGTTGAAAAAGTTAAAATTTGCCCAATATTCCTTATCCTTTTAATAAATTATCTTTAATACTGAGTGGGATGACCTTTCTGCTTAAGAACAGAGGATCAACGCTTTGGCATTGAATTCAAAAGGCGTGCGCACTGTTGAGGGGTGATTTTCTTCTACTCTTATTGCAAAATTCGCCACAAATCCTTTTTATTTGCTGGTTTTTTTTTGGCCAACGACTTGTTTAAGAATTCCCCACAAGTTCTCTATAGGGTTCAAGTCGGGGCTCTGCGGTGGCCATTGCAAAACATTGATTGCCTCTTGGTTAAGCCACGACTTGACTATCTTGCTGGTGTGCTTCGGGTCGTTGTCCAGTTGAAATATCCAGGCAAGTGGCAAATCATCGGCATATTCTCCAGATAAATTGTTAATAAGGATGTCCCTGTATATTTCGCCGTTCATAATGCCTTCTATCTTCACTAGAGGACCTACGCCCGATGCAGTGAATCAGCCCCAGACCATAATCGAAGCGCCACCATGTTAAACGGTCATATATATTATTATATCAAGCAACAAAACAAGAATTCAAACAAAAATTAAATTATAATCAGGTTAGGAATCCTTTCAATTATCAATCACAACAAAATGGGGCCAATGCGTGCTCTCAGTACGAGTGGCCATATGAAAATGGATACAGAAAATTTTCATCAACAAGCCTCGGACACCGAACAAGAAATAGAAACCCTTATGTACATACGAATAATCATGAATAACCAAGAGTTCCGATGTGTTGTAGACACAGGCTCTTCTATTAATTTAATTAAAGAAAATTAGTTTCATTTTCCAACCAAAAATACGCCTCTTTATGTTCATACCATAAATGGTAATATTCAGTTAAATAAATCCGTGTCCTACCATGCAAGTAAGCTTTGTCCGACCAAACAAACATTTTGGGTCCATAATTTTTCCGATAGATATGATATGCTCATAGGAAGAGAATATCTCGAAGCATGTAACGCAATTATTAATTGTAAATCAAAAAAATAGTTAATTTAAACGGTTATCAATCGTAATTGATCATCGTAATTTAAATGAAATTACGGTAGATGACGAATACCCTATCCCGGTAATGGATGAAATATTGGACAAACTTGGTAGATGCCAATATTTTACCACTATTAACCTCGAAAAAGGTTTTCACCAAATACAAATGGATGAAAATTCTATTCCAAAGACATGTTTTTCCACCAAAAATGGTCATTATGAATACTCGAATGCCCTTTTTATTGAAAAATGCCCCTGCTACCTTTCAAAGGTGAATGAACAATCTCTTAGAAGATTTGATCTACAAGGATTGTTTGGTCTACATGGGCGATATTCATTGGAGGATCAAGTATTATCTTTGCGAAAGGTATTTGAAAAATTACGGGAAGCTAATCTCAAAATAGAGGCAATACAAAATTTCCCATACCCAAATCCCCAAAACAAATAAAATCCTTTTTAGGTCTTTGTGGATTTTATACACTCATACCAAATCAATGGCATCGCACCTTAAATTTTAGGGTAAATTTTTCTAAAATTAAGGGCGTTCCTTTCTAAAATCTAAGGCAAAAGGCCCCAAAAACATGAAAAACTTTTCTAAAAAATAAAAAAAATTTTATTAAAAGTAGGGCATCTTAACATAAATTTTGGGGTATTTTTTCTAAAAATTAGAACAAATGTGCCTACATTCCATCATGATATAATTTTTTTATCGGACATCTGTATCATACAGATCGAAAAATTAAATGCAAATGCTGTTTTTCTATTTATCAAAATATTCCTTGGAGATATAGTAATAATTTACTATATCAAAATTAAGCTTTTAGTTCTGTCAAAAATAAATAAATTACTATATCCAAAGAAATATTTTGATAAATAGAAAAACAGCAAATTAAAAATTTTTTTTTTATTTTATTTTTAATTTTCATACATATAGCTTTATGATATATACACCCGTATTTAAATATTACCAAATCCCAAAGAACAACAAAAAAAATAAAAACAACAAAGTTATACCTTTAAAATTTTTTCCGATTGTTGCAATTGGGGCAATATAATATAGTCGTCCGATTCGGCTCGTTCCGACTTATATGATATCTGCAATAGAAAGACCATTTTGGGAAAAGTTTAAAGCAGATAACTTTCAAACTGAGCAACTAGTTAGCGTAGAATCTATCCTGCTGATGCTGATCAAGAATATAATAATAAGAATAAATAATATGGTATTTTCATCATTAAAATCAAAAATTATAATGCAAATGAATCAAGAATCCGTTCACAAACTTTAAGAGGCACGCGACTTTGAAACATGGCCTTATATAGGTGATGGAAGTGACATTAAGGTTATTACATTAAGGTAATCCTTAGTTAATGGTCCATGATTTGTTTCTAATAGGCCACCAAGGTATCTCCTTATGTGCACTTGCGTGTGTGATCATTTTGGGCCCGAACATAGCATAGTGCAGTTCTTATCCAAAAAAAAACTGGGATGATTCTCTTAAATGCAATTTGCTCCTCCTATGCCGTAACCTATGATACTTCCAGTTGTCGAAGTACTCATATCGCCAGAAAAGGTACACAATTGACTCAAAAAAAAAATTCTTTTATTTTATATCACGAATTTCTCTTTCATTATTTCCGAATAAAATTTCATAAATGGCGTGGGCTTGGATCGGCTTAAATCAGACGATTGTCCGGACTGAAAACGTATTTAATATCTGAATCAGATAAAGAACATCATTCAAGCCTACGAGTATTCCATCTTATTGGTGATGTTCTCGAGTCCTATAACAGCGTGATGAGGTAAGCACTAGCTTGGAGAATCTTCAGCCGGAAGGACCTCAATCGTATGAGGCAGATGCCAATATTCCTAAATAACGGACCCGTTTTGCTTTCTTAATGAAAACGATTCGCATTCATTAGAAATTGAGCTAAAGCGACGAATCAGGGATAACCCATCTCTAGGATGCCAAGGTCTCTGTGAATGTTTTCGTTGCGAATATTATGGTGCCCCAGTGATGGTTATCAGGATTTTTGATTGTACAGCTGGGAGCCGTATGTTCAGATGGGCTTAAGAGTTGAGTTGTAGAGCACGATCTTGTAGTCTATTTGAGCAAAGTTTTTGCTAAAATTTTACCACCATTGACCTCGCAAAAGGTTTTCACCAAATACAAATGGATGAAAATTCTATTCCAAAGACAGGTTTTTCCACCAAAAATGGTCATTATGAATACTCGAATGCCCTTTGGATTGAAAAATTTGATCTACAAGGATTTTTTATCTTCTATAGACATTTATTCAAAATTTGCCACTTTAATTGAAGTCAACAGTCGAGATTGGTTAGAAGTAAAAAGAGCATTAACTAAAGTTTTCAATGAAATGGGTAAACCAAGACAAATTAAAGCAGACAAAGATTCAGCTTTCATGTGTGCAGCATTAAATAATTAAATTAATAAAATAGAGAAATTAATGAATCACGAAATAAATTTGAATTTGATACTAGATATCGACAAGCTCCACTAGTAAAATCAAAAACCACTAATCCGTTTAAAAAGACATGAAAAATCACAAAATTAGATGATAATCATTACGAAGAAGTTAACAAAGTCGAAAAATAATACATTATAAGTCAAAATATAAGAAAACAAAGAAAATTTACGAAAATAAATACGATAATTCCAGATGCACGCTAAATGAAAATCAAACCTAACTTGTTGATCAAGACTATCAACATCCCATTATTTTCAATACATTTTACAAAACTTACCAATGGCCAAAATTTGGAAATCAATCCCGTTCAAGCAAAAAACGGTTATTTAATATTTAAAACAGGAACCTTGGACTTACCATCTTACGAATATCATTGTTTAACCGTCAACTTAACCAAAACCGAATTTAATTAAACAATCAGAAGAATTTTCAGGTTTAAAACAAGTTATATACTTAACAGAGAAATTAAACAGGGAAATGAATGGAATTAGAATTGCAAAACGTAGCAAAAGAGGTCTTTTAAATTTTATAGGCACAACATACAAATATATATTTGGAACATTAGATGAACAAGGTAAAGAAGAATTAATAAATAAAATTGAAAATTTAGAACAAAACACAATTCAAGTTAATGAACTTAATAAAGTAATAGATGCGGTAAACAATGGAATTGAAACAATAAATCATTTAAGCTTGGTCAATGATGTAGACGAAATGCTAGCATTATTTATTTTTAATCTACAAGAATTTACTGAATATATAGAGGACATAGAACTAGGAATTCTATGAATATTAAACCTAGCCAATTCCGAATGTAAATACACAAAAATGTATAAAAAATATGAAACAAATTATAAAGAGCCAAATATTATAATTACTTGGAATTTACTGAAAACAATTTTAAACCAAACATGTATAAATCAAGCAATAGTTGTCGAAGGAAATAAAATCGTAAAAGCATTTAATTGTTCTGTACAAATCGAAGAAATTCTAATAACAAATACTATGATGGATTACACACAAACTATGTATGTAAACAATAAAGTAACAATGATAGAGCCACTGTCAATAATTGAAGCAAAAGATATAATAAGAATACATACAAGAAAAAATAACACATTTCAAATTATAATACTTACTATCTTAATTGTAATAATTATAATTTTAATTCTTTACTTCATTTATAAATTTAAGAGTATTCCGAAAAACATTGTTATTAAATATAAAAATCAAAACAAAAACAATACTAAGAACCCAGAAAATTGAACAGAATTAAACAATATTGCACCAAATGAAAATACCCTACAATTAAACGAAAATACTACACAAACTAATAATCATGTAAGTGAGCATTTTCATTCACACATGCCTTGTATCTGCATTCATTTTGTTAAAAAACTTAAAAACACTGCCAGAAAAATTTCTGCAGTTCCATTTTTAACATTTCATTTTCATTTCGTAAATTTACTCTCATTAATTGATTGACATTTACACCTTTTTTTATAATAAATTAAAAAAAAAAAATAAAATAAAATCTTATATAATAAATATATATATAATATATAATAAATATATATATATATATTTTTACTAAATACATTATTAATGGTGACTTGGTGCCAATATTACTAAATATTATTGCGTTTTGTTTGCATACTATTTTCTTTTTTTGCAAGTAGATAAACCAATATTTTAGTGCAGCCATAAAGAAAAAATTATAAACATTAAATATCCCGACCGAATATCTCGTACACTCACTCGCATATCTCTGCGTACACCCCAAAAAAATTTCAAAACCTAACTTTAAACCCTAGCCTTTCGGCCATTTATGCATATATTCAACCCATTCTTTTTTAAAACATAATTATAATTTGTTGTCTTCATTGACGTACTTATTTAAAAATTATTTAACAGTGTATTATATTTTATTTTTAATTTTAAACTTAACACTACCAAAAAATGTACCCGCAAAAGTCTGTGTACAGCAGTTTTTCAACTTCGTGGAATGCAGGATTGTGCGATTACCATTAATTTGGTTGTCCCCGATCTTCTTTAGAATGTCTAAAAATAGACATTACGCAGTTAAAATGAAACTCTTTCATTACAATAATGAGCATATTGCAACATGGAACAAAAAGGCAAGGAAATTTCTGTTGAGGAGCGGAAAATTATATTAAAAGGTTTTTGGATGGAAAATCTTATAGAGAAATTGGTGCTTTAGTTGGTAGAACCCACTCATCCATCCAAAGAGTGATAAATAACTACAACTCGACTGGAAGTATCTGGTTCTGGCCGTCCGCCTTTGCTTACAAACCGCGAGCAGAGCAATATTATCAAATCTATTCAGCTCAACCCAAGGACGACAGCTTATCAGGCAAAGCTCCAGGTCGAGGAGAGATTTTCCAAAACAGTTTCCAAGGATACCGTACGCCGGACCATAAAAAAGGCTGACTACCACAGCAGAGTCACCCGAAAAAAACCTCTTATATGGGATGTCAATAAACAAAAGCGCCTAACTTTTGCTAATGAGTATACGTATTTCCAAACACCAAGACTTCTGGAATAAGCTTATATTTTCCGACCAAAGTAAATTCTGTATATTTGGAATCAAGGGAAAGGTTTTAGTATGGAGGAAAAGCGGAGAAGCCTTTAATACAGAAAATTTGGTTGGCACAGTAAAGCACGGCGGAATAATGGTGCGGGGGTGGCAGCAAGGGGCGTTGAAAAATTGGTATTTATCGAGTCAATAATGGATCAGTGCTGAAAAATTAGGGCTGAAAAGTGTTTATTGGTTCCAACAAGACAACGACCCGAAGCACACGGCACAGAATACCAAGCTTTGGCTGCTGTACAACGTCAAAAATCAGCGAACACCTCCCCAGAGTCCTGATCTAAACCCAATTAAGCATTTGTGAGATCTTCTTGAGAGAAAAATCCGAAGACACACGATAACATCTAAAAAAATGCTCAAGAATGTGATTCTGGAGGAGTGGGGCAAAATTACTGCAGATGAGACAAAAAAACTTGTGGATTCCATGCCGAGACGCCTTACGGAAGTTTTGCAGAGAAAAGGATACCTTACCAGTTACTAAAAATAATATTATTTATGTTTAAAATAGGTGTACACAGACATTTGCGGGTACATTTTTTGGGAGTGTTAAGTTTAAAATTAAAAATAAAATACATGACACTGTAAATAATTTTTAAATAAGTACGTCAATGAAGACAATAAATTATAATTATGTTTTAAAAAAGAATGGGTTGAATATATGCATAAATGGCCGAACAGCTAGGGTTTAAAGTTTGAAATTTTTTGGGGTGTACGCAGAGATATGCCAGTGAGTGTACATCTCGTATTCTTCTTGGTTTTATTGTCTCCCCACTCCACATCCGCGTACCCGATACGGTCGCGAATGCATTTGTGTGACAATTGTTGTTTTTCATTTTCTTGGTTTGCCATAGCGGAGGCTCAGTACCCGCGCACCCCTCACCTTGTCACTGCCTGGTAAGGCAACAACTCAGTTTAAACAGCCCCCATCCATCGTGGTCAAGCATACAGCTTGAGCATGCTGTAATTCTTCAGGGCGATGTTGTAGTCACAGACCGGTAGTATAGGAATAATAAACAATTCTCCAGCGACAATGATTCTGAGACCGAAGGCCCAGCCGGAACTTCTACACCGAAAAGTGTACGCGCTAATATTCCCTCAGCTGTAAACATGGCTTTTAATATGGAGCAAATGACTGACACCATACAGGCGACAGTTGCCCATGCCGTTTTAGAGGCAACCCGGGAAAGCCAGCGTAGGGAAAACGAACTACAGCAGCTGACCGCCCAGGTTAATGCGGTACAAATCGCTCCCGCCCAAGCGGAAGCCCCTCAGATCAAGGCCTACGAGCCCATAAAAATTAAAAATAATGTTAAATGTGACGAGCCCCTGGACGCCGTTAAGTGCCTGCCCGAATTTACGGGACCACTAAACAGCACAAGGCACAGGTGCACCCTGCTCCACGCGGCGATGGGCACCGTGGAGGCACTCTAGAACCCATGGAGATGGATCCATCACTGTCTAGGATGCTGAAACCATCACGGGCCCCTGCATACCAGAACAGGAAGCCGGTGGCGTCCGATAAAACAAGCCCACAAAAAAGGCCAGCTCAAATGAGGCACGGAAGTAGAGAAAATCGATTTTCATACATGCCCCAATGTAAAATTTAATAAGGTGGACTGCTCAGACGCACCACCTTTGGTCAGAAAAGCATTTTTGAAAATGCTCACCGACAGGAAAAACCTTCGCAGACCCCAATGAGGCCCTGTCTTACAATACGTCGGTGGTAGCCACCATCAGAACTATTGATGAGAAGCCCATTTATATCAAACATTATCCATATCCAATGGGGGCAGCTGATTTTGTCAATGGCGAAATCCAAGATCTGCTAAAAAATGGCATCATCCAAAAGTCGAAATCCCCCTACAATAACCCAATATGGGTGGTAGATAAAAAGGGCACCTACGAAACCGGCAAGCGGAAAATGCGTTTGGTATTGGATTTTCGCAAACTAAACGAGAAAACAATACCCGATCCGAACATCTCGATGATATTAGGAAACTTAGGCAAGGCCAAGTATTTCACAACCCTGGACTTGAAGTCCGGTTATCATCAGATCACGCTGGCAGAATGCGACCGTGAAAAAACTTCGTTTTCCGTTTCCATTTGGATTAAAAAAATGCAGCCAGCATTTCCCAAAGAACAATTGACGACATACTGCGAGAGCAGATCGGCTAATTTTGCTATGTCTATGTTGATAATGTTATCGTCTTCTCGGAGGTCGAAAACTCCCACATACGGCACGTGGATTGGGTTCTCAAGAGCCTACACGATGCAAATATGAGGGTATCAACAGAAAAATCACGATTTTTCAAGAAGAGCGTTAGCTTCTTAGGGTTCATAGTCACCAATAACGGGGCTACCACAGACCCAGAAAAAATAAAAGCCATTCAGGAATTTCCAGAGCCTAAGAACATATTCGAAATCAGATCATTCCTTCGGCCACGTTCTTCATTTTACCAGATTTTGTCCTCCTTTGATGGAATCATCGGCCTTGACCTTTTAAAACAGGCAGGGGCGTCACTTAGTCTGGCCTCCGGCCGGCTCAAATGGGGCACGGAAGTAGAGAAAATCGATTTTCATACATGCCCCGATGTAAATTTTACTAAGGTGGACTGCTCAGACGCACCACCTTTGGTCAGAAAAGCATTTTTGAAAATGCTCAGCGACAGGAAAAACCTTCGCAGACCCCAATGAGGCCCTGTCTTACAATACGTCGGTGGTAGCCACCATCAGAACTATTGATGAGAAGCCCATTTATGCCAAACATTACCCATATCCAATGGGGGCAGCTGATTTTGTCGATGGCGAAATCCAAGATCTGCTAAAAAATGGCATCATCCAAAAGTCGAAGTCCCCCTACAATAACCCAATATGGGTAGTAGATAAAAAGGGCACCTACGAAACTGGCAAGCGGAAAATGCGTTTGGTATTGGATTTTCGCAAACTAAACGAGAAAACAATACCCGATCCGAACATTTCGATGATATTAGGAAACTTAGGCAAGGCCAAGTATTTCACAACCCTGGACTTGAAGTCCGGTTATCATCAGATCACGCTGGCAGAATGCGACCGTGAAAAAACTTCCTTTTCCGTTAACGGAGGAAAATACTAGTTTCGCAGATTGCCATTTGGATTAAAAAATGCAGCCAGCATTTTCCAAAGAACAATTGACGACACACTGCGAGAGCAGATCGGCTAATTTTGCTATGTCTATGTTGATGATGTTATCGTCTTCTCAGGTAAAGGGAGTGCGAGGGAGATGGAGATAGAAACTTTGATCACGCATAACTTTTTAACGAATGGTCCGATTTGAAAAATTTCTTCTACATTTCGAAAGGTATTGATAAACACAATAAAACTGCATTTTTACTTTTCCGAAATATTTAAATTTTTAAAATCGTATTTGGCGATTGTGGGCGTTAAAGGGGGCGTGGCACCTTTTTGAAACAAACTTGCGCTGCGTAGGAACTCCTAGAATCTGCATGCAAAATGTCAATCTTCTAGCTTTTATAGTTTCCGAGATCTCAGCGTTCATACGGACAGACAGACGGACAGACGGACATGGCTAGATCGACTCGGCTAGTGATCCTGAACAAGAATATATATACTTTATAGGGTCGGAAACGCTTCCTTCTACCTGTTACATACTTTTGCACGAATACAATATACCCTTTTACTCTATGAGTAACGGGTATAATCACGATTTTTTAAGAAGAGCGTTAGCTTTATAGGGTTCATAGTCACCAATAACGGGGCTACCACAGACCCAGAAAAAATAAAAGCCATTCAGGAATTTCCAGAATTTGCAGGAATTTTAGCTATAGTTTGGGCACTGGCCAAATTGCGCCACTATTTATATGCGGTCAAAGATATAAATATCTTTTCTGACCACCAACCGTTGACCTTCGCAGTGTCGGAATCCAATTCGAATGCGAAAATCAAAACGTGGAAAGCCCGCATCGAAGAGTCCGGCGCTAAAATGTTTTACAAACCTGGGAAAGATAATCTCGTTGCGGATGCCCTCTCAAGACAGCAACTTAACGTTATGGAAGAGGAAGAAGCTTTTTCTAGCGCGGCCACAATTCACAGAGAGCTGTCGCTAACCCATACAATCGAAACCACGAACAAGCCATTGAATTGCTTTCAAAACCAGGTAACTTTGGATGAAGCACGCTTTCCGTCTAAACGCAGCTTCGTACTCTTTGGAAACAAGAGACATAACATTGACTTCACGTGCAAGGAGTCATTGCTGGAGGAGCTCGCGGACACTATCGTTCCTACAGGCGTCAACGCCATTCATTGCGATTTGCATACGCCAGCGATGATACAGGACAAATTGGTTCGGCAATTCCCAGCCACCAAATTTTGGCATTTTGCAGTCGCCGAAAGACGAGAAGTCCTCACCTCACAACAGGGCTCACAGATCGGCCCAAAAAATGTGAACCAGGTACTCTCAGACTACTACTTTGCGAAAATGGCCAAGTTAGCTAACGAAATCGTCACTAACTGTAAGACCTGCGCTAAAGCGAAATACGACAGGCATCCAAAAAAAACAGGAACTCGGCGAAACCCAGTCCCATCGCAGGTGGGAGAAATGCTATACATAGACATTTTCTACTTCCATGCGTTGCATGCGTTGACAAGTTTTCAAAATTTGCAATGGTCCAACCGATTCCCTCTAGAACAATAGAGAATCTCAAACCGGCCCTATTACAACTCTTGAAGGTTTTCCCCGAAGCTAAAGTCATATATTGCGACAATGAACCGTCATTAAACTCGCACACTATTTTCACCATGCTGGAAAACCACTTTGGCTTTAGCATCACGAATGCGCCGCCCCTCCACAACGTCTCAAACGGACAACTGGAACGTTTTCACAGCACTCCAGTGGAGCTTGCTAGATGCCTCAAAATCGACAGAGGCATCAGCGACACTGTAGAGTTGATTTTACTCGCATGACAAAATACAACAAATCTATCCATTCTGTCATCGGTAAGAGGCCCGCCGACGTGGTAGTCACTCAGTCGAATGACCCACAGTGCGATATAGAGGATAGAATAAGGCATGCCCAGAACAAGCTAAGAAGTAGGGAAAATGCCTCCCGACAAAACAGAATGTTCAATATCGGCGACAAAGTCCTAGTAAAATCCAACAGGAGACTAGGCAACAAGGGGACCACAGTCCACATTAAGGGGAGGGTGGTCCACAAAGACAACCTTAGCTAGGCAAATCATAACCATGTAACTTCGGCGCACATAACAGACTACTCAAAAGCCAAATATGATATTGATATGATATTGATGGTATAATTTTGGTATGGGAAGAGTTCGCATTTGTAGGACACTCAGCGAATCTCTCGGAGTATAGGCGCGTAGTGGAAGAGACAGGCGGAGTGACCAACATCTTCCCACAATCGCATATGCAAAAACGTTGATACCGCTCACTTGCGAGACCTGGTCGAGTCATCCGCCATAGAGTACCCAGGAGTTTAGATTTCCTAGATACAGCCCTAAAGGTAGTGGCGGGAACGCCAGACGCCGAGGATTTTCATAAAATTAAATTCAACGAATTTCAACTCATTAATGCAAACAAAAGGCAATTAAATATTAATACCAAAGTCCAAGACCAAATCAATAGAATATCCACTACTGTCAATCAACTTCTGAGGTCGTCTAAAGAATCCCAAGTTGATACGGGACACCTATACGAGATGTTACTAACTCGTAATAGGATGATGGCAATGGAGCTGCAGAATTTAATGCTTGCAGTCGATCTTGCGAAAATTAATGTCGTTAGTCCTAGCATACTAGATCATGCAGTCCTAGAAAGTGTGTGGATGGAAGAGCTCACTGAGACCGCCATCAAAGATGTTTTGTCGTAGCGTCTGTGAAAATTGTACAATCCATTAACATCTTAAATATTTTTTTATTAATTTGCAACAAAATTACCGTTTTCCCTGTGTCGCATCATGGCACCATTCTCAGGCTGTAAGATAATGTAATAGCGGAATGCAATGGGGAGATCCACACGGTAAAAAACTGCTCCATAACACCAGGGGCTACATTTTGCCAACTGGCGCTAAGAAGTTCGTGCGCCCAGGAGCTCCACGCTGGAGGCACTGCGCACTGCGAAATTCAGCAGAGTGACTTGCATCCCGACACTTACGTTGATGATGGAATTGTCATTGCAAATAATCGCCCGGCTCGTGTGAGTGTGAACAATGGCACATACGTCCACGTACAGGGTACCTACCCCATCACCTTTATTAAGAGTGCCACAATCAACGAAACCCGATTTGTCAACCATGACACAGCCCAGAAAATGGCTCCGGGAGTAGCCAGCTCGCCTTCTCTGAACGTCACTATGGAACGAAACATCCATAGTCTTCCATACCTTCATTGGTTAAGTGAACGTAATTTGGAACACATTAAAAGATTCGGAGAAGAGGTCAACGACTATCGCTTACATCAGATAATGCTAATTGCAGGAGCAATATGCTGCGCGTTGATCTGCATCGGATTAACCTATCGGCGATTCACCCAGGCCAGAAGAACTACGGCCCAGCTAAAAGAGAAGATTGCCAGACTAGGGTCGGCCGAGGGCGGCATCATTCCTGAGGGGGGAGTAATTAACTAAGTTAACCGAGCGACGGCAATGACCGATCGTTCGACAACTCGCTCCGGCCAAACTGCTGACACAGCGTCTGGCCGGATGTCCATGCATAGCCGGCAAACACAGCATATTTGCGTGGCCGCTATGATATCCAATTTTTGTTAGTTTTAAAGTCCAGTTACATTCTGATTTCAATAAAGAGCACACATTCTTGAGAATAACTCCGGCCACCGCCGTTAATTTACTTATCACTTTGAACACTGACTGAGTCTCTAGGCCAGCAGTGAAAGGAGGAGTTACTTTCCCAGCATAATCTTCGTAACTCACCAGTTAACGAGGAGCTGAACACCGGCCAACCGGCCACTCATTCGGAGGAGCAGAAGTTGACATCCGCCCTTCTAATACGAGACAGCAGCGTGGTACCAGCAGCCGACGTGCATAATTCACAAACACTATGGGACAGCAGCGGGGGACCAGCAGCCGATCTACGAAACATATAATATTAATTTATATACGCCTGAGGACAGGCTCTTTTCAAATGGATGGGGAAGTAACATACCAGAGATCTGCAACGAGTCAAACATTTTTGGGTACACCCGATCATTGACTCGTATCTGGTATGATTCATCACTTTGCTTGATCCAAAAAGTATGAGCGATGTGCGAACGTTTTTTTTTTTTTTACGCGCGGAGTCCCACGGCCCACTTACCCGCCCAACCGACCGAGGGGCGCAGCCGTGTATCGTACGGCACGATTCGCGATAAGATAGACGCGAGATAGGAAAATAAAGGTAAAGGTCCGGGGAAAAAAGTAATAGTTAGATCAATCTTGTGCCAATGAAGCAAGTATTAATCGTTTTAGGAGCGGCAGAGAGTCAAGATTTGATATTACAGGAAAAAGTCTATTATAGTCAGAACATAATACTCTGAAAGGCTCATGCAAGGCATAGTTAGATCTACAATGATTTAAAGTTAGGGGAATATAATTTCTAGTTAATCTACTTGGCACAGAAAAGTTTAGCCGACTTAACAAGTCGGGGCAGTCAATATCACCATGTATAAGGTTATAAATAAAGATAGTACCAAGCATCGTTCTACGGTTGGCTAGGGATGGTAAATTAATCAAAAGAAGTCTACTAGAATAAGAAGGTAAGATAAGATTTGCATCCCAGTTTAGGCGCCGTAAAGCAAAAAGAAGGAAGTTTTTTTTGTACAGATTCAATACGACCAATATGTATTCCGTATTGTGGACTCCAGACGGGAGACCCATACTCCAGAATCGGACGGACTAGCGAAATATATAAAGTTTTAGTCAAATAAGGATCATCGAATTCTTTTGACCACCTTTTAATAAATCCAAGCACTCCTCTGGCTTTATTAACCATGGACGATATGTGATTAGAAAATTTTACTTTGGGGTTCAAGAGAACGCCAAGATCGTTTACAAGAGTTATTCTATCCAAAGAGCTGCCACTTAACGTGTAAGTCGCGTATATCGGATTGGCCCGATAAAAAGTCATCAGCTTACACTTGGAACCGTTTAAATTTAGTAAATTATCTCGGCACCAGTTTTGAAAATTATCTAGATCGGATTGCAAGCCTAAATGGCAGGAAATGTCCTTATACTGCAGGCACAACTTAACATCATCTGCGTACATAAGTACGCGAGAATGACTTATAATTGAGGGAAGATCATTAATAAATAATGTAAAAAGTAACGGACCCAGATGGCTCCCTTGTGGGACACCGGAGGTAACATGGAGAATTTCAGAAATTGAATTTTTAAAAAGGACCCTTTGTGACCTGCCATTCAGATAACTTGAAAAAAACTATTTACAGCAATATTTCATATTCATATTTCATATTTCATATTCTTGTTCTCATATGTACATATGTAGTCATCAATCTAAACTAAGTATCATAATTTTTATAATAAGAATTTAGGAAAAGCTAACTGTCATCTGTTGTGAGTGAACATTTCTGTTGCATCAAACGATCAAAGCTGATCAATGACCGTGTGTGATCGTTCTCAACCGCAGGCATGATCGTTTGTGAGTGCAACATTTCTCATACATGATTGTTGTGATCAAATATTTGGGTTCGCTGGTGTTCAGATGGTTTACATGAGTTTTTTTCGTACGGTACTCGTCTGAGATCGGTTTGATCGACTTTGACTCGTGCCACTTTTTGAGTTTTGTGGCACGCGTTGTTTGACTTTTTCAGATGACAGTTAGCTTTTCCTAAATTCTTATTATAAAAATTATGATACTTAGTTTAGATTTATGACTACATATGTACATATGAGAACAAGAATATGAAATATGAAATATGAATATGAAATATTGCTGTAAATAGTTTTTTATTTTTTTATATGAATTAATTTTTAATTCTTATTTTGTATATGAAAAACGTTATTTATTTTTAATTTACTTTTGAATTTGAAAACATGAAAAACAAAAACTTGTTCATTTAATCCTCCAAATAGTTTTCCTTTTTATTTAATTTGCTGATCGCAATCAACTCGAGTATTTTAGTCTTACTCACAATCAACTCATTCACATCGTTCACTTAATTGAATCGATCACGATCTGTACGAGATGATTGCGAGTTCGGCAACGTTCTTTTCATGGACTCGAACACGAAGCTAAAAATCAGCATGTTGATCGACCCGAAAGCGAGACGATGAGCTATTTTTATTTCGGGTGTGCATCACTCACGATCACATTTCTGCAGAATGGGTTGAGTTGAATTAAGCGAAATTTGGGCACGCTGATCGAGTTGACCTACACACACATACATATCTACCACGAATACATAATTACATTACGCATTTGTCACCCAAATCATCGGCTCCCAAGAGTCACCAATTAATATAAACATCCTCTTGAGCTATAAACAAATGAAAGAACCCCAAATTGTCGGCTCCCTCGACTGACCCATTAATGTAAACATCCTCTTGCGTTATAAACAAATGTCCCCAAACTCCAAAAAGCTTTTATCCCCCAATGTTGTACAATTGCAGACGCAGCTCAAACCTAGATCGCTCTCATGCTCAGTGCTCTCATTTTGGACACTCTTAATTTATCAATAAAGTTCTTTTTCCCAATCGAAGGTTTATAAGTTTGCGAGTTTTATGTTGAATCTTGTAAGGAGCAGACCTATCTATCCCAGTTTGATAAAAAAAATGTATATTTTTTTATAGTACAAAAAAGAGAGTAATAGAGACACATCTAGAATTCAGCAAGTAAAAAAACAATCTTCAACTATTTGTTGTATTTGCCAGTCTGCATATCGAAAAAACCGAGGATTTTTCAACAGACAACACACTGGAAAACTTTCACACACTGATAGAAGCTTTAACGACAGAACTCCACCTATGTTAAAAACAATGAACTTTGGCAACTCACAATTGCCAAAAAGCTTCTTTGATCGTAACATTGGGGAGCTTCTGACGCTCTGCTTCCATCCCCGTAGATAGCTGATGAGTCTGAGGTAACATGCAGACGAAACTAGCTAGTCCTATCATAGTCGGGTTCACTCCCCAGGGAGTGTAAGTGTGATAAAAGTTAAGTGGAATAAATCGTTGTGATATAGAAGAAATTAAAATATAACCAACGTATGACCTCGAGTAATTCAATAACACTACAATTATTGTTTAACAGATCGATACAAAACAAAGTGTGATGAAAGTTAAGTGGAATAAATCGTTGTATTATAGAAGAAATTAAAATATAACCAACGTATGACCTCGAGTAATTCATTAACACTACAATTAAAAAATATATATTTGAATATTTAAAGAACTTTTTCAAGCTTTTCCTAGCTATCCTAAACGAAATAGCTATTTCCATTTTTATGAACGAAAAATTTTCTTTCGAAATGCTGACTGCAATATGAAGATATGCCCTCATTTCGTTTAATTATTCACTAATGGCTCATCGAATGATTTCACGGTGTTCGTTGGCTTGGCAATATAATTTTTATATTTTGCAAGTAATGTTTAATCAAGCATAACGTAAAGCTCTTTTGAAAATGATGATAATAAGCTTATGTTTTGCATTGCAAAAAAATGAAAGGATCTAAAAATACAGGTCTACAAATATTTCTGACGAAAAATTATTTTTTGTACGTTGCAGAAATCTGAAATCATTATCATATTTCCTGGTGTTTTATAATATATATTGCGGAATCGAATGTAAGATCCAAGACATACTTGATTTATTAGCTTATATAAACTTGCAACTATTGCAGATATAATATATTCTTTGAAACTACATACTACATTTCAGTTAAAAACCATAAAGCTTTGTCGATTTTGTATATGAAAAGAAGGGATATACGGGGTATACAAATTTTGAGAATGCACTTTAATATTAAGTCGATTAGGTCGCCGGCCCTGGTTTGAGTTCCTATTTGGCGAGACTGGCAGGGACTATTTGAGAGTTGTAATGATACGCAGATTAAAAAGTATTTATTTTTTGTTAGGATTCATTTTGAGTAATCTCCTTAATTTAGTTTTCCATAATAAGATATATAAGATATTTGGTACCAAAATGGAATAAAACGCTTTTGCTAGAGATGTTTCCCGACCTCGACAACCATTTCCTACAAAATTGTTTAACACTTAGTGTTAAAAGTACACAACACTACCTCTAAAAGAATGGCAAATGTGTATTTTTGCCGCTAATCATTATTGTTTGTGTACCACCATTGCATATAGATAAAAAAAATAGCGGCGCAAAATACGTTAGCCCGAGGAGGAGAGGACAGCCGGGTCATTTTCCCAGATCCCGCAATGGTCAGGGGCATTTTTTTTCGAAAATTTAGATGTTAAGAACAATTAAGAAGGAAAAATATAAATCAGAAAGTCCACTTTTGTTCTCTGAATAAACTAATTCAGTTATTTCAATTATTTCTACTACTCTTCTAAGACTCTTTGCCGAGCCTAAAAGCATTTATTGTATCTTACTTATCACAAAATTAATATTAGTATTAGTCCCGTACGTATTTCTAACATAGTCTGTCCGCTTCTATATTGTCCTTTTTCACTTCTCGCGATCTCGTATTTACGCCCATTGGCACGGCTTGGTGTCGTAAGGGCCACTTGTTTGCGCTGATCATCAACGTCCGAAAGTTGAAAAAAAAAGAATCGAAAAAGGGCCCATATCCCGCGGCCCGGAGTGGCTCTCGACGGCCCTGCCTCTTTGGCGTAATCTACCAACTCAAATTCATATAATTGGGACTAAAACTAAAATTCTACATGTTGATTTTTATTGACTTTTTGAAATTAATTCAGTTAAGCCCAGTGCTCAGATCGACAAACGAGTACGCTAGCGTAAAAACTTTAGTCTTTCCAGGTTGACCAAAATTTTGAGAGTTCATCAGAGTTCATCGTGCTACAGTCGTACCTTGACGAAAAGTGAACGCCAGCTGTTTGGCTCTCGCTCTCGCTCATGATTGGCGTACAGTTTTCGTCGATCTGAGTACTAGGCCTTAAAAACTCGGGGTTATATTTCCATTTCTTTTATAACACAATACGTTTTGAAATATGGCACCGGCTTTAAGCTGTTCATAAAATCGCCTACCTGTAAGGACCAATCTCCAGTTAGCTTGTTGTAAATTGAAGTAAATCTCTGATCCGAAGTATATGTGCTTTCAGAAACAGTTAATAGGTGTAAGTCTCTATGGCGTATCCATGATACCTATTTCAAAATATCTTGTTATTAAAACTATTTTTTATGTACGAACGAAATAAATTAAAGATTTTGTGATATGTTTAGGTTTGACGTTCTATTATTATTGTATTTTTGTATCAAATGCCTCATTGTAATATTAATAGAGTGTATTTTTTTAATTGCTTATAATTGACAGTAATAATAATGTTAATGTAAATATGAATGCAGAAAAAAGTAGCACCCACATGTAGGCCAAACATTCTTAAAAACATTTAAAGATATTATAAGTGTTGCAAAATTTCGAAATATATTCCTAATATAGGTCAACAAACTAGTTTTTATTTATATCAAGTAACTTTTTAACACAATTAGCACACTTTAGAAAAATATAAAACAGAAGTTACTCCTGAAGTTGCCCCTAGAAGTAGTTTTGGGCCCATGGAATCACAAAATCTATTAAGTTCAGTCCAATGTACCGTTTTATTTCCAAGATTTTTTATGCGACAATTCAAATGTCCCGTTTTTCCAACTAAAGACGTCACATTTTTTGTAGCTGAAGTATCAAAATAAGGACCTCTGCTTAGGGCCCTGTTCATCTTTACAATATACTCTTCACTTAACAGATAGTGGTCGGACATTGAAACTGTTTCTTCTGCATTGTTAGGGCAAGCTTCCCTTAAAATTACTAAGAAAGTTATTACATTTTTGTATATAAATTCTTTCTGTATACTTACAAACACAAAGAAATAAACGTAATGTCAAATAAATTCTCATTTTTAATGCGTTTATCTCTCATACATTACATATAAACTGCACTTAATGTTTTTACAGTGATGCGTGTTAACTTATATGAATAACCATGCGCTAAACGCATGCGCATTAAAGATTTATCATTAAAATTCGTAAAAATGCCAAACCCTATTTTTATTATGTTATTTTTAAGAATAGAATTCGTTTTCTGTTTCAGTAATAGGGTTTCATAGGGTAGTAGTGATAATTTGATATTGGTCAAATTTGTTTTTACTGAAAATTTGGTATATTTAACCTTTTTATATCATACCTTTTCATATCATAGAATAAAAACTCAAAACTAAGTAACATAGTGGTCATGCTTAAAAAGGTTGCCAGGAAAAAAGTTACATGGTTAAATCCACTACATCCCATAATGGTTATATCAATCAACTAGAAATGCTCGTATTACCATAGATAAGAATTACTATTTAAAGCGTAGTATCCAGATCGGCAAACGATTACGCTAGAGTAAAAACCTTAATCTTTGCAGTGTGACCAAAAGTTTGAGAGTTCATCAGATTTAAGCGTGCTACGGTCGTACTGTCAATCAGCTGGGTTTGTTGACAAGCAGTTAAAATTCAAATATCGTATTTGCGGGAAAGAGCCTTTAAAAGATATTATCAAATACCTTGGCAAGACAAGTCTGCCGCTGTACAAAGAAATTAAAAAACAATTCAATTTAAATTTAACAGTTGCTTATTTTAATTTACTGATAATTATTTGCTAATTTAAAGTTCATAGCTGCACTTTTATTGTGTTTTTCGTAAATTTTTGACATATGAAACATTTTGCTCTGACAAGAGGCACCCCAGAAGTATTAATGTTATTTTGTCCTCACATGTTAACTCCTGCAATCGACTTTTGCGGGTTTTTTTATTTTTTCCCTACATTTTTTAATATGTTCAGTGAGAAGCGCACGCTGAAAGATTAAATTTTTTAATCTTTGCGCTAGGGTTCACCCAAAGTTCATTTCCGCAGACTGGCAACGCTATGGAATTTTCTAGTATTTTTTTCGTCGAACAGGAGACCAACGTGAAAAAAAGGCCCGACGAAAAGTGAACGCCAGCTGTTTGCCTCTCGCTCTCTCTCATGACTGGCGTACGGTTTTCGTCGATCAGGATACTAGGCTTAACCAATAAGTACAGTAAGCAAATATTGGTATTATCCATTTCATTATCCGATTTTTGGTAGTTTTAGCAACTATTCAACTAAAATGATGTACAGATTAAAAAAGTTTGATGCTGTAATCAAACCTTAACGTAAAGATTATTAGAGCTGGTTTCTAGTGTCCATGTTAAATTCTTTTATCCGAACAACTTAAGGAAAAGATAATCTTGTTGTATCAGCAAATTTTTACGAAAAACCATAATTTAGTGCTAATTAGCATGCTTTGATTGAATCTGCCCAACTCAGCTGTGAAATTCAAGCAAATAATCAAAGTGTCTATAGTATCAAAATGTCAAAATAAAAGAAAATTCCAAAGTAATATTTCCTCGTACTTAAAATAATAAAAATTCTATTCGATTGATATGGAATACATTTATGCTGTCTTCCCACAGAGATCCATCCACCATCCGTTGAACGGATGGTCCATAATGTTTTGCCGTTCCGAAAATTCTCAGTTAGTTCCCCATCCGAATTCGACGGACTTTTTTATGCGATAGTTAGGCGATGTTTTTTTCGGTGCAACTCTGAGTTCTTCTTCTTGACAATGAAAATTGAAATATTCACTACGAAAATTTAAAAAATAATGGCGGGTAACTTTTCAAAAATGAAGGCGCCAAATCAAAAAATGCTGTTTATACTTGTAATAATTAATTAAATACTGATCCATCAGTGTGGCAGCATTAAGAGTTGCTCCACTCTTTCCTAGGCGCATACCGTACTCATAACCTGGAGCACCTTGAAGAACGAGAGAATAAAAAACCAACATTTATATATAATGAAATTTATTTGTTACCATTTAGACAATATTGGGCAAAAGTGGTTTATATATTTTCGGCAGGCTGGCAAAAATATGCAGACCTATTAGTTCTATTTGGTTGTTCGCGTATATCACTTCCAGTCTGTCACCAAGTATCAGTTATTACAGTGTTGTGCTCATTTTAAACGTTGGGCAAAATGCAACGGGCTAAAATGTTGAGCCACAGCTGTTCAGATCAGCTGTCATCGGATGGTGGATGATGGATGTGCTCTGTGGGAATCGGAGTTTCACATTTGTTAAAAATCCCAACCGTTTCAAACGGATGTACTCTATGGGAAGAGGGTATTAGTGTCAATTTTAAAGTTTTTCACTATCTTTTGTTATCGAAACTTCAATGTTGCAACAAAGATACATATGTAGGTATCGATATTATCGCCCCTCACAGAGCGTGTGCCAAATTAATTTTCCCGGGGCCCTTTGTGTTGGGACCCTGTTTGCCGAATTGGTATATTTTGATGGTTGCTGTCTGTAACGGTTTAAGTGTGGCTATCCACGTGTTTTTTGAGAAAGTTTCGATTCCAAGGAAACTGTGGGAACAAATTGATTGAAATTTTCCTCAAAGTAAGTTCGATTGCATATAATTTTTTTGAAATATCTCCCGATTTGGCACACGCTCTGTAAGGGGCGTAGAAATTTTTCAAAAGATAGCGTCGTTTGGTATTTTAAACATCAGAAAATAAGTTGGTTCATGCCATGGCTAACGATTGGTTCAAGTAATAGAGTAAGCGGCACGTTGAGACGAAGCTACTTAAGCAAGTACAGTTGTGCGACTTCAAATGTGAATGCGGCAAATTATACGAAAAACGAATGCTGTTCGATCGCCTCATAATTGGTGTACACGATAAAAAACTACAGCAGCAACCAAGTCAGTGGAAAACAACTCGATCAACGAATTGACTCGCCGATGCTACAACTGTGGGACGCTTTTCCATCGGAGTGCAAGGCTAAAGGGATAATATGCCATGTCTGCTGAAAAGCTGGACACTTTGCAAAATACTGCAAACAAAAGAAGCGCATGGAAAACAAGAACAAGCAAGTGGAAAATCAAGTGACCAACAGCAACGCCAAGTCATTAGTGGAAGTGGATCACAAGCTAGCCAAGGGAGCTACAATAAACTGGTTGGAATCAGGTACAGACAAATCTATCAAAGATAAGAAACAATTAAATTATAATGATTTAAATTTTAGAATTTAGTTAAATGGACAAAAACCTTAGATATTAATGGAAAAGACATTACCTTTAAATGTTAAACTCAAAAACATGCAAGAATATTGAATTTTTAGTGGTAGAAAATAAATGCGAACCTATATTAGGTCTTGAATCTTCAGTTAAATTAAAGCTAATCAAACATTTGAATATAGACTCATTGTGTAACTTGCCTGCTACTAACGAAACGTTTGTGGAAAGATTTAAGCAGTTGTTTGAGGAACTAGGAAAGCTGCCGAACAAGCAAACGATCGTTTTGAAAGAAGATGCAAAACCTGTTTTGCACTACAAAAAGAGGTTTCCGCAAAGTCTGATCGCAGTACACTAGAGCAAGAACTAACAAATATGGTAGAAAACAAAATTATTTCGTCAGTAACATATCCCACTAGCTGGGTAAATAATTTACAAATTGTAGAGAAACCTAATGAAAAGATTAGTTTTTGTTTTGACCCCAAACCACTTAATAACGCGATCAAACGAGAACACTATCTGATTCCTATTATAGATGACGTTATGGTATAACTTTCTCGAAAGAAAGTTTTTATCATTCTTGATTTGTCCCAAGGGTTCTGGCAAATGGAGCTAGAAGAAACAAGTTCTGAATTGACGACCTTTATGAAATCTTTTGGGCGATACAATTTTAATCGTGTTTCGTTTGGAATCAATAGTGCCCCTGAGATGTTTCAACGAAATAAGATACAAATTTTTGGAGACATTCCCAATGTAATCGTATACTTTGATGACATTGAAATATGTGACCATACACCAGTAACAATGCGATTGCAACGAATGTTATTATATCTTTTAAATTACTCAAAAATGTCTGTAAAATATACACCAGGAAAGGATATGTTGGTAGCTGACTGCATGTAACGCGCTTAATTACCAGAAGAAAGTTAAATCTCAAAACTTGCAAATGTGCGTCCGATTTTTATTAAATTTTAAGTTTATATCCTTGAAGAAACGTCCTTTAAGCTGATGTAGCGTGCAACTTGGCACACGCTCTGTGAGTTGAGATATTCTCTAAAGTATGGGGAGTGGATTTTTCAAATGAATTTTTGAAGTGCTTTCAGACCTTAGGATTAGTTAGGATTTTATTTTTTAATATTTCTGCATCTAAAAGTTTTCACTTAAGTGCATAAAGAGCAAGCAAATCAAAAACATAAAAACGGTGTTCCAAATTCCACCTTTCCGCCATCGACGCTAAGTCACCGACGCTAATTTAACGCACATAGTATTATGGTGTAATAAGTTAACTGTAACGACCCTGTTTTGTACTGCTTCGCCGTGCGTACGTCGGGTTCGTAGTGTTCTGGGTCTTTGTGAGAGATCTACTTGGATTTCCAGTGGGATTCGGGAATGTAGGGCATCGTTAGTTTCGGTCTGCCGGGCATCGTTAGGTTCGAACTGCCGTTCTACATCCGGTTCGTTTCCGGGTCGGGAACCGGAAACGTGACGTCTGGGGGAACTCACTGAGGTGGGCCTGTATTACGTAAACCGGGCCGCCTCAGTATTCACGACTGGGTCTGGGCTGATTTTTAGGAAACCAAACCGGGACGCCAGTGATCCTCACCAGGTCGCAGAACCGATTTAAAAAAAACCGAGTTGTTACGGATCCACCACCAATACCAGAACACTTACCCGGATATTTCTCCTTGTTGCTGATGTTTCCACAATGATCGTCGGAACGCAAGTCCCTCATCTGGGGACTAGCTTCTGCTTATATAGGCCCCGTTCAGTGTGCCCAGAGCGGTCGATGTCGAGAATCCCGATACCGATAACTCGTTATCGGGTCGAATATAGCGATGGTAGCCGACTATCGATGTATCGGTGGTATATTACTATTGATATATTAGTGTGGCCAGTTTGTCGTTTTGGATGCGCGTTTTGAAAGTGCGCGATTTTGGCGCGTGTTTTGAATGTTGTGTGGCGTAGGGTTTGGTTCCCGTTTGGTTCCAGTGCCTCTGTGACCGTTCTGTTTGTCCCGTCTGCTAGTCTAATGGCTTCGATTACTTGCTTTCTTATCCCATGCCTGGCTATGTTGTTGGCTAGTTTCCTGGCGATGAAACTTCTTGTGGCTCCCGTGTCTATCCCCAAACCACTTAATAACGCGATCAAACGAGAACACTATCTGATTCCTATAATAGATGACTTTATGGTATACTTTCTCAAAAGAACGTTTTTAACATTCTTGATTTGTCCCAAGGGTTCTGGCAAATAAAGCTAGAAGAAGGAAGTTCTGAATTGACGACCTTTATGACCCCTTTTGGGCGATACAAGTTTAATCGTGTTCCTTTTGGAATCAATAGTGCCTCTAAGATGTTTCAACGAAATATGATACAAATTTTTGGAGACATTCCCAATGTAATCGTATACTTTGATGACAGTGGAATATTGGGAGACACTTTTAATGAGCACGATAAAACATTGTTGAAGGTATTAGATCGCGCAAAGTCCAAGTACGTTTTAAGCCTGACAAGGTTCAGTATAGAAATCATCAATTTGAGTTTATGGGCCATATTCTTTCGAAAGGCCAAATCAAGCCGCAACAAAAACATCTAGATACAATTCACAACATAAAATAATGACAACAAATGTGTTTTAAGAATTCTTGGTCTGTTTAAATATTGAGCTAAATTTATTCCAGATTTGTCTTCAAGAACAGCAAAGCTTATAAACCTTACCAGAATATATACCCCCTTTGCGTGGAATAAAGAACATCAAAACGAGCTTGATGACTTGCTTAAAATAATATCAAGTGAACCAGATTTAGCAGTATACGATAGTTCAAAGCCAGCTTTAATTTAAACCGATGCCTCCAAAGATGGACTTGGATGCGTAATTTTACAGAATGGGCATAAATTAGTTTTGCATCACGCACGCTTACGTGAGCAAAAATTGGCTCAAATTGAAAAATAACTGTTGGCAATCGTTTTTGCCTGTGAATGGTTCCACTACTATGTGTATGGACGAGAATTTATGGTTAAAAGTGACCATAAACCATTAGAAGTCCTGCTACAAAGAGATATTGACTCAGTAACAATGCGATTGCAACGAATGTTATTATATCTTTTAAAAAACTCGATAATGTCTGTGAAATATACAACAGGAAAGGATATGTTGGTAGCTGACTGCTTGTCAAGAACCACAGAGATCCATCCACCATCCGTTGAACGATAATTCTCAGTTAGTTCCCCATCCGAATTTGGCAGACTTTTTTATGCGATAGTTATGCGATGTTTTTCGGTGCAACTCGGAGTTCTTTTTCTTGACAGTGAAAATTGAAACATTCTCTACGAAAATTTAAAAAATAATGGCGGGTAACTTTTCAAAAAGGAAGGCGCCAAATTAAAATTCTGTTTATACTTGTAATACTTAATTAACTGCGATCAATCCGTGTGGCAGCATTAAGAGTTGCTCCACTCTTTTTAGCACCTGGAGAGAACAAAAAACAAATATTTATATAAAATGATATAAAATATCTGCAGACATATTAATTCGATTTGTTTGTTCGCGTAGATCACTTCCAGTCTGTCACCAAGTATAATTTATAACGCCGTTGTGCTCATTTTAAACGTTGTGCAAAATGCAACGGGCTAAAATGATGAGCCACAGCTGTTCAGATCAGCTGCCATCGGATGGTGGATGATGGATGTGCTCTGTGGGAATCGGAGTTTCACATTTGTTAAAAATCCCAACCGTTTCAAACGGATGAACTCTATGGGAAGAGGGCATAACTCGAAAAACGAGTTCGCCTGCGGAAAAACTTTAATCTTTCCAGTGTCTTTCCGTTCCTTTTTGACCTGAAGGCTAGTACTCAGATCGACAAACGAGTACGCTAGCGTAAAAACTTTAATCTTTCCAGAGTGACCACATTTCGAGAGTTCTTCGGAATTGAGCGTGCTACGGTAGTACTGTCAGGCAGCTGGGTTTGTTGACAGACAGTTAAAATTCAAATATCGTATTTGCCGGAAAGAGCCTTTAAAAGATATTATCAACAATGTAACGTCGAGGTCACTTTGAATTCCGCTGCGTGCAGACGTGTTTTATTAACGCTCCGGAAAAACAATTAGCCAATCAGTCGAAAACGTTCGAAAAAATTAATAAGCGCGAGGTTTTGCGTTTCGCGATGCAAATCGCATATCGTAAGCTAAAGTTTTAATTAATTAAATAATTAATCTTTACGCACTAACTATAAACAAATGAGTAAGAACGTGGATCAGCGCACTCAACGACAAAAACAACAAGACGAAGCCCGTGCAAAAAATTCAGAGAGAACAAGACAAACGTCGTCTCTCTTTGGCCCGTAACAACGCCTATTTTACGGTGACGAGTAATACTCTAGAACCGAAAGTGCCTGAAGGTCCAAGTTTACTGACCGCCGAAAACCAGAGAGCTAACTTTTGCTCTCCCGCCCTGCTCTTCACCGCTCGAACGCCATGGAGTGAGCAATGCAAGACTCCAACAGAGCTTCTGCCGTCTAGCGCAACAACAACAGAAACTACTACGACTACTACAACGGTCTCTGTCGCCAACAATGCAATAACGACTCCACCCTCTTCTTGTGCTGCGGGTAAAGCAACAACACAACCAAGTGCAAAAATCGGTGCAAACGGCAAAAACAAAGCTACGGTAGAAGAAATGACAATTCTGCAAGGGGGTTCGACCATGCAGACAGGCATGGATTGCTACATTAATATCTCCAAGCGCAAGCTAACACCCCCAAAAAACTCGGACGGCAATAAGCCCAAAATAAATCGTTCCAACAAAGGCCCTGTAAATCTCGGGCCATTAGATGAAAATAGATTTTCCATTCTGGCGGAGCCTGAAACAGAGTCTGAACAATTAGCCCCAAGGAAACTAAAGCCTCCACCTATTTTTATTCGGGAGAAGATCTCGAATGCCCTAGTCAACAAAATAGTTGAGCTTGTCGGAGAAGATAACTTTCATGTTATTCCGCTTATGAAAGGGAATATAAGCGAAACTAAACTCCAAACCAAAACCGAAGACGATTTCCGAGCAGTGTCGAAATACTTAAACGATTCCAAAAATAACTACTACACGTACCAGCTGAAAAGTTGCAAAGGTTTGCAAGTTGTGCTTAAGGGAATAGAACCCGATATGACCCCCTGCGAAATTACAGAGGCCTTAAAAGAAAACGGTTTTTGCGCAAATCATGTTATTAACATTATGAACAAAAACAAGAAGCCGCAACCACTCTTCTAGGTCGAGCTGGAGCCAGACAGCAGAACTTTGAAAAAAAACGCAGTGCACCCGATCTACAAGTTGCAGTACCTTCTGCACCGTAGGATCACAGTGGAAGAGCCGCACAAACGAACCGGGCCAGTGCAATGCACAAACTGCCAGGAATACGGTCATACCAGGGCTTACTGCACCCTCAGGTCAGTATGTGTAGCTTGTGGAAACTGCCACGGCTCCGAACCCTGCCCTGCCAACAAGGAAGACTCTCTCACTAAAAAGTGTGTAAACTGCCAAGGAAACCACACAGCTAACTACAGAGGCTGTCCAGTCTACAAGGCGATGCTCCCTGAACACACAAAACACTTACATGAGATCACAAACGACACCGGAAGTTTTCTTCGCAAAAGCAGCCAGATCATCATTTGGCCCTTCAATTACCACCAACGGAATTTCTTACGCCAGTGCTCTAAGATCAGGCACAGCTCACATAGAGCCGAAAATTGATAACATCCAGCAGGCCATGGGACAGCCACAAAGTAACATGGAATCTATGATGATTACTTTGCAACAAAATATGATGGAATTTATGTCCTTCATGAAAACCACCATGCAAACCCTTATGCAAAACCAAAATATCTTACTACAAATGCTTGCAGCTCAGCAGTCCAAATAAACCATGCCTAGCCTTCGAATAACTCTGTGGAACGCCAACGGTGTTTCACGGCATAAACCTGAAATAACTCAATTTCTGAACGAAAACCACATCGACGTTATGTTGCTGGCAGAAACGCATCTCACCAGCAAATATAACTTTCAAATTCGGGGATACACGTTCTATGGCACCGATCATCCAGATGGTAAAGCGCATGGCGGAACTGGAATCTTAATAAGAGACCGCGTCAAACACCACTTTCACCAACGGTTTGCTAAAAATCATCTGCAAGCTACATCGATAAAATTACAGTTGGGCAACTGCAACCTTGCCATTGCCGCTGTCTACTGCCCACCCCGCTTTACAGTCTCCGAAGACCAATTCATGGACTTGTACAATTCGCTTGGAGAGCGATTCATAGCAGCAGGAGATTACAACGCCAAGCACACGCACTGGGGATCCCGCCTTGTGACCCCCAAAGGAAGGCAACTATATAATGCACTCATTAAAACATGCAACAAACTGGACTACGTTTCACCAGGCAGCCCAACATACTGGCCTACAAATCCTAGAAAACTACCTGATTTAATTGATTGAGCTGTGACAAAAAACATCTCTCGCAATCTAATATCTGCAAAATCGCTTTTGGATCTATCATCGGACCACTCACCAGTGCTAATAACTCTTCTTCAAAGCCCGGAATTAATCGAGCACCCTCGCAGGCTGACGTCGCATCGAACCAACTGGCTGAAGTTCAAAAAGTACTTAAGTTCCCACATTGAACTAACTCCACAGCTCAACATCAAGGAGGACATCGACTGCTACGCAGATGCACTGGAGTCTGTACTCGTCGCAGTAGCCAAAGTCTCAACACCGCAAGGGAGGGATGGGCACACACACCAACACAAAACTAACCATGAAATCGAACAGCTTGTTCTGGAGAAAAGACGTTTGAGACGTACTTGGCAAACCAGCAGATTGCCATCCTCAAAACAAAGTCTTAAAGAAGCTGGTCGCAGACTTACCAGGGCTCTAGGGCAAGAAGAAGAAAAAGCACAACGCCAGTACATTGAGAAACTTTCACCCACCAGCACTAAGCATCCCTTGTGGAGGGCCCATCCAAATCTAAGTGCGCCGGCCGACACAGTAATAACATAATAACATAAGAGACTCTTCAGGCAGCTGGGCCAGAAGCGACAAAGACAGAGCTTGTACATTTGCTTTACACCTTCGAAATGTTTTTCAGCCAAGCCCTGCAACTAATTCATTCGCACTACCGTCGCCGTCAATTCGAATTGAATCTGAGACGGAGCCATTTTTGTTTCAACCAAATGAAATTGCAAAAGTAATCAGCGAGCAATTGAAACCAAAAAAAGGCCCCAGGCGGTGATCAAATAACTCCCAAAATGTTAATCGAACTTCCAAACTGTGCAGTTGAGGTTATTTGTAAACTCTTCAACGGGATTACACGACTTGGCTATTTCCCAAAAAAATGGGAAAAATCGGTAATCATAATGATCCCGAAGCCAGGGAAAGATCACACAATACCAGCTTCGTACAGACCGATAAGTTTACTCTCGTGTCTGTTAAAACTGCTCGAAAAATGCATTTTGACGCGCATCATTCCATATCTGAAAGAGCACAACGTTATTACAGCACATCAATTTGGCTTTCGAGAAAGCCATGGAACAATAGAGCAAGTCAACAGATTAACAGCAGAAATAAGGACTGCATTCGAGCTTCGGGAATACTGCAGTGCGGTATTCCTTGACGTCGCACAGGCTTTCGACCGAGTCTAGCTTAATGGCCTTATCCATAAAATCAGAACGATCCTGCCGGGAAACACTCACAGGATACTTGAATCGTACCTTTACAACAGAGCCTTCGCCGTGAGATGCAACACCACAACATCCGATGACTACGCTATAGAGGCTGGACTTCCCCAAGGTAGCGCCCTTGGTCCAACTCTATTTCTCCTCTACACCGCTGATATTCCCACGAACGAGCGGCTAACTACTTCTACATTCGCAGACGATACCGCGATCATAAGTCGGTACAAATGCCCAACTCAGGCAGCAGCACTACTAGCTGATCATCTCGTTGTAGTGGAGAGGGGGTTATCAGACTGGCGTATAAAAATAAATGCGCAAAAGTGTAAACACATAACGTTTACTCTTAACAGACAAACGTGCCCCCCGCTAACCCTGAATAACACGCCACTTCCACAAGCTGACGTTGTAACGTACCTTGGCATCCACCTAGACAGGAGACTTACATGGCGGAGGCATATCGAAGCTAAGAAAATTCATCTAAAACTAAAATCAAACAGTCTCCATTGGTTTATAAACGCGCGTTCCCCCCTCTGCCTGGACTTTAAGGTCCTGCTCTACAATTCAACGCTTAAGCCAGACTGGACCTACGGCTCCCAATTGTGGGGAAACGCGAGCAGCGGCAACATCGACATTATTCAGCGAGCACAATCAAAAATCCTGAGAACTATCACTGGGGCACCTTGGTATGTTCGGAACGACAAAATCCACATAGATCTTGGCATTCTACCCGTAAAAGATGAAATATCAAAACAAAAAGCGTCCTATTACACCAAGCTAACTTCTCATCCAAACCAGCTCGCCAGGGGCTTAGCCAGGGCTTCCATCCGGACCCGATTGCAACGCAATGAGCCCCTAAATTTTCGCGCCAGTCACCTTGATTGTCAGATAGTTGTTTTTTAATTTAAGATTCTATATACTTATTGTTAGTCTCAATTCAGAGAAGATCCAATAAATAAAATGCAAATGTTCAAAAAAAAAAAACTATGTAACGTACAACGTGTAACAAAAAGAAGAGCAGATGGTTAACTGAGAGAGAACAGCGGAGCACGCGCTGGTTCCGGCTATGTAGTTCGGTAGTATGAGTGTGGGTATAGAAATGCAAACTGATCTCTCAAGTGGCTCGAATGTACGCAATAGATTTATAAATTCGCGTGCTTGTAGTAGTAAGAAGTCTAGAAATAAATAGAAGGAAGAAAGAATATAGAGTGGAATTGGACACCAGAAATTAGAAAAGGAAAATTCTGAATTTAAAAGAGTGATAACAGAAGAGATAGTTTTTAGACATTTTATATGCAGACAACGAATTGGGGAGACCGTGGTGGTAGTAGTCCCCCATTTCCCCACCCTACCATGATCGCCTTTGGGCACAGCCTACAGCTAGCGATCCCTTTAATCCGTTCCTACATTTCCAGTGACTTTAGGTTAAGCATAGCTTCCAACTATAACACTTTAATCTTGGTTCATAGTTATATATTTATTCTCCATATTAATATTCAGTAATTTCAAAATAATCGAAAGGAAAAAAAATAATTATTTCCAACTAAAATCTAACAACATTTATTAAGCATTATTAATTCAGATAAGTGGCAGAAGGATTCCGAAAGAAAAAAATTGCTGTGGAAGTAATGGGTTAAATATATATATAGGTGTACATAAGATAATATTGTAAATAATATAATATATAATATAATGCTAGATAATAAGTTTTTAAGAAATTGAATTATATAAATGAACGGAGAAGGTCAATTAAATTGTATGAATTTTCTAAATATTTACCATATTATATATTAAATAATAATAAAAATATTATAAGTTTTTATTTTATTTTTTTGTTTCTCACAGTGTATAGGAAAAACAACAAGAATCTGGAAAAAATTATGAATTTCGGCTAAAATTACTTAATATTGAATTTTAAATAAATTGTGCAAATAAATTTCTTGCGGTGTATGCCATCATACCAAAAGTTTATCCCAGAGTAAGGGGAATGTTCCGTATAATAACGGGCATACACCGACAGAACACTGCTGACATTAAAAACTTGCCGTTAACTTGCTTTCACATTACTACATTTAATAATAATAATTTTATTAGTTTTAATATGGTTTTACTTTGATTTTTTCTTTCGGTGTAGGGGCTGTTTTGATTCGTGTTTCATTTTCATTGTCCACTAGTATGCATTTATATATTTTAATTTTCACCCATTTTTGTTTTTTTTTATATAACCACTTAATTCGTGCCAACTTTTGCACCATTTTTCGTACCAATTTTAATACCACTTTTTTCTTGTTTCTACCACCTTCCGACCATATTGCAGGTTTTCTTTCGGGGATCTTTCTTTACACAAGTTTTGCCATTCTTATAGTTGTAGGGTTTTTTTTCAAGCAATACAAAATAACAATAAGAAAAGAATAAGGAAATTAGAGATTAACAACAACAAAAGAATAAGGAAATTAGAGATTAATTTAACAGTACTAAACTTTTTATGCCTACATATGTATGTGTATATAACCAATTCACCACTATATTTTACGACCTAGCGTTACTTATTATTTTTTTTTTCAACGGGATTGCCACGCGATCAATGATATTATTATATTATTTTAACTCGATCCCTAGGAATAAGGCCTGGCCTGCCAGTCGGTGGCACACGTTTTGGGGGGTTCTTTTTTTTCGAACTTTTTCGCTTTAGCACGCCGGACGCTTCGACCACTTGTCGTTGCTTTTACCGCTGACTGACGGAACGGCCCGCCGAATTTGGGTTCATTTTACTGCTGCTTCTGCTACTGTGATTGGGAGTTATGTAAAATTTCTGGGACTTTAGCTCTCGTAATTATAATTTTAATTAATTAAGCTCGGGCCAGCTGACTGCTTTACTTCTTTGGGTGATGACTTTGGAAATATGTATAACTGGAAACTTGGAGCCATTCTGTTTAAGAGAAATTGTTTTTGTAAATACTTATATAGCCGGATGGGATGCTGATGATTTATTTACCCTGGCCCCACAAAATAAATTTGTAAATTTTCTTTGTAGATTTTCTAGCCTTTTTCACCTTTAGATTAACAAAATTCTGGGGTTGAACACGCACTGGAATATTATTTAAAACTTTATAACCGCCACTGGGAACACAAAGCGCGTTGGGCTTAACCTTTTTCTGTTTATGGAAAAACTTCTGGAACGATCCGCTTCGTTTGGTAACTCAAATTGGAAAGGCGTGGTTGAGGTTCTGGCGGCTTTATATAGCCCCCAAGGCCGGAAATCGGGGTCTCGTGTGTTTCTGGTTTCCGTCTATAACCTTCCAATATCGGAGCCTACTCTGTTTATCCCGATTATTCCCATACGTCCCTATTCCAGGAAAACTAGCTAGACCCTTTTTTAGAGCTAAATCATTTTTTTAATAAAACAGTTTAATAAAGCAGTTTAATAAAGCAGTTTATATATATAATATTGTTACTTTTGGACACCATGCTATTGTCTATTGCCTACTTCTAGGGATGATTGTTTTCGATTCTGTAGTTGTCTTTTGAAGTTGCCTTCGTTTATATATTTTTGCTTTTGCCAAGCGCCACTTAAAACCACTGTTAGCGTACCACTTGAGTCGCTAAGCCACTTGACGTTCACGGACAGCGCCAGCTCTGCCTGAGCTACCTTTTCTATTTTTACTAACCCTAGCGTATTAACTCCTTGTGTGGGAGACAATTATGATGACTCTGTACCTTTGTATATCTTAGAACATAAGCAATGCAATGTATTTTTAACTAACAGCCCCATACCACTTCTTTGCTATGGTGCCCCCCTTGACTCTGAAAAACGTGTATATAAACCCGACCTTTTGCCCTAATAAAATCAGTACTCAAGCAATACTTGTGTATTCAACTACTCTGCGTTCTACGAGTGAGCATCGCTGTGTCTTTGGCCCTCATACGCATGATCCCTCCGAGTTAAACCAATTTAAGTGTTGGTTTAGCAACCTATCGTCACTAGAGTATGTTCTAGGGGCAACCATTCCTATAAATAATAAAAAATAAAACTACAAACAACCACTGTGTGCAGATAGAGGATCATCATGATGCTCTTTCAGAACACCAACTACAAGAGGTTTGGGTACCCACAATTTCCAGCAAACGCCTTCGGATATTTGTTCTTCTGATGCATGCTCTGCTCGCGTATAAATATACTGATCAACGACCTTGACATCTGGCATTCGAGATTGATTTTCGACTATCTTTGTTTTGTTGTCTTTATATTCCCCCGAATTAAAGTGCTCAGATTGTAAATTGATAAATTTATATATCTCGATAGCGGACAAATCTTCGGTGTGAACGCAAGAAAGCGCGTCAGGAACGATGTTATGGCTACCCTTCTGTGGAAGATTTTAAAATCAAAACCTTGCAACTTAAGAGCCCATCGAGCTAATCGGGAGCTTAGGTCTGACTAAGACATCAGCCATTTTAACGAAGCGTGGTCCGTTATAACCGAGAATTTCTGACCTTCAATATATGCTCGAAACTTTTTAACTCACATGACCGCTGACAAGCGTTCCTTTTCAGTTACTGAGTAACTCCGTTGGCATTGGTTTAGTTTTCGAGACATATAAGCGATTGGCACGTCATTGTAGTCCTGGTCTTTTCGCATTAACACGCCACCAACACCTGTATGGCTGGCATCGCAGTGTATCGAAAAGGGTAGTTCAAAGTTAGGACTGTGTAGGACTGGGGCCTCGATTAGTAACTTTTTAAGACACTCGAAAGATTCCTGTGCTTCCTGAGTCCAAAGAAATTTCCGTTTGTGCTTCAATGTATCTGAAATTGGCGCAGCTACACCAGCGTAATTTCGGATGAACTTATGATACCATCCTGTCATTCCAAGTAAACGACGAACTTGCTTTACGGACCGCGGAACTGGGAATTCTTCAATCGCCAATACTTTTTCAGGGTCTGTCCTTATGGTTCCATAACCAATAACATGACCAAGATACTTTACTTCTTTAAGATAGAATTTGCTTTTGTCAATGTTAATAGTCAGACCGGACCCCTAGAGCTATCATCCTATCCAATTCTTGGTACATCAACTTTTCAATTGCTGGGGAGACTGCATAATGCCGCTGCTTGATGGGTTTCGCTTCCCCTACGTCAATATCGTGTGCTATACTTGTGCTATATACTTGTAATACTTAATTAACTACTGATCAATCCGTGTGGCAGCATTAAGAGTTGCTTCACTCTTTTTAGCACCTGGAGCACCTGGAGAGAACAAAAAACAAACATTTATATAAAATGATATAAAATATCTGCAGACATATTAATTCGATTTGTTTGTTCGCGTAGATCACTTCCAGTCTGTCACCAAGTATAATTTATAACGCTGTTGTGCTCATTTTAAACGTTGTGCAAAATGCGACGGGCTAAAATGATGAGCCACACCTGTTCAGATCAGCTGCCATCGGATGGTGGATGATGGATGTGCTCTGTGGGAATCGGAGTTTCACATTTGTTAAAAATCCCAACCGTTTCAAACGGATGAACTCTATGGGAAGAGGGCATAACTCGAAAAACAAGTTCGCCTGCGGAAAAACTTTAATCTTTCCAGTGTGCTAGGGTCGTACTTTCAATAAGCTGGGTGTGTTTACAATCAGTTAAAATTAAAAAATCTTTTTTTCGAAAATGAGCCTTTAAAAGATATTCTCAACTACTTTAGAAAAACATGTCTGCCCCTGTACAAAGAAATTAAAAAATAACATAATTTAAATTTAAGAGTGTTTTTTTTAAATTACTGATAATTAATTGCTAATTTAAAGTTAATTGCTGCACAAAGTTCTTGCACCCGATTTTTCTATGCTTTTGTTGTGTCTTTCCGTTCCTTTTTGACCTGAAGGCTAGTACTCAGATCGACAAACGAGTACGCTAGCGTAAAAACTTTAATCTTTCCAGAGTGACCACATTTCGAGAGTTCATCGGAATTAAGCGTGCTACGGTAGTACTGTCAGGCAGCTGGGTTTGTTGACAAGCAGTTAAAATTCAAATATCGTATTTGCCGGAAAGTGCCTTTACAAGATTTTATCAACTATGTAACGTACAACGTGTAACAAAAAGAAGGGCAGATGGTTAACTGAGAAAGAACAGCGGAGCACGCGCTGGTTCCGGCTATGTAGTTCGGTAGTATGAGTGTGGGTATAGAAATGCAAACTGATCTCTCAAGTGGCTCGAATGTACGCAATAGATTTATAAATTCGCGTGCTTGTAGTAGTAAGAAGTGTAGAAATAAATAGTAGGAAGAAAGAATATAAAGTGGAATTGGACACCAGAAATTAGAAAAGGAAAATTCTGAATTTAAAAGAGTGATAGCAGAAGAGATAGTTTTTAGACATTTTATATGCAGACAACGAATACCATGATCGCCTTTGGGCACAGCCTACGGCTAGCGATCCCTTTAATCCGTTCCTACATTTCCAGTGACTTTAGGTTAAGCATAGCTTCCAACTATAACACTTTAATCCCGGTACATAGTTATATATTTATTCTCCATATTAATATTCAGTAATTTCAAAATAATCGAAAGGAAAAAAAATAATTATTTCCAACTAAAATCTAACAACATTTATTAAGCATTATTAATTCAGATAAGTGGCAGAAAGTTTCCGAAAGAAAAAACTGCTGTGGAAGTAATGGGGTAAATATATATATAGGTGTACATAAGATAATATTGTAAATAATATAATATATAATATAATGCTAGATAATAAGTTTTTAAGAAATTGAATTATATAAATGAACGGAGAAGGTCAATTAAATTGTATGAATTTTCTAAATATTTACCATATTATATATTAAATAATAATAAATATATTATAAGTTTTTATTTTATTTTTTTGTTTCTCACAGTGTATAGGAAAAACAACAATAATCTGGAAAAAATTATGAATTTCGGCTAAAATTACTTAATATTGAATTTTAAATAAATTGTGCAAATAAATTTCTTGCGGTGTATGCCATCATACCAAAAGTTTATCCCAGAGTAAGGGGAATGTTCCGTATAATAACGGGCATACACCGACAGAACACTGCTGACATTAAAAACTTGCCGTTAACTTGCTTTCACATTACTACATTTAATTTTATTAGTTTTAATATGGTTTTACTTTGATTTTTTCTTTCGGTGTAGGGGCTGTTTCGATTCGTGTTTCATTTTCATTGTCCACTAGTATGCATTTATATATTTTAATTTTCACCCATTTTTGTTTTTTTTTTATATTACCACTTAATTCGTGCCAACTTTTGCACCATTTTTCGTACCAATTTTAATACCACTTTTTTCTTGTTTCTACCACCTTCCGACCATATTGCAGGTTTTCTTTCGGGGATCTTTCTTTACACAAGTTATGCCATTCTTATAGTTGTAGGGTTTTTTTTTTCAAGCAATACAAAATAACAATAAGAAAAGAATAAGGAAATTAGAGATTAACAACAACAAAAGAATAAGGAAATTAGAGATTAACTTAACAGTACTAAACTTTTTATGCCTACATATGTATGTGTATATAACCAATTCACCACTATATTTTACGACCTAGCGTTACTTATTATTTTTTTTTTCAACGGGATTGCCACGCGATCAATGATATTATTATATTATTTTAACTCGATCCCTAGGAATAAGGCCTGGCCTGCCAGTCGGTGGCACACGTTTTGGGAGGTTCTTTTTTTTCGAACTTTTTCGCTTTAGCACGCCGGACGCTTCGACCACTTGTCGTTGCTTTTACCGCTGACTGACGGAACAGCCCGCCGAATTTGGGTTCATTTTACTGCTGCTTCTGCTACTGTGTTTGGGAGTTATGTAAAATTTCTGGGACTTTAGCTCTCGTAATTATAATTTTAATTAATTAAGCTCGGGCCAGCTGACTGCTTTACTTCTTTGGGTGATGACTTTGGAAATATGTATAACTGGAAACTTGGAGCCATTCTGTTTAAGAGAAATTGTTTTTGTAAATACTTATATAACCGGATGGGCTGCTCATGATTTATTTACCCTGACCCCACAAAATAAATTTGTAAATTTTCTTTGTAGATTTTCTAGCCTTTTCCACATTTGGATTACCAAAATTCTGGGGTTGAACACGCACTGGAATATTATTTAAAACTTTATAACCGCCACTGGGAACACAAAGCGCGTTGGGCTTAACCTTTTCCTGTTTATGGAAAAACTTCTGGAACGATCCGCTTCGTTTGGTAACTCAAATTGAAAAGGAGTGGTTGAGGTTCTGGCGGCTTTATATAGCCCCCAAGGCCGGAAATCGGGGTCTCGTGTGTTTCTGGTTTCCGTCTATAACCTTCCAATATCGGAGCCTACTCTGTTTATCCCGATTATTCCCATACGTCCCTATTCCAGGAAAACTAGCTAGACCCTTTTTTAGAGCTAAATCATTTTTTTAATAAAGCAGTTTAATATAAGTTGTAATATAATATAAGCAGTTTACTGGGAACACTTTTGGACACCATGCTATTGTCTATTGCCTACTTCTAGGGATGATTGTTTTCGATTCTGTAGTTGTCTTTTGAAGTTGCCTTCGTTTATATATTTTTGCTTTTGCCAAGCGCCACTTAAAACCACTGTGTGCAGATAGAGGATCATCATGATGCTCTTTCAGAACACCAACTACAAGAGGTTTGGGTACCCACAATTTCCAGCAAACGCCTTCGGATATTTGTTCTTCTGATGCATGCTCTGCTCGCGTATAAATATACTGATCAACGACCTTGACATCTGGCATTCGAGATTGATTTTCGACTATCTTTGTTTTGTTGTCTTTATATTCCCCCGAATTAAAGTGCTCAGATTGTAAATTGATAAATTTATATATCTCGATAGCGGACAAATCTTCGGTGTGAACGCAAGAAAGCGCGTCAGGAACGATGTTATGGCTACCCTTCTGTGGAAGATTTTAAAATCAAAACCTTGCAACTTAAGAGCCCATCGAGCTAATCGGGAGCTTAGGTCTGACTAAGACATCAGCCATTTTAACGAAGCGTGGTCCGTTATAACCGAGAATTTCTGACCTTCAATATATGCTCGAAACTTTTTAACTCACATGACCGCTGACAAGCGTTCCTTTTCAGTTACTGAGTAACTCCGTTGGCATTGGTTTAGTTTTCGAGACATATAAGCGATTGGCACGTCATTGTAGTCCTGGTCTTTTCGCATTAACACGCCACCAACACCTGTACGGCTGGCATCGCAGTGTATCGAAAAGGGTAGTTCAAAGTTAGGACTGTGTAGGACTGGGGCCTCGATTAGTAACTTTTTAAGACACTCGAAAGATTCCTGTGCTTCCTGAGTCCAAAGAAATTTCCGTTTGTGCTTCAATGTATCTGAAATTGGCGCAGCTACACCAGCGTAATTTCGGATGAACTTATGATACCATCCTGTCATTCCAAGTAAACGACGAACTTGCTTTACGGACCGCGGAACTGGGAATCCTTCAATCGCCAATACTTTTTCAGGGTCTGTCTTTATGATTCCATAACCAATAACATGACCAAGATACTTTACTTCTTTAAGATAGAATTTGCTTTTGTCAATGTTAATAGTGAGACCGGACCCCTAGAGCTATCATCCTATCCAATTCTTGGTACATCAACTTATCAATTGCTGGGGAGACTGCATAATGCCGCTGCTTGATGGGTTTCGCTTTCCCTACGTCAATATCGTGTGCTATACTTGTGCTATATACTTGTAATACTTAATTAACTACTGATCAATCCGTGTGGCAGCATTAAGAGTTGCTTCACTCTTTTTAGCACCTGGAGCACCTGGAGAGAACAAAAAACAAACATTTATATAAAATGATATAAAATATCTGCAGACATATTAATTCGATTTGTTTGTTCGCGTAGATCACTTCCAGTCTGTCACCAAGTATAATTTATAACGCTGTTGTGCTCATTTTAAACGTTGTGCAAAATGCAACGGGCTAAAATGATGAGCCACACCTGTTCAGATCAGCTGCCATCGGATGGTGGATGATGAATGTGCTCTGTGGGAATCGGAGTTTCACATTTGTTAAAAATCCCAACCGTTTCAAACAGATGAACTCTATGGGAAGAGGGCATAACTCGAAAAACAAGTTCGCCTGCGGAAAAACTTTAATCTTTCCAGTGTGCTAGGGTCGTACTTTCAATAAGCTGGGTGTGTTTACAATCAGTTAAAATTAAAAAATCTTTTTTTCGAAAATGAGCCTTTAAAAGATATTCTCAACTACTTTAGAAAAACATGTCTGCCGCTGTACAAAGAAATTAAAAAATAACATAATTTAAATTTAAGAGTGTTTTTTTTTTTAAATTACTGATAATTAATTGCTAATTTAAAGTTAATTGCTGCACAAAGTTCTTGCACCCGATTTTTCTATGCTTTTGTTGTGTCTTTCCGTTCCTTTTTGACCTGAAGGCTAGTACTCAGATCGACAAACGAGTACGCTAGCGTAAAAACTTTAATCTTTCCAGAGTGACCACATTTCGAGAGTTCATCGGAATTAAGCGTGCTACGGTAGTACTGTCAGGCAGCTGGGTTTGTTGACAAGCAGTTAAAATTCAAATATCGTATTTGCCGGAAAGTGCCTTTACAAGATTTTATCAACTATGTAACGTACAACGTGTAACAAAAAGAAGAGCAGATGGTTAACTGAGAGAGAACAGCGGAGCACGCGCTGGTTCCGGCTATGTAGTTCGGTAGTATGAGTGTGGGTATAGAAATGCAAACTGATCTCTCAAGTGGCTCGAATGTACGCAATAGATTTATAAATTCGCGTGCTTGTAGTAGTAAGAAGTGTAGAAATAAATAGTAGGAAGAAAGAATATAAAGTGGAATTGGACACCAGAAATTAGAAAAGGAAAATTCTGAATTTAAAAGAGTGATAACAGAAGAGATAGTTTTTAGACATTTTATATGCAGACAACGAATACCATGATCGCCTTTGGGCGCAGCCTACGGCTAGCGATCCCTTTAATCCGTTCCTACATTTCCAGTGACTTTAGGTTAAGCATAGCTTCCAACTATAACACTTTAATCTTGGTTCATAGTTATATATTTATTCTCCATATTAATATTCAGTAATTTCAAAATAATCGAAAGGAAAAAAAATAATTATTTCCAACTAAAATCTAACAACATTTATTAAGCATTATTAATTCAGATAAGTGGCAGAAAGATTCCGAAAGAAAAAACTGCTGTGGAAGTAATGGGTTAAATATATATATAGGTATACATAAGATAATATTGTAAATAATATAATATAGTTCAATCATAGATAATATAATGCTAGATAATAAGTTTTTAAGAAATTGAATTATATAAATGAACGGAGAAGGTCAATTAAATTGTATGAATTTTCTAAATATTTACCATATTATATATTAAATAATAATAAAAATATTATAAGTTTTTATTTTATTTTTTTGTTTCTCACAGTGTATAGGAAAAACAACAAGAATCTGGAAAAAATTATGAATTTCGGCTAAAATTACTTAATATTGAATTTTAAATAAATTGTGCAAATAAATTTCTTGCGGTGTATGCCATCATACCAAAAGTTTATCCCAGAGTAAGGGGAATGTTCCGTATAATAACGGGCATACACCGACAGAACACTGCTGACATTAAAAACTTGCCGTTAACTTGCTTTCACATTACTACATTTAATAATAATAATTTTATTAGTTTTAATATGGTTTTACTTTGATTTTTTCTTTCGGTGTAGGGGCTGTTTCGATTCGTGTTTCATTTTCATTGTCCACTAGTATGCATTTATATATTTTAATTTTCACCCATTTTTGTTTTTTTTTATATAACCACTTAATTCGTGCCAACTTTTGCACCATTTTTCGTACCAATTTTAATACCACTTTTTTCTTGTTTCTACCACCTTCCGACCATATTGCAGGTTTTCTTTCGGGGATCTTTCTTTACACAAGTTATGCCATTCTTATAGTTGTAGGGTTTTTTTTTTCAAGCAATACAAAATAACAATAATAAAAGAATAAGGAAATTAGAGATTAACAACAACAAAAGAATAAGGAAATTAGAGATTAACTTAACAGTACTAAACTATATATAACCAATTCACCATTATATTTTACGACCTAGCGTTACTTATTATTTTTTTTTTCAACGGGATTGCCACGCGATCAATGATATTATTATATTATTTTAACTCGATCCCTACGAATAAGGCCTGGCCTGCCAGTCGGTGGCACACGTTTTGGGAGGTTCTTTTTTTTCGAACTTTTTCGCTTTAGCACGCCGGACGCTTCGACCACTTGTCGTTGCTTTTACCGCTGACTGACGGAACGGCCCGCCGAATTTGTGTTCATTTTACTGCTGCTTCTGCTACTGTGTTTGGGAGTTATGTAAAATTTCTGGGACTTTAGCTCTCGTAATTATAATTTTAATTAATTAAGCTCGGGCCAGCTGACTGCTTTACTTCTTTGGGTGATGACTTTGGAAATATGTATAACTGGAAACTTGGAGCCATTCTGTTTAAGAGAAATTGTTTTTGTAAATACTTATATAGCCGGATGGGATGCTGATGATTTATTTACCCTGGCCCCACAAAATAAATTTGTAAATTTTCTTTGTAGATTTTCTAGCCTTTTTCATCTTTGGATTAACAAAATTCTGGGGTTGAACACGCACTGGAATATTATTTAAAACTTTATAACCGCCACTGGGAACACAAAGCGCGTTGGGCTTAACCTTTTCCTGTTTATGGAAAAACTTCTGGAACGATCCGCTTCGTTTGGTAACTCAAATTGAAAAGGAGTGGTTGAGGTTCTGGCGGCTTTATATAGCCCCCAAGGCCGGAAATCGGGGTCTCGTGTGTTTCTGGTTTCCGTCTATAACCTTCCAATATCGGAGCCGACTCTGTTTATCCCGATTATTCCCATACGTCCCTATTCCAGGAAAACTAGCTAGACCCTTTTTAGAGCTAAATCATTTTTTTAATAAAGCAGTTTAATATAAGTTGTAATATAATATAAGCAGTTTACTGGGAACACTTTTGGACACCATGCTATTGTCTATTGCCTACTTCTAGGGATGATTGTTTTCGATTCTGTAGTTGTCTTTTGAAGTTGCCTTCGTTTATATATTTTTGCTTTTGCCAAGCGCCACTTAAAACCACTGTGTGCAGATAGAGGATCATCATGATGCTCTTTCAGAACACCAACTACAAGAGGTTTGGGTACCCACAATTTCCAGCAAACGCCTTCGGATATTTGTTCTTCTGATGCATGCTCTGCTCGCGTATAAATATACTGATCAACGACCTTGACATCTGGCATTCGAGATTGATTTTCGACTATCTTTGTTTTGTTGTCTTTATATTCCCCCGAATTAAAGTGCTCAGATTGTAAATTGATAAATTTATATATCTCGATAGCGGACAAATCTTCGGTGTGAACGCAAGAAAGCGCGTCAGGAACGATGTTATGGCTACCCTTCTGTGGAAGATTTTAAAATCAAAACCTTGCAACTTAAGAGCCCATCGAGCTAATCGGGAGCTTAGGTCTGACTGAGACATCAGCCATTTTAACGAAGCGTGGTCCGTTATAACCGAGAATTTCTGACCTTCAATATATGCTCGAAACTTTTTAACTCACATGACCGCTGACAAGCGTTCCTTTTCAGTTACTGAGTAACTCCGTTGGCATTGGTTTAGTTTTCGAGACATATAAGCGATTGGCACGTCATTGTCGTCCTGGTCTTTTCGCATTAACACGCCACCAACACCTGTATGGCTGGCATCGCAGTGTATCGAAAAGGGTAGTTCAAAGTTAGGACTGTGTAGGACTGGGGCCTCGATTAGTAACTTTTTAAGACACTCGAAAGATTCCTGTGCTTCCTGAGTCCAAAGAAATTTCCGTTTGTGCTTCAATGTATCTGAAATTGGCGCAGCTACACCAGCGTAATTTCGGATGAACTTATGATACCATCCTGTCATTCCAAGTAAACGACGAACTTGCTTTACGGACCGCGGAACTGGGAATCCTTCAATCGCCAATACTTTTTCAGGGTCTGTCTTTATGATTCCATAACCAATAACATGACCAAGATACTTTACTTCTTTAAGATAGAATTTGCTTTTGTCAATGTTAATAGTCAGACCGGACCCCTAGAGCTATCATCCTATCCAATTCTTGGTACATCAACTTTTCAATTGCTGGGGAGACTGCATAATGCCGCTGCTTGATGGGTTTCGCTTCCCCTACGTCAATATCGTGTGCTATACTTGTGCTATATACTTGTAATACTTAATTAACTACTGATCAATCCGTGTGGCAGCATTAAGAGTTGCTTCACTCTTTTTAGCACCTGGAGCACCTGGAGAGAACAAAAAACAAACATTTATATAAAATGATATAAAATATCTGCAGACATATTAATTCGATTTGTTTGTTCGCGTAGATCACTTCCAGTCTGTCACCAAGTATAATTTATAACGCTGTTGTGCTCATTTTAAACGTTGTGCAAAATGCAACGGGCTAAAATGATGAGCCACACCTGTTCAGATCAGCTGCCATCGGATGGTGGATGATGGATGTGCTCTGTGGGAATCGGAGTTTCACATTTGTTAAAAATCCCAACCGTTTCAAACGGATGAACTCTATGGGAAGAGGGCATAACTCGAAAAACAAGTTCGCCTGCGGAAAAACTTTAATCTTTCCAGTGTGCTAGGGTCGTACTTTCAATAAGCTGGGTGTGTTTACAATCAGTTAAAATTAAAAAATCTTTTTTTCGAAAATGAGCCTTTAAAAGATATTCTCAACTACTTTAGAAAAACATGTCTGCCGCTGTACAAAGAAATTAAAAAATAACATAATTTAAATTTAAGAGTGTTTTTTTTTTTAAATTACTGATAATTAATTGCTAATTTAAAGTTAATTGCTGCACAAAGTTCTTGCACCCGATTTTTCTATGCTTTTGTTGTGTCTTTCCGTTCCTTTTTGACCTGAAGGCTAGTACTCAGATCGACAAACGAGTACGCTAGCGTAAAAACTTTAATCTTTCCAGAGTGACCACATTTCGAGAGTTCATCGGAATTAAGCGTGCTACGGTAGTACTGTCAGGCAGCTGGGTTTGTTGACAAGCAGTTAAAATTCAAATATCGTATTTGCCGGAAAGTGCCTTTACAAGATTTTATCAACTATGTAACGTACAACGTGTAACAAAAAGAAGAGCAGATGGTTAACTGAGAGAGAACAGCGGAGCACGCGCTGGTTCCGGCTATGTAGTTCGGTAGTATGAGTGTGGGTATAGAAATGCAAACTGATCTCTCAAGTGGCTCGAATGTACGCAATAGATTTATTTGTAGAAATAAATAGTAGGAAGAAAGAATATAAAGTGGAATTGGACACCAGAAATTAGAAAAGGAAAATTCTGAATTTAAAAGAGTGATAACAGAAGAGATAGTTTTTAGACATTTTATATGCAGACAACGAATACCATGATCGCCTTTGGGCACACCCTACGGCTAGCGATCCCTTTAATCCGTTCCTACATTTCCAGTGACTTTAGGTTAAGCATAGCTTCCAACTATAACACTTTAATCCCGGTACATAGTTATATAAGTTATGACCAGTCATGGTCAGAGGGAGAATAATTCCCCTTATATTACCTAAAAGATGTTATTTTCATGCTTGTCCTTCCTGCTGATCCTTCGTCCTGCTTACTTCGTCCTTCTTCCTTCGTCCTTCTTATTTCCTTTTTTATTTAAAAACGATTTTACTTTAAAATAAAACTGTAATCGATTTCTTTCGTTACAAGCGGTTTTATTATTTAGAAATATTGTAGTGTTCAGGTCGGGGGTACAAATAGAATTGATTCTAACAATTATATTTTGGTGGCTTGTTGGCTTGGGCAGCGCCGCGACGTCAGCAGACCGCTGGCAGAGCGGTTGCGGAAATATCCAAGCCGACACCAACGGTTTTGGGTGTCTGACCCGAAGTGTTTCTCCACTCCAGATGCTAACGCTGCACTTATGCCTGGGCTCGGCGAAGGGTAGGGGTAGCGGCGGCTATAGCTGAGGCAACTAGCCGACGCTCGGTGTTCTTTCGCTATTGCGCTATTGCCGATGCAATTCGATCGCTGACGTTCCGTCGCTGTCGTTCCGACGTTGTTGAGATTCGGTCGCTGGGTCGCTGTGTCGCTGGGTCGCTGTTGTTGCATCGCTGTCGTCGTTGGCGTTCGCTGGTTTCATAATTCGGCGGTGTTATTGCAGCCACTTGGAATTATAGCCACTTTAATATTGTTGCTGTTGATGACTGAGTAGGGTGAACGGAATGGGTTCCAGTTTGTGGGTAACCGAGAAGGGTGAATGGTGCGGTGTTCGGTGTCGTAGGGCTCGAGAGGGGTATAGGGAAGGGGGCAGTTGGCTGGTGTTAACTCCTCCCCACCACAAGATCTGTGTCCCACAGATCATTTAGGCCTTGATTGCAGGTTCCGGCGTACTCCGCGCTTCCAGGTTTCCAGGCGGGTCTCGCAGCTTAGGAATTCCCTTGGTCGATGTTACCTTTTTCCAAACGAGGTATACTGCTGTCATTATGGAGAGGGCTATGACTATTTCTACTGAGAAAGATATCAAAATCTCATTGGACATGACTGATAATCTTTTCAGGTTTTCCATGCTGAATTCGTGGACGTACTTCAACGAAAGCTCGTAACCCGTGGTTTTTATTTGGGTTAATACGGCTGGCATTGCCATGAGGTGTGTTGACGAGTAGCTGCTGTAGTTCCGGTCACCAATCATAATTGTTTCGTTGTCAAATTGTACGATGTACGAACCCTCCAAGTGGTGTTTCTTAATCGGAGTCGATACCGATCCGTTGAAGTTAGTAAGAAAGATTGTCCCGTCGTCGATGAGTTCCACTGTTTCCTGGTTAGTCCTCAGGTAGTCACATTCGGCTTGGCCTCCTTTTAGCAATCTCGGTATACAACTGTCCTCATCCAACTTGAGTAGGTCTTTTTCTCGGCACACGGTTGTGTTACCGATCGATATGCAATTTCCGAGTATCGCATACGTTTCCAGGCTGTCCATTGCCAGTGTGGTGTACTTCAGTACCACTTGTTTACCATCCGATGTCGTTGGGTAAATTTTCATCAGTCGATATCTCCTGTCCACTACTTTGGGCATTGCCAGGATATACAGGAGAGTAGTCCCGTTTGTGAGGATTGTAGGTCGGGAAAACTCAACTGCTTCCACGACGTTTTGATACGGGAGGCTGTCCACCTCTGCCAGAATCGTGTCGACCTCCTCGTGGTCCAAGAGGTTTGTGTTGACCACTCCAGTCTTTCCTAGTTGGCAGGCTCTCAGTATCTCGTTGACCTGGTCCGCAATTATGATTGCTTTGTGGAGAATGGCTGTCGTCACGTGGAAATCCCCTTCTATTGCGTTGACCGTCCCTATTACGTCATTCAGCTTCTGGATTGATTCTTGTGCTGAGTCAAATAGCTTATTGTTGATCCGTATTTGTTGGTTGTTGTTCCTTGCCAGGCTGTCTTCTTCTTTCAAAATGGCATTCCAATCCGATTTGTCCGGTGATCCCGCGACCCATTTCCAAGCTGATCCTAGCCAGTCGATCGAGCGTTGCCTTCGTGACGGTGCGCTATTCGTGCGCGAGATCCCTTCTGAAGCCTGTTGCAGATAGTGGTCCACCAAAGCACCGATCCGTTGGTCCGTGATTAACTTAGCTTCGTCTGCTATCTGGTCGATGAGCTGCTGCATGCGCCCTAAACTTATGATGTGAGCCAGTTTGAAGACGCCATTGGTTCTCCAGACGGTGCCTTGTTGTAAGGGGACGACCGGTGAATCATATTTAAAAATATGAAGGGTTGCCGCCACATAGATTGCGGACGCGCTTATAGTGTCAGCAAAAGGTTAAAATAAAAAATGTAGATTCTTATAGTTAGGTCGTTATTCTTTCTTAGTCTAGGTGTTTGTATTCGTGTTTTCTTGTGTCTTATCATTACTCTTTATCCTTTAGTATATTTTACTTCTTAATCTAAGTGTTGCTTAACTATTTTCTTTTATATTTCTTAAGTGCTAAAAAAATTTTAGTTTTTTTAATTGGTTTTTGAAGGAGGTTATGAGTTAGTGAAACATTTAATACACATTTCCCTTTATGTTTTTATTGTGAAACAGTTGTAAAAAAATTAAAACAATCTGCTGGCAGCCGTCCCGGTCTGGAGATCGAGAGTAAAATTTTACCTTAGGAGTTCCCAAATTACTTTTTTAAATGAGATTTGTGAAAAATTTTTCCCGATCTTGTTTTTATAGTGACTCTACGGTCATCCTGAACCTCTTCAGGCTTGAATCGCTGCTTTTCTTTTGTTTTAATCTGTTTGTTGGCGACATATACCGTGTCACCCTGTTCGTAAGAAATTGGGTCGCTTCTATTTTTATTGCGCCCATTGTTGGTCAGTGTTTGTTTATGTTCTATGAGACCTCGAATATCTTCAAAAGTTTGCTCTTTGAAATTGGCCAAACCCTGGTAATTTATTCTAGAGGTACGATTAAAGAAAATATCTACGGGTTTTTTATTCGTCACCGAGTGGACAGAGTTATTGTACCTGTCTGTGACAATAGGTATAAGTTCGGTGGGTTTGAAAGTCGGATATTCCTTCTTCAAGCATCGATATATTTCCATGAATGTAGAATGAAATCTTTCAACCTGGCCGTTTACTTCGCTTTTTTGAGTAGGAGTATGGTATAGCTCAATTCCTAGTGTCCGCAAATAATTCAGGACAGTTGGGCACAGAAGACCTCTTTCGTTGTCCGACACTATCATCCTAGGTGCGGTGAAATAATGAAGTGCATCTAATAGGGTCTCGCGGAGATGAATCGCTGACTTTGATTGTAAGGGAAAAAGTTTGGCAAACTTGGAGAATTTGTCGATGCAACTGAGATAAATTTTCTTTTCTAATGTAAAAACGTCGATATGAAGTATTTCACACGGGTAATTTGGGATAGGGGTTGGTTGCAGCAAGGGTTTATTGGGGTGCCTGTCGTATTTTTGCAGCTTACAAATGGTGCAGGTCGAAAGCTGTGCACGAATAATACTCGCCATCCTGGTGAAGTAATATCTTTCCAAGACTTGAACGCGGACTTCTTTCGGGCTTCTATGGGCTCTGCGATGTTCTTTCTCGATTATTTCGCAAATTTGCTCTTTATCCGTGATATCTTCTACCAGGCGTTGCGTTATACGAATTTTATATAATTTGAAATTCTGGGAGCAACAGGTTTGTAGGAGTTGCAAGTAATCGTCTGGGATTTTAATTCCATTAATTACTGAGGGTTTCAAATATTTTATAAGTGAGTCTATGAGGGTTGACGGTGTATGGTCAACAAGCGGAATTGAATGGCGCACATATCCAACTTGTGGGTGTTCGCACAAATAATCAGACAAATCTGGACAAAAAATTAATTGATTTCTGTAGGCATTAATCGGAGTTTCTACGTGAGGAATAAAATGAGATGCGTCTTGAAGAGCGCTATGAATTGTAGCAATCGAATCAGAATCGGAGGCTTTCTCAGAGCCAGAGCCAAGGTGATTTACATATGTTGTGACTCGTGACAGAGCATCGGCCACTATGTTCGATTTTCCAGGTTTGTAAATTAATTCACAATTATATTCTTCAATACGGGCCTTCCAGCGTTTTAGCTTGGCGTTAAAATTCCTATTACCCAGAGCAAATGTTAAAGGCTGGTGATCGGTGTAAATCTTAATAGATCCAGCACCATACAGATAAGAGCGAAGGTTATCTAAGGCCCATACTATCGCGAGCATTTCCTTTTCATTAGTGGCGTAGTTTTCCTCTGTCTGACTCAAAGATCGGGAGATATACGCTATGGGCCGATCTTTGCCAGAGTCCACTTGAGAGAGGACTGCTCCGATTGCGTAGTTTGACGCATCCGTGGTCAGGTGAAATGGTTTAGAGAAGTTTGGAAATGCTAAAACTTCCGAAGATGAGAGCAGAGTTTTTAAATCGTTGAAGGCTTTCAACGCTTCTTCACCGAGTTCGACTGGAATTTTTTTGGACTGTGAGGCCTTCACTCTAGCGAATTCCCCTCGGGTTAAATTTGTTAAGGGTTTTGCGACTTTTGCATAGTCCTTGATGAATTTTCTATAGTAGGAAGTCATGCCAAGGAAACTCTTTAATTCTTTGACGGTGGTGGGTGGTTTCATTTCCGTGACCCCCTCGACCTTTTTTCCGTCTGCTTTAATGCCGTTTCCAGTTACCACGTATCCTAGAAATTCAACATGTGTTGATAGGAAATTTGTTTTCTCCAAATTTACCTGGAGTTTGGCTTTTTCCAGTTTGTCAAAGACAGCACGTAGGTTTTTCCAATGGCTATCATAGTCCTCACTAAAAACTATTATGTCGTCGATGTACACGTAGCATATTTTGCCAATGTGTTCCCTTAATACATCGTCGATCATCCTTTGAAAAATCGCAGGGGCGTTTTTCAGTCCAAACGGGAGACGAAGAAATTCGTATTTCCCATTTAATGTTGAAAATGCCGTTTTAGGGGTGTCGGATTCCAACATGTAAATTTGATGAAATCCCGAAGTTAAATCGAGGGTGGTAAAGTATTTAGCTTTCCCCAGACTAGCTAGAATTGAATTTATATCTGGTATTGGGTAGGCGTCCGCGATTGTGACAGCGTTCAAACGCTTGAAATCGATGACCATGCGGTATTGTTTTTCTCCGTTCGGTTTGGGTTTTTTTGGAACTACCCAGACCGGGGAGTTATATGGACTTTTTGATGGTTTTATAATACCATCCCGCAAGAGTTCCTCTATTTGTCTATCCACTTCCCTCTCATGTTGGTAGGGTAGGGATAGCTCTTTGAGTATATAGGGTCTGAGGTGCTTGTGCGAATCTCAGCCCTGACGCTAGTGTCTACAGCCTCTCCGGGCGAAAGTGGTTCAAAAATTTTGGAATATTCGCTGATAAGCGCATTTAAGGCTTCTTTTGCGAATTCGGGGTGTGTTGCATCTATTAGTAGGTGTATATTCAATGATTTTTTGGCAAGAAGGGGTATTTTAATACCGGGTGATATCGTTAGGAGGTCGTTTTTCCTATCGATAAGGGCCTTTAGTGTTTTTAACGTGTCATCTCCAATAATGCCGTCAAATGATTTGAGTCCGGGAAGGACAAAAAACGTGACAACTGTATCGTTTCCTATTGGTTTAAAAAATGGTCCCGTTATACTGTGTGTGATTTTTATGTCACCCCCAGCAGATTGGACAATAAATGGTGTAGATAACGTTGTGGAACCGGCGGAATTTTTGGGGCTTATAAAGTTGTTATTAGCGCCGGTGTCTATGAGGAATTGTAGCTTAGCCCCATTTCTAGTCTCATATTCTATGTATGGTATACTAGAGAGGCGTCGGTCATAAAATTTGGTTCCCCATCGCTAACACAGGCTACTTCTTGTACGGGGGAACAATGTTCTACCCCTTGAGGTGGGTCCGATAATTCCTCAGCCTCGTTACCAGACTCTTGTTGGTAGTATTCATTGGAGGCGGGGTCCGAAAATGAAGTGGACTGTATATTGTAAAGTCTTTGTGCTTTACGGAAGGGATTCAAGTTGGAGTTAGCGCTCGGGCTTCGTTTGATGCCGCCGGCCTCTCCTTGACGCGAGTTGAAATTGGACCTATAGCTCTGACCTGATTGGTTCGGCTCATATTTAATAGCTGGTCTAGCTCCCTGAAATCTTGGTGGGCCCTGTATGCTTCCACTTGGAGCATAGTTGTGACCTGAACTCATCTGTGGCCTATAATTAATTTGATGTGTTTGAGGGAATCTCGGTGAATTGGGCTGTCTATAGCCTTGGTAACCTTGGTTAAAGGTTTGTTTAAATAAGGGCGCTCTAGGTGTAGGGTTCCTTGGTTCCATTCTCTGCAACTCCACACAAATGGAGTATGCTTCGTGGACGTCCGCAGGCTTACGTATTATTAAAAGCCTAGACGCGTCGCCACTTAGCCCTCTAATAAAGGCGTTGAGAGCCTTGTCCCTTTGCCCAGCAAGGAAAGCGTTTGTTATCTCCGTGGAGTAACCCATGCTTTTTATCCTATTCATGATTAGGGAGATATGGTTATTTACCTTAAGGTAGAAGTCCTCTAATTTCTGACTGCCCTGGGTCATTTGGGTTAGCTCATACTCCAACGTACCAACATCTCTTTTGTCGGCATAGTGTAGCGCTAGTACCCTTTTAACTTCGTCCCAGTCATCATCCTTTACGTTGTAGGCATTAAGCGCCATATCGGCGTTGCCTCTAATCTTCTGTCTAATTTGGACGAGAACTGACCTATACAAGGGTCTGTCCCGGATGACTTCATAGTCGTTAATAATCGATTGGGCCCTATTAACCCAAGAAACATACTTCTCGGAATCCCCCTCGAAAGTTAGAAGTTCTTTTACACAATCCGGCACTGCCGAAGACTCTTTAAGTTCGTACTCTGTACGAGGGCGCGTTAGTGGTAGCGGTATATTTGCTACTGGGTTACGCCGCTCGAGGTCGGTTTCGAGAACATTTACCCTAGCCCCCATTTTCTTAACATCCTCCTTCATGCCCACCATTTGTGTGGTTAAGGCCGCAATAGTGGAGTCAAGTCGGTTTAGTACCTCCTTCATTTCCTCCATTTTGAATCGTAAAAGGGTATTTTTTTGTTGAATATGGTTTAATGGGGAGTCTTAAGTTTTTATTTTATCTCGGGTCGAAGTGGGATGGTTGGCAACAGATTTATTTCTTGGATTTAAATTGTTATCAAAATTATGTTTAAATAGCTTTTTCAAATTTTTATTAGATAGTAAAATGAATTTTTATTTGTAAGAATTTAATTTCTAAATTATATTTTTTGTTTTTTTTTTTTTTGATAAACTTATTTGTAGGAATTTGTTTTTTAACTGTATTTTCGATTTTTCTTTATTTTTATTAATAGGGAAATATGTGTATAAAATTGTTTCACTCACCCTTTTATCCTTTTTATTGGCCTCTTTGGCTTGTGTTTAATGGAATTGTTCAATGTTGTTTATTTAGACTCCTTCTTACAAGGTTATTATTCTGAAAGTAAATAAGAATTAGTTTTTCGTATAATTTTTTTTTTTTTTTTTAAAAAAAAAAAAAAAAAATTTTGGTCAGATTTCTTGGTGTGTGTGCGGTTTATTTTTTCCTTATCTTTTATTTGTGTGTTTTCTCTTATCTGGTAAGTGTGTTAATAGGCGCGATGGTCCGTATTTGTCCGTTTTGGCGTTTCGCCTACTAAGGTACGGTTGCCACACAATCCACTGGGCAGCTTTTTTGAATGCATTCCACATTCGTTAGCCTTTCCAGCAGATTGCCACACACAGTTTTTAAAATATTGGTTTTTGATTATTATTATATTTTTTTATTATATTTTTTATTTAAATAATTTTCCGCTCGCAAATTAATTGCCGCAGCGGTTATCTTGTTTTTTTATTATGATTTATCGCAATTTTTTTACGCTCGCGAATAAGCTACCCATTGGGGTGGACTTATCGCCGCAGCGGACTATTGCCTTCTTTTTTGTTAATTCGGTTTTTTATTTGTGCCCGCGAATATGCCGCGCAACAGTGTGCGTGGACAAATCGCCGCGGCAGGTTCACCGATTTTTTTATTCACAATTTTTTTGCGCCCGTGGGGAGTGGCAGCTCTGAACGGCAGCACCCCCACCGCAGCGGATAACTGTGTAACTTTCACCAATATTTTAATATTTTCACTTCAATATTTTTTCACACAAGTAACATTTTTCCTTTATTTAAATTTTACTTAACTTAGTTTTACACATACTACACCATATTCTGAATTTGTTCCCCTTTCCTTTTCTTTTTTTTTTTTTGGGGGGTTTCTTCCACTTCCACAGGGAAGTGGAGACTGCTCGGGCGCCAGTTATGACCAGTCATGGTCAGAGGGAGAATAATTCCCCTTATATTACCTAAAAGATGTTATTTTCATGCTTGTCCTTCCTGCTGATCCTTCGTCCTGCTTACTTCGTCCTTCTTCCTTCGTCCTTCTTATTTCCTTTTTTATTTAAAAACGATTTTACTTTAAAATAAAACTGTAATCGATTTCTTTCGTTACAAGCGGTTTTATTATTTAGAAATATTGTAGTGTTCAGGTCGGGGGTACAAATAGAATTGATTCTAACAATTATATTTTGGTGGCTTGTTGGCTTGGGCAGCGCCGCGACGTCAGCAGACCGCTGGCAGAGCGGTTGCGGAAATATCCAAGCCGACACCAACGGTTTTGGGTGTCTGACCCGAAGTGTTTCTCCACTCCAGATGCTAACGCTGCACTTATGCCTGGGCTCGGCGAAGGGTAGGGGTAGCGGCGGCTATAGCTGAGGCAACTAGCCGACGCTCGGTGTTCTTTCGCTATTGCGCTATTGCCGATGCAATTCGATCGCTGACGTTCCGTCGCTGTCGTTCCGACGTTGTTGAGATTCGGTCGCTGGGTCGCTGTGTCGCTGGGTCGCTGTTGTTGCATCGCTGTCGTCGTTGGCGTTCGCTGGTTTCATAATTCGGCGGTGTTATTGCAGCCACTTGGAATTATAGCCACTTTAATATTGTTGCTGTTGATGACTGAGTAGGGTGAACGGAATGGGTTCCAGTTTGTGGGTAACCGAGAAGGGTGAATGGTGCGGTGTTCGGTGTCGTAGGGCTCGAGAGGGGTATAGGGAAGGGGGCAGTTGGCTGGTGTTAACTTATATTTATTCTCCATATTAATATTCAGTAATTTCAAAATAATCGAAAGGAAAAAAAATAATTATTTCCAACTAAAATCTAACAACATTTATTAAGCATTATTAATTCAGATAAGTGGCAGAAAGATTCCGAAAGAAAAAACTGCTGTGGAAGTAATGGGTTAAATATATATATAGGTGTACATAAGATAATATTGTAAATAATATAATATAGTTCAATCATAGATAATATAATGCTAGATAATAAGTTTTTAAGAAATTGAATTATATAAATGAACGGAGAAAGTTAATTAAATTGTATGAATTTTCTAAATATTTACCATATTATATATTAAATAATAATAAAAATATTATAAGTTTTTATTTTATTTTTTTTGTTTCTCACAGTGTATAGGAAAAACAACAAGAATCTGGAAAAAATTATGAATTTCGGCTAAAATTACTTAATATTGAATTTTAAATAAATTGTGCAAATAAATTTCTTGCGGTGTATGCCATCATACCAAAAGTTTATCCCAGAGTAAGGGGAATGTTCCGTATAATAACGGGCATACACCGACAGAACACTGCTGACATTAAAAACTTGCCGTTAACTTGCTTTCACATTACTACATTTAATAATAATAATTTTATTAGTTTTAATATGGTTTTACTTTGATTTTTTCTTTCGGTGTAGGGGCTGTTTTGATTCGTGTTTCATTTTCATTGTCCACTAGTATGCATTTATATATTTTAATTTTCACCCATTTTTGTTTTTTTTTATATTACCACTTAATTCGTGCCAACTTTTGCACCATTTTTCGTACCAATTTTAATACCACTTTTTTCTTGTTTCTACCACCTTCCGACCATATTGCAGGTTTTCTTTCGGGGATCTTTCTTTACACAAGTTATGCCATTCTTATAGTTGTAGGGTTTTTTTTTCAAGCAATACAAAATAACAATAAGAAAAGAATAAGGAAATTAGAGATTAACAACAACAAAAGAATAAGGAAATTAGAGATTAACTTAACAGTACTAAACTTTTTATGCCTACATATGTATGTATATATAACCAATTCACCATTATATTTTACGACCTAGCGTTACTTATTATTTTTTTTTTTCAACGGGATTGCCACGCGATCAATGATATTATTATATTATTTTAACTCGATCCCTAGGAATAAGGCCTGGCCTGCCAGTCGGTGGCACACGTTTTGGGAGGTTCTTTTTTTTCGAACTTTTTCGCTTTAGCACGCCGGACGCTTCGACCACTTGTCGTTGCTTTTACCGCTGACTGACGGAACGGCCCGCCGAATTTGGGTTCATTTTACTGCTGCTTCTGCTACTGTGTTTGGGAGTTATGTAAAATTTCTGGGACTTTAGCTCTCGTAATTATAATTTTAATTAATTAAGCTCGGGCCAGCTGACTGCTTTACTTCTTTGGGTGATGACTTTGGAAATATGTATAACTGGAAACTTGGAGCCATTCTGTTTAAGAGAAATTGTTTTTGTAAATACTTATATAGCCGGATGGGATGCTGATGATTTATTTACCCTGGCCCCACAAAATAAATTTGTAAATTTTCTTTGTAGATTTTCTAGCCTTTTTCACCTTTGGATTAACAAAATTCTGGGGTTGAACACGCACTGGAATATTATTTAAAACTTTATAACCGCCACTGGGAACACAAAGCGCGTTGGGCTTAACATTTTCCTGTTTATGGAAAAACTTCTGGAACGATCCGCTTCGTTTGGTAACTCAAATTGGAAAGGAGTGGTTGAGGTTCTGGCGGCTTTATATAGCCCCCAAGGCCGGAAATCGGGGTCTCGTGTGTTTCTGGTTTCCGTCTATAACCTTCCAATATCGGAGCCGACTCTGTTTATCCCGATTATTCCCATACGTCCCTATTCCAGGAAAACTAGCTAGACCCTTTTTTAGAGCTAAATCATTTTTTTAATAAAGCAGTTTAATATAAGTTGTAATATAATATAAGCAGTTTACTGGGAACACTTTTGGACACCATGCTATTGTCTATTGCCTACTTCTAGGGATGATTGTTTTCGATTCTGTAGTTGTCTTTTGAAGTTGCCTTCGTTTATATATTTTTGCTTTTGCCAAGCGCCACTTAAAACCACTGTGTGCAGATAGAGGATCATCATGATGCTCTTTCAGAACACCAACTACAAGAGGTTTGGGTACCCACAATTTCCAGCAAACGCCTTCGGATATTTGTTCTTCTGATGCATGCTCTGCTCGCGTATAAATATACTGATCAACGACCTTGACATCTGGCATTCGAGATTGATTTTCGACTATCTTTGTTTTGTTGTCTTTATATTCCCCCGAATTAAAGTGCTCAGATTGTAAATTGATAAATTTATATATCTCGATAGCGGACAAATCTTCGGTGTGAACGCAAGAAAGCGCGTCAGGAACGATGTTATGGCTACCCTTCTGTGGAAGATTTTAAAATCAAAACCTTGCAACTTAAGAGCCCATCGAGCTAATCGGGAGCTTAGGTCTGACTGAGACATCAGCCATTTTAACGAAGCGTGGTCCGTTATAACCGAGAATTTCTGACCTTCAATATATGCTCGAAACTTTTTAACTCACATGACCGCTGACAAGCGTTCCTTTTCAGTTACTGAGTAACTCCGTTGGCATTGGTTTAGTTTTCGAGACATATAAGCGATTGGCACGTCATTGTAGTCCTGGTCTTTTCGCATTAACACGCCACCAACACCTGTATGGCTGGCATCGCAGTGTATCGAAAAGGGTAGTTCGAAGTTAGGACTGTGTAGGACTGGGGCCTCGATTAGTAACTTTTTAAGACACTCGAAAGATTCCTGTGCTTCCTGAGTCCAAAGAAATTTCCGTTTGTGCTTCAATGTATCTGAAATTGGCGCAGCTACACCAGCGTAATTTCGGATGAACTTATGATACCATCCTGTCATTCCAAGTAAACGACGAACTTGCTTTACGGACCGCGGAACTGGGAATTCTTCAATCGCCATTACTTTTTCAGGGTCTGTCTTTATGGTTCCATAACCAATAACATGACCAAGATACTTTACTTCTTTAAGACAGAATTTGCTTTTATCAATGTTAATAGTCAGACCGAACCCCTAGAGCTATCATCCTATCCAATTCTTGGTACATCAACTTTTCAATTGCTGGGGAGACTGCATAATGCCGCTGCTTGATGGGTTTCGCTTCCCCTACGTCAATATCGTGTGCTATACTTGTGCTATATACTTGTAATACTTAATTAACTACTGATCAATCCGTGTGGCAGCATTAAGAGGTGCTTCACTCTTTTTAGCACCTGGAGCACCTGGAGAGAACAAAAAACAAACATTTATATAAAATGATATAAAATATCTGCAGACATATTAATTCGATTTGTTTGTTCGCGTAGATCACTTCCAGTCTGTCACCAAGTATAATTTATAACGCTGTTGTGCTCATTTTAAACGTTGTGCAAAATGCAACGGGCTAAAATGATGAGCCACACCTGTTCAGATCAGCTGCCATCGGATGGTGGATGATGGATGTGCTCTGTGGGAATCGGAGTTTCACATTTGTTAAAAATCCCAACCGTTTCAGAGGGCATAACTCGAAAAACAAGTTCGCCTGCGGAAAAACTTTAATCTTTCCAGTGTGCTAGGGTCGTACTTTCAATAAGCTGGGTGTGTTTACAATCAGTTAAAATTAAAAAATTTTTTTTTCGAAAATGAGCCTTTAAAAGATATTCTCAACTACTTTAGAAAAACATGTCTGCCGCTGTATAAAGAAATTAAAAAATAACATAATTTAAATTTAAGAGTGTTTTTTTTTTAAATTACTGATAATTAATTGCTAATTTAAAGTTCATTGCTGCACAAAGTTCTTGCACCCGATTTTTCTATGCTTTTGTTGAGTCTTTCCGTTCCTTTTTGACCTGAAGGCTAGTACTCAGATCGACAAACGAGTACGCTAGCTTCCAACTATAACACTTTAATCCCGGTACATAGTTATATATTTATTCTCCATATTAATATTCAGTAATTTCAAAATAATCGAAAGGAAAAAAATAATTATTTCCAACTAAAATCTAACAACATTTATTAAGCATTATTAATTCAGATAAGTGGCAGAAAGATTCCGAAAGAAAAAACTGCTGTGGAAGTAATGGGTTAAATATATATATAGGTGTACATAAGATAATATTGTAAATAATATAATATAGTTCAATCATAGATAATATAATGCTAGATAATAAGTTTTTAAGAAATTGAATTATATAAATGAACGGAGAAAGTTAATTAAATTGTATGAATTTTCTAAATATTTACCATATTATATATTAAATAATAATAAAAATATTATAAGTTTTTATTTTATTTTTTTGTTTCTCACAGTGTATAGGAAAAACAACAAGAATCTGGAAAAAATTATGAATTTCGGCTAAAATTACTTAATATTGAATTTTAAATAAATTGTGCAAATAAATTTCTTGCGGTGTATGCCATCATACCAAAAGTTTATCCCAGAGTAAGGGGAATGTTCCGTATAATAACGGGCATACACCGACAGAACACTGCTGACATTAAAAACTTGCCGTTAACTTGCTTTCACATTACTACATTTAATAATAATAATTTTATTAGTTTTAATATGGTTTTACTTTGATTTTTTCTTTCGGTGTAGGGGCTGTTTTGATTCGTGTTTCATTTTCATTGTCCACTAGTATGCATTTATATATTTTAATTTTCACCCATTTTTTTTTTTTTATATTACCACTTAATTCGTGCCAACTTTTGCACCATTTTTCGTACCAATTTTAATACCACTTTTTTCTTGTTTCTACCACCTTCCGACCATATTGCAGGTTTTCTTTCAGGGATCTTTGTTTACACAAGTTATGCCATTCTTATAGTTGTAGGGTTTTTTTTCAAGCAATACAAAATAACAATAAGAAAAGAATAAGGAAATTAGAGATTAACAACAACAAAAGAATAAGGAAATTAGAGATTAACTTAACAGTACTAACTTTTTATGCCTACATATGTATGTATATATAACCAATTCACCATTATATTTTACGACCTAGCGTTACTTATTATTTTTTTTTTCAACGGGATTGCCACACGATCAATGATATTATTATATTATTTTAACTCGATCCCTAGGAATAAGGCCTGGCCTGCCAGTCGGTGGCACACGTTTTGGGAGGTTCTTTTTTTTTCGAACTTTTTCGCTTTAGCACGCCGGACGCTTCGACCACTTGTCGTTGCTTTTACCGCTGACTGACGGAACGGCCCGCCGAATTTGGGTTCATTTTACTGCTGCTTCTGCTACTGTGTTTGGGAGTTATGTAAAATTTCTGGGACTTTAGCTCTCGTAATTATAATTTTAATTAATTAAGCTCGGGCCAGCTGACTGCTTTACTTCTTTGGGTGATGACTTTGGAAATATGTATAACTGGAAACTTGGAGCCATTCTGTTTAAGAGAAATTGTTTTTGTAAATACTTATATAGCCGGATGGGATGCTGATGATTTATTTACCCTGGCCCCACAAAATAAATTTGTAAATTTTCTTTGTAGATTTTCTAGCCTTTTTCACCTTTGGATTAACAAAATTCTGGGGTTGAACACGCACTGGAATATTATTTAAAACTTTATAACCGCCACTGGGAACACAAAGCGCGTTGGGCTTAACATTTTCCTGTTTATGGAAAAACTTCTGGAACGATCCGCTTCGTTTGGTAACTCAAATTGGAAAGGAGTGGTTGAGGTTCTGGCGGCTTTATATAGCCCCCAAGGCCGGAAATCGGGGTCTCGTGTGTTTCTGGTTTCCGTCTATAACCTTCCAATATCGGAGCCGACTCTGTTTATCCCGATTATTCCCATACGTTCCTATTCCAGGAAAACTAGCTAGACCCTTTTTTAGAGCTAAATCATTTTTTTAATAAAGTTTAATATAAGTTGTAATATAATATAAGCAGTTTACTGGGAACACTTTTGGACACCATGCTATTGTCTAATGCCTACTTCTAGGGATGATTGTTTTCGATTCTGTAGTTGTCTTTTGAAGTTGCCTTCGTTTATATATTTTTGCTTTTGCCAAGCGCCACTTAAAACCACTGTGTGCAGATAGAGGATCATCATGATGCTCTTTCAGAACATCAACTACAAGAGGTTTGGGTACCCACAATTTCCAGCAAACGCCTTCGGATATTTGTTCTTCTGATGCATGCTCTGCTCGCCTATAAATATACTGATCAACGACCTTGACATCTGGCATTCGAGATTGATTTTCGACTATCTTTGTTTTGTTGTCTTTATATTCCCCCGAATTAAAGTGCTCAGATTGTAAATTGATAAATTTATATATCTCGATAGCGGACAAATCTTCGGTGTGAACGCAAGAAAGCGCGTCAGGAACGATGTTATGGCTACCCTTCTGTGGAATCGAGCTAATCGGGAGCTTAGGTCTGACTAAGACATCAGCCATTTTAACGAAGCGTGGTCCGTTATAACCGAGAATTTCTGACCTTCAATATATGCTCGAAACTTTTTAACTCACATGACCGCTGACAAGCGTTCCTTTTCAGTTACTGAGTAACTCCGTTGGCATTGGTTTAGTTTTCGAGACATATAAGCGATTGGCACGTCATTGTCGTCCTGGTCTTTTCGCATTAACACGCCACCAACACCTGTATGGCTGGCATCGCAGTGTATCGAAAAGGGTAGTTCGAAGTTAGGACTGTGTAGGACTGGGGCCTCGATTAGTAACTTTTTAAGACACTCGAAAGATTCCTGTGCTTCCTGAGTCCAAAGAAATTTCCGTTTGTGCTTCAATGTATCTGAAATTGGCGCAGCTACACCAGCGTAATTTCGGATGAACTTATGATACCATCCTGTCATTCCAAGTAAACGACGAACTTGCTTTACGGACCGCGGAACTGGGAATTCTTCAATCGCCATTACTTTTTCAGGGTCTGTCTTTATGGTTCCATAACCAATAACATGACCAAGATACTTTACTTCTTTAAGACAGAATTTGCTTTTATCAATGTTAATAGTCAGACCGAACCCCTAGAGCTATCATCCTATCCAATTCTTGGTACATCAACTTTTCAATTGCTGGGGAGACTGCATAATGCCGCTGCTTGATGGGTTTCGCTTCCCCTACGTCAATATCGTGTGCTATACTTGTGCTATATACTTGTAATACTTAATTAACTACTGATCAATCCGTGTGGCAGCATTAAGAGGTGCTTCACTCTTTTTAGCACCTGGAGCACCTGGAGAGAACAAAAAACAAACATTTATATAAAATGATATAAAATATCTGCAGACATATTAATTCGATTTGTTTGTTCGCGTAGATCACTTCCAGTCTGTCACCAAGTATAATTTATAACGCTGTTGTGCTCATTTTAAACGTTGTGCAAAATGCAACGGGCTAAAATGATGAGCCACACCTGTTCAGATCAGCTGCCATCGGATGGTGGATGATGGATGTGCTCTGTGGGAATCGGAGTTTCACATTTGTTAAAAATCCCAACCGTTTCAAACGGATGAACTCTATGGGAAGAGGGCATAACTCGAAAAACAAGTTCGCCTGCGGAAAAACTTTAATCTTTCCAGTGTGCTAGGGTCGTACTTTCAATAAGCTGGGTGTGTTTACAATCAGTTAAAATTAAACAAGAGAGAACGCTATAGTCGGGTTCCCCGACTATCAGATACCCGTTACTCAGGTAAAAGGAGTGTGAGGGAGCTGGAGATAGAAACTTTGATCACGCATAACTTTTAAACGAATGGTCCGATTTGAAAAATTTCTTCTACATTTCGATAGGTATTGATAAACACAATAAAACTGCATTTTTACTTTTCCGAAATATTTAAATTTTTAAAATCGTATTTGGCGATTGTGGGCGTTAAAGGGGGCGTGGCACCTTTTTGAAACAAACTTGCGCTGCGTAGGAACTCCTAAAATCTGCATGCAAAATGCCAATCTTCTAGCTTTTATAGTTTCCGAGATCTCAGCGTTCATACGGACAGACAGACGGACAGACGGACAGACGGACAGACGGACATGGCTAGATCGACTCGGCTAGTGATCCTGAACAAGAATATATATACTTTATAGGGTCGGAAACGCATCCTTCTACCTGTTACATACTTTTGCACGAATACAATATACCCTTTTACTCTACGAGTAACGGGTATAAAAATTTTTTTTTCGAAAATGAGCCTTTAAAAGATATTCTCAACTACTTTAGAAAAACATGTCTGCCGCTGTATAAAGAAATTAAAAAATAACATAATTTAAATTTAAGAGTGTTTTTTTTTTAAATTACTGATAATTAATTGCTAATTTAAAGTTCATTGCTACACAAAGTTCTTGCACCCGATTTTTCTATGCTTTTGTTGAGTCTTTCCGTTCCTTTTTGACCTGAAGGCTAGTACTCAGATCGACAAACGAGTACGCTAGCTTCCAACTATAACACTTTAATCCCGGTACATAGTTATATATTTATTCTCCATATTAATATTCAGTAATTTCAAAATAATCGAAAGGAAAAAAAATAATTATTTCCAACTAAAATCTAACAACATTTATTAAGCATTATTAATTCAGATAAGTGGCAGAAAGATTCCGAAAGAAAAAACTGCTGTGGAAGTAATGGGTTAAATATATATATAGGTGTACATAAGATAATATTGTAAATAATATAATATAGTTCAATCATAGATAATATAATGCTAGATAATAAGTTTTTAAGAAATTGAATTATATAAATGAACGGAGAAAGTTAATTAAATTGTATGAATTTTCTAAATATTTACCATATTATATATTAAATAATAATAAAAATATTATAAGTTTTTATTTTATTTTTTTGTTTCTCACAGTGTATAGGAAAAACAACAAGAATCTGGAAAAAATTATGAATTTCGGCTAAAATTACTTAATATTGAATTTTAAATAAATTGTGCAAATAAATTTCTTGCGGTGTATGCCATCATACCAAAAGTTTATCCCAGAGTAAGGGGAATGTTCCGTATAATAACGGGCATACACCGACAGAACACTGCTGACATTAAAAACTTGCCGTTAACTTGCTTTCACATTACTACATTTAATAATAATAATTTTATTAGTTTTAATATGGTTTTACTTTGATTTTTTCTTTCGGTGTAGGGGCTGTTTTGATTCGTGTTTCATTTTCATTGTCCACTAGTATGCATTTATATATTTTAATTTTCACCCATTTTTGTTTTTTTTTATATTACCACTTAATTCGTGCCAACTTTTGCACCATTTTTCGTACCAATTTTAATACCACTTTTTTCTTGTTTCTACCACCTTCCGACCATATTGCAGGTTTTCTTTCGGGGATCTTTCTTTACACAAGTTATGCCATTCTTATAGTTGTAGGGTTTTTTTTTCAAGCAATACAAAATAACAATAAGAAAAGAATAAGGAAATTAGAGATTAACAACAACAAAAAAATAAGGAAATTAGAGATTAACTTAACAGTACTAAACTTTTTATGCCTACATATGTATGTATATATAACCAATTCACCATTATATTTTACGACCTAGCATTACTTATTATTTTTTTTTTCAACGGGATTGCCACGCGATCAATGATATTATTATATTATTTTAACTCGATCCCTAGGAATAAGGCCTGGCCTGCCAGTCGGTGGCACACGTTTTGGGAGGTTCTTTTTTTTTCGAACTTTTTCGCTTTAGCACGCCGGACGCTTCGACCACTTGTCGTTGCTTTTACCGCTGACTGACGGAACGGCCCGCCGAATTTGGGTTCATTTTACTGCTGCTTCTGCTACTGTGTTTGGGAGTTATGTAAAATTTCTGGGACTTTAGCTCTCGTAATTATAATTTTAATTAATTAAGCTCGGGCCAGCTGACTGCTTTACTTCTTTGGGTGATGACTTTGGAAATATGTATAACTGGAAACTTGGAGCCATTCTGTTTAAGAGAAATTGTTTTTGTAAATACTTATATAGCCGGATGGGATGCTGATGATTTATTTACCCTGGCCCCACAAAATAAATTTGTAAATTTTCTTTGTAGATTTTCTAGCCTTTTTCACCTTTGGATTAACAAAATTCTGGGGTTGAACACGCACTGGAATATTATTTAAAACTTTATAACCGCCACTGGGAACACAAAGCGCGTTGGGCTTAACATTTTCCTGTTTATGGAAAAACTTCTGGAACGATCCGCTTCGTTTGGTAACTCAAATTGGAAAGGAGTGGTTGAGGTTCTGGCGGCTTTATATAGCCCCCAAGGCCGGAAATCGGGGTCTCGTGTGTTTCTGGTTTCCGTCTATAACCTTCCAATATCGGAGCCGACTCTGTTTATCCCGATTATTCCCATACGTTCCTATTCCAGGAAAACTAGCTAGACCCTTTTTTAGAGCTAAATCATTTTTTTAATAAAGTTTAATATAAGTTGTAATATAATATAAGCAGTTTACTGGGAACACTTTTGGACACCATGCTATTGTCTATTGCCTACTTCTAGGGATGATTGTTTTCGATTCTGTAGTTGTCTTTTGAAGTTGCCTTCGTTTATATATTTTTGCTTTTGCCAAGCGCCACTTAAAACCACTGTGTGCAGATAGAGGATCATCATGATGCTCTTTCAGAACACCAACTACAAGAGGTTTGGGTACCCACAATTTCCAGCAAACGCCTTCGGATATTTGTTCTTCTGATGCATGCTCTGCTCGCCTATAAATATACTGATCAACGACCTTGACATCTGGCATTCGAGATTGATTTTCGACTATCTTTGTTTTGTTGTCTTTATATTCCCCCGAATTAAAGTGCTCAGATTGTAAATTGATAAATTTATATATCTCGATAGCGGACAAATCTTCGGTGTGAACGCAAGAAAGCGCGTCAGGAACGATGTTATGGCTACCCTTCTGTGGAAGATTTTAAAATCAAAACCTTGCAACTTAAGAGCCCATCGAGCTAATCGGGAGCTTAGGTCTGACTGAGACATCAGCCATTTTAACGAAGCGTGGTCCGTTATAACCGAGAATTTCTGACCTTCAATATATGCTCGAAACTTTTAACTCACATGACCGCTGACAAGCATTCCTTTTCAGTTACTGAGTAACTCCGTTGGCATTGGTTTAGTTTTCGAGACATATAAGCGATTGGCACGTCATTGTCGTCCTGGTCTTTTTGCATTAACACGCCACCAACACCTGTATGGCTGGCATCGCAGTGTATCGAAAAGGGTAGTTCGAAGTTAGGACTGTGTAGGACTGGGGCCTCGATTAGTAACTTTTTAAGACACTCGAAAGATTCCTGTGCTTCCTGAGTCCAAAGAAATTTCCGTTTGTGCTTCAATGTATCTGAAATTGGCGCAGCTACACCAGCGTAATTTCGGATGAACTTATGATACCATCCTGTCATTCCAAGTAAACGACGAACTTGCTTTACGGACCGCGGAACTGGGAATTCTTCAATCGCCATTACTTTTTCAGGGTCTGTCTTTATGGTTCCATAACCAATAACATGACCAAGATACTTTACTTCTTTAAGACAGAATTTGCTTTTATCAATGTTAATAGTCAGACCGAACCCCTAGAGCTATCATCCTATCCAATTCTTGGTACATCAACTTTTCAATTGCTGGGGAGACTGCATAATGCCGCTGCTTGATGGGTTTCGCTTCCCCTACGTCAATATCGTGTGCTATACTTGTGCTATATACTTGTAATACTTAATTAACTACTGATCAATCCGTGTGGCAGCATTAAGAGGTGCTTCACTCTTTTTAGCACCTGGAGCACCTGGAGAGAACAAAAAACAAACATTTATATAAAATGATATAAAATATCTGCAGACATATTAATTCGATTTGTTTGTTCGCGTAGATCACTTCCAGTCTGTCACCAAGTATAATTTATAACGCTGTTGTGCTCATTTTAAACGTTGTGCAAAATGCAACGGGCTAAAATGATGAGCCACACCTGTTCAGATCAGCTGCCATCGGATGGTGGATGATGGATGTGCTCTGTGGGAATCGGAGTTTCACATTTGTTAAAAATCCCAACCGTTTCAAACGGATGAACTCTATGGGAAGAGGGCATAACTCGAAAAACAAGTTCGCCTGCGCAAAAACTTTAATCTTTCCAGTGTGCTAGGGTCGTACTTTCAATAAGCTGGGTGTGTTTACAATCAGTTAAAATTAAAAAATTTTTTTTTCGAAAATGAGCCTTTAAAAGATATTCTCAACTACTTTAGAAAAACATGTCTGCCGCTGTATAAAGAAATTAAAAAATAACATAATTTAAATTTAAGAGTGTTTTTTTTTTAAATTACTGATAATTAATTGCTAATTTAAAGTTCATTGCTACACAAAGTTCTTGCACCCGATTTTTCTATGCTTTTGTTGAGTCTTTCCGTTCCTTTTTGACCTGAAGGCTAGTACTCAGATCGACAAACGAGTACGCTAGCTTCCAACTATAACACTTTAATCCCGGTACATAGTTATATATTTATTCTCCATATTAATATTCAGTAATTTCAAAATAATCGAAAGGAAAAAAAATAATTATTTCCAACTAAAATCTAACAACATTTATTAAGCATTATTAATTCAGATAAGTGGCAGAAAGATTCCGAAAGAAAAAACTGCTGTGGAAGTAATGGGTTAAATATATATATAGGTGTACATAAGATAATATTGTAAATAATATAATATAGTTCAATCATAGATAATATAATGCTAGATAATAAGTTTTTAAGAAATTGAATTATATAAATGAACGGAGAAAGTTAATTAAATTGTATGAATTTTCTAAATATTTACCATATTATATATTAAATAATAATAAAAATATTATAAGTTTTTATTTTATTTTTTTGTTTCTCACAGTGTATAGGAAAAACAACAAGAATCTGGAAAAAATTATGAATTTCGGCTAAAATTACTTAATATTGAATTTTAAATAAATTGTGCAAATAAATTTCTTGCGGTGTATGCCATCATACCAAAAGTTTATCCCAGAGTAAGGGGAATGTTCCGTATAATAACGGGCATACACCGACAGAACACTGCTGACATTAAAAACTTGCCGTTAACTTGCTTTCACATTACTACATTTAATAATAATAATTTTATTAGTTTTAATATGGTTTTACTTTGATTTTTTCTTTCGGTGTAGGGGCTGTTTTGATTCGTGTTTCATTTTCATTGTCCACTAGTATGCATTTATATATTTTAATTTTCACCCATTTTTTTTTTTTTTTATATTACCACTTAATTCGTGCCAACTTTTGCACCATTTTTCGTACCAATTTTAATACCACTTTTTTCTTGTTTCTACCACCTTCCGACCATATTGCAGGTTTTCTTTCGGGGATCTTTCTTTACACAAGTTATGCCATTCTTATAGTTGTAGGGTTTTTTTTTCAAGCAATACAAAATAACAATAAGAAAAGAATAAGGAAATTAGAGATTAACAACAACAAAAAAATAAGGAAATTAGAGATTAACTTAACAGTACTAAACTTTTTATGCCTACATATGTATGTATATATAACCAATTCACCATTATATTTTACGACCTAGCATTACTTATTATTTTTTTTTTCAACGGGATTGCCACGCGATCAATGATATTATTATATTATTTTAACTCGATCCCTAGGAATAAGGCCTGGCCTGCCAGTCGGTGGCACACGTTTTGGGAGGTTCTTTTTTTTCGAACTTTTTCGCTTTAGCACGCCGGACGCTTCGACCACTTGTCGTTGCTTTTACCGCTGACTGACGGAACGGCCCGCCGAATTTGGGTTCATTTTACTGCTGCTTCTGCTACTGTGTTTGGGAGTTATGTAAAATTTCTGGGACTTTAGCTCTCGTAATTATAATTTTAATTAATTAAGCTCGGGCCAGCTGACTGCTTTACTTCTTTGGGTGATGACTTTGGAAATATGTATAACTGGAAACTTGGAGCCATTCTGTTTAAGAGAAATTGTTTTTGTAAATACTTATATAGCCGGATGGGATGCTGATGATTTATTTACCCTGGCCCCACAAAATAAATTTGTAAATTTTCTTTGTAGATTTTCTAGCCTTTTTCACCTTTGGATTAACAAAATTCTGGGGTTGAACACGCACTGGAATATTATTTAAAACTTTATAACCGCCACTGGGAACACAAAGCGCGTTGGGCTTAACATTTTCCTGTTTATGGAAAAACTTCTGGAACGATCCGCTTCGTTTGGTAACTCAAATTGGAAAGGAGTGGTTGAGGTTCTGGCGGCTTTATATAGCCCCCAAGGCCGGAAATCGGGGTCTCGTGTGTTTCTGGTTTCCGTCTATAACCTTCCAATATCGGAGCCGACTCTGTTTATCCCGATTATTCCCATACGTTCCTATTCCAGGAAAACTAGCTAGACCCTTTTTAGAGCTAAATCATTTTTTTAATAAAGTTTAATATAAGTTGTAATATAATATAAGCAGTTTACTGGGAACACTTTTGGACACCATGCTATTGTCTATTGCCTACTTCTAGGGATGATTGTTTTCGATTCTGTAGTTGTCTTTTGAAGTTGCCTTCGTTTATATATTTTTGCTTTTGCCAAGCGCCACTTAAAACCACTGTGTGCAGATAGAGGATCATCATGATGCTCTTTCAGAACACCAACTACAAGAGGTTTGGGTACCCACAATTTCCAGCAAACGCCTTCGGATATTTGTTCTTCTGATGCATGCTCTGCTCGCCTATAAATATACTGATCAACGACCTTGACATCTGGCATTCGAGATTGATTTTCGACTATCTTTGTTTTGTTGTCTTTATATTCCCCGAATTAAAGTGCTCAGATTGTAAATTGATAAATTTATATATCTCGATAGCGGACAAATCTTCGGTGTGAACGCAAGAAAGCGCGTCAGGAACGATGTTATGGCTACCCTTCTGTGGAAGATTTTAAAATCAAAACCTTGCAACTTAAGAGCCCATCGAGCTAATCGGGAGCTTAGGTCTGACTGAGACATCAGCCATTTTAACGAAGCGTGGTCCGTTATAACCGAGAATTTCTGACCTTCAATATATGCTCGAAACTTTTTAACTCACATGACCGCTGACAAGCATTCCTTTTCAGTTACTGAGTAACTCCGTTGGCATTGGTTTAGTTTTCGAGACATATAAGCGATTGGCACGTCATTGTCGTCCTGGTCTTTTCGCATTAACACGCCACCAACACCTGTATGGCTGGCATCGCAGTGTATCGAAAAGGGTAGTTCGAAGTTAGGACTGTGTAGGACTGGGGCCTCGATTAGTACCTTTTTAAGACACTCGAAAGATTCCTGTGCTTCCTGAGTCCAAAGAAATTTCCGTTTGTGCTTCAATGTATCTGAAATTGGCGCAGCTACACCAGCGTAATTTCGGATGAACTTATGATACCATCCTGTCATTCCAAGTAAACGACGAACTTGCTTTACGGACCGCGGAACTGGGAATTCTTCAATCGCCATTACTTTTTCAGGGTCTGTCTTTATGGTTCCATAACCAATAACATGACCAAGATACTTTACTTCTTTAAGACAGAATTTGCTTTTATCAATGTTAATAGTCAGACCGAACCCCTAGAGCTATCATCCTATCCAATTCTTGGTACATCAACTTTTCAATTGCTGGGGAGACTGCATAATGCCGCTGCTTGATGGGTTTCGCTTCCCCTACGTCAATATCGTGTGCTATACTTGTGCTATATACTTGTAATACTTAATTAACTACTGATCAATCCGTGTGGCAGCATTAAGAGGTGCTTCACTCTTTTTAGCACCTGGAGCACCTGGAGAGAACAAAAAACAAACATTTATATAAAATGATATAAAATATCTGCAGACATATTAATTCGATTTGTTTGTTCGCGTAGATCACTTCCAGTCTGTCACCAAGTATAATTTATAACGCTGTTGTGCTCATTTTAAACGTTGTGCAAAATGCAACGGGCTAAAATGATGAGCCACACCTGTTCAGATCAGCTGCCATCGGATGGTGGATGATGGATGTGCTCTGTGGGAATCGGAGTTTCACATTTGTTAAAAATCCCAACTGTTTCAAACGGATGAACTCTATGGGAAGAGGGCATAACTCGAAAAACAAGTTCGCCTGCGGAAAAACTTTAATCTTTCCAGTGTGCTAGGGTCGTACTTTCAATAAGCTGGGTGTGTTTACAATCAGTTAAAATTAAAAAATTTTTTTTTCGAAAATGAGCCTTTAAAAGATATTCTCAACTACTTTAGAAAAACATGTCTGCCGCTGTATAAAGAAATTAAAAAATAACATAATTTAAATTTAAGAGTGTTTTTTTTTTAAATTACTGATAATTAATTGCTAATTTAAAGTTCATTGCTGCACAAAGTTCTTGCACCCGATTTTTCTATGCTTTTGTTGAGTCTTTCCGTTCCTTTTTGACCTGAAGGCTAGTACTCAGATCGACAAACGAGTACGCTAGCGTAAAAACTTTAATCTTTCCAGAGTGACCACATTTCGAGAGTTCATCGGAATTAAGCGTGCTACGGTAGTACTGTCAGGCAGCTGGGTTTGTTGACAAGCAGTTAAAATTCAAATATCGTATTTGCCGGAAAGTGCCCTTACAAGATTTTATCAACTATGTAACGTACAACGTGTAACAAAAAGAAGGGCAGATGGTTAACTGAGAGAGAACAGCGGAGCACGCGCTGGTTCCGGCTATGTAGTTCGGTAGTATGAGTGTGGGTATAGAAATGCAAACTGATCTCTCAAGTGGCTCGAATGTACGCAATAGATTTATAAATTCGCGTGCTTGTAGTAGTAAGAAGTGTAGAAATAAATAGTAGGAAGAAGGAATATAAAGTGGAATTGGACACCAGAAATTAGAAAAGGAAAATTCTGAATTTAGAAGAGTGATAACAGAAGATATAGTTTTTAGACATTTTATATGCAGACAACGAATACCATGATAGCCTTTGGGCACAGCCTACGGCTAGCGATCCCTTTAATCCGTTCCTACATTTCCAGTGACTTTAGGTTAAGCATAGCTTCCAACTATAACACTTTAATCCCGGTACATAGTTATATATTTATAAATAATCGAAAGGAAAAAAATAATTATTTCCAACTAAAATCTAATAACATTTATTAAGCATTATTAATTCAGATAAGTGGCAGAAAGGTTCCGAAAGAAAAAACTGCTGTGGAAGTAATGGGTTAAATATATATATAGGTGTACATAAGATAATATTGAAAATAATATAATATAGTTCAATCATAGATAATATAATGCTAGATAATAAGTTTTTAAGAAATTGAATTATATAAATGAACGGAGAAGGTCAATTAAATTGTATGAATTTTCTAAATATTTACCATATTATATATTAAATAATAATACAAATATTATAAGTTTTTATTTTATTTTTTTGTTTCTCACAGTGTATAGGAAAAACAACAAGAATCTGGAAAAAATTATGAATTTCAACTAAAATTACTTAATATTGAATTTTAAATAAATTGTACAAATAAATTTCTTGCGGTTTATGCCATCATACCAAAAGTTTATCCCAGAGTAAGGGGAATGTTCCGTACAATAACGGGCATACACCGACAGAACACTGCTGACATTAAAAACTTGCCGTTAACTTGCTTTCACATTACTACATTTAATTTTATTAGTTTTAATATGGTTTTACTTTGATTTTTTCTCTCGGTGTAGGGGCTGTTTCGATTCGTGTTTCATTTTCATTGTCCACTAGTATGCATTTATATATTTTAATTTTCACCCATTTTTGTTTTTTTTTTATATTACCACTTTATTTGTGCCAATTTTTGCACCATTTTTCGTACCAATTTTAGGACCACTTTTTTTGTTTCTACCACCTTCCGACCATATTGCAGGTTTTCTTTCGGGAATCTTTCTTTACACAAGTTATGTCATTTTTATAGTTGTAAGGTTTTTTTTAACCAATACAAAAAACAATAACAAAAGAAAAAGGAAATTACAGATTAACTTAACCCTACTAAACTTTTTATGCCTACATATGTATATATATAGCTGACTGCTCTTCTTCTTTGGGTGATGACTTTGGAAATATGTATAACTGGAAACTTGGAGCCATTCCTTTGGATTGCCAAAATTCTGGGGTTGAACACGCACTTTTCCTGTTTATGGAAAAACTTCCCTATTTCAGGAAAACTATCTAGACCCTTTTTTAGAGCTAAATCATTTTTATAATAAAGCAGTTTAATATAAGTTTTAATATAATATAAGCAGTTTACTGGGAACACTTTTGGACACCATACTATTGTCTATTGCCTACTTCTAGGGATGATTCTTTTCGATTCTGTAGTGGTCTTTTGAAGTTGCATTCGATTATATATTTTTGCTTTTGCCAAGCGCCACTACATATCCCCCACACCAAACTCACACTTGGGGTAACCACAAGAGTGAGCCGCGCTTAATAGACTTACTGTTTCAGGTCCTTTCCATGGTAGGTGCCCACGTATCGCCCTTGCATATCCTCTAACTCATAGTAGGAATTGCCTTTGCGTCTTCGAAACCTTCCTTTTACAAAAGTAGGGGCCAGTTTGGCGTTAAGGCCCTTTGCAAAGTTACTTTGCTGAAAGTTTCTTTTATAGATTTCTTGCCCCGGGCCTCGCAGCGCACTGGAAATATGGCTTAGTTTCTCATCTCACCTAGCCTGGTCAGTGCCTAAAGAGGTGTGACTTAAATTGAACGCCGGTTTCCGACACGATGACTTCCGGAACCCAAAGCAATGAAAAAGGTCTTCTTCAAGATAGTGTATTATCGCCTCTGCTGTAAACTTCTTTACGGCTTTCAGAAAAGGAAATTTCGAAAAATGGTCCAAAACGACAAAGATACCAATGTTACACGCTCGACTCCGCGGGTATGGTCCTAGAAAGTCAACGTATATCCTTTGAAAAAGTCGTTGCGTCCCATCCACTTTTCCCATTGGTGGTCGTAGAGTTTGGTTGGGATGTTTCATGCTTTTACAAATACTGAAGCTGTTCACATATTCTTTTGACATCTGGCATTTGAGATTGATTTTCGACCATCTTTGTTTTGTTGTCTTTATATTCCCCCGAATTAAAGTGCTCAGATTGTAAATTGATAAATTTATCTATCTCGATAGCGGACAACACTTCGGTGTGAACGCGTGAAAGCGCGTCAGGAACGATGTTATGGCTACCCTTTCTGTGGAAGATTTTAAAATCAAAACCTTGCAACTTAAGAGCCCATCGAGCTAGTCGGGAGCTTAGGTCTGACTGAGACATCAGCCATTTTAACGAAGCGTGGTCCGTTATAACCGAGAATTTCTGACCTTCAATATATGCTCGAAACTTTTTAACACACATGACCGCTGACAAGCATTCCTTTTTAGTTACTGAGTAACTCCGTTGGCATTGGTTTAGTTTTCGAGACATATAAGCGATTGGCACGTCATTGTCGTCCTGGTCTTTTTGCATTAACACGCCACCAACACCTGTATGGCTGGCATCGCAGTGTATCGAAAAGGGTCGTTCAAAGTTAGGACTGTGTAGGACTGGGGCCTCGATTAGTAACTTTTTAAGACACTCGAAATATTCCTGTGCTTCCTGAGTCCAAAGAAATTTCCGTTTGTGCTTCAATGTATCTGAAATTGGCGCAGTTACACCAGCGTAATTTCGGATGAACTTATGATACCATCCTGTCATTCCAAGAACACGATGAACTTGCTTTACGGACCGCGGAACTGGGAATTCTTCAATCGCCAATACTTTTTCAGGGTCTGTCTTTATGGTTCCATAACCAATAACATGACCAAGATACTTTACTTCTTTAAGACAGAATTTGCTTTTGTCAACGTTAATAGTCAGACCGGCCTGTTGTAAGCGATTTGCTAATGCTTTTAATACTTGCAGATGCTTAGAGAATGTATCCGAAATAATTAACAGGTCGTCTAAAGATTTCATTATGAAGTTCGGGTAGTATTACTTTATCCATTAATTTTGACGTAGTCTGAGGGGCGTTCGATAAGCCAAAAGGCATAACCGTGAAGTGGTACAGTGCGCTATCCTTGAGGGTAATTTGCCAATAGGCATCCTTAAGGTCAATGCTCGAAATATATTGGGCTTTCGGCAGTCGACTCAAAATTCCCTCAATCAAAGGCATAGGGTAAGCATTTTTCACCGTTACTTCGTTAACTTTCCTGCAGTCGATGCATAATCGAACTTTACCAGGCTTACGAACAAGTACTACGGGCGAAGACCAAGGACTATCTGACTCCTCAATGACCCCTAGAGCTATCATCGTATCCAATTCTTGGTACATCAACTTTTCAATTGCTGGGGAGACTGCATAATGCCGCTGCTTGATGGGTTTCGCTTCCCCTTCGTCAATATCGTGTGCTATCAAGGAGGTTTTTCCTAGGTCTTTCTTAGCAAAGGAAGAAAATTGTGCAATAATTTTAGATAAGTCCGTTGTTTCTCTTTCGGACAGCTTCAGACAAGAGTTATCATCTCTGATTAACGTAGATTCATTTGGTTGGACCTCTTTATTGGCAAGGAAAACTGGAAGAAGGTTATTACTTCTCCATAACTCGATCCCTAAGTAAAGGTCCTGCTGCAGTGATGGTACAACGTAAATCTTTAAGTTTTTTGTCTCTCCTCGAAAACAAACAGCTGTGGTGATCCTCCCGATGATTGACTGACTTGTCCCATCTGCTGTGCGAACTTTAGCTGACACAGGCACTAAATCTACATTTTGGCAGTGCAGATCTCGAGCAAGCCGTCCTCCTATACAATTAATGCTTGCCCCAGTATCCATCAATCCACTAAGCGTTCTACCTAATATAGTAACTTCCGCGAACGGCCTATAGTCCTTCGAGATGTCCACAACTGAGGATAGAATGGCTCTTCGATTAAGATTGTATCTCGATTCTACGTGACTGTGCTCTATTTGGGCTTGTCTGGATAAGATTTATTTCCATGTGGGTCTGTATTCTTTGATGCAATGATAAGCAAATAAATTAAATAAATAAATTTTGTACGTCTGGTGTTGAACCGTCCGTTACTCGGTTTTTGTTGCTTGATTTATTTTCCGTTTGCGTGCATTGGTTAACAGTGCACGCCCTGACGCGTTTTTTGATCCGTTGCATTTGCTGCAGTTCGGTTTTTACGTCTCTGGTCCCACAACCATAGCAGAAAACTCTTCTTTCACCTGTGCATTCCTGATACCTATGCCCAGTGATCCCACAGTTCCAACAGGATAATGTCATAGCTGCTATATCTTCATCATCAATATCGCTTTTTTCCACCTCATTTTCTGATTCGTTGGAGGCGATAACTTCATGAATTTGCAGCCGAAGAATGGGTCGAACATTACCTGCGCTACCTCTTGCTACCGACTGCAGAAATCGCTCTCGTGTTCTGACTACTGGTCGCAATTGAGCTATAGTCGAAATCGGAACATATAGAATTTCATGTTGAGTTTCCGGTAGGAGATTTGCCCTCAGAACTTCTAGTATAGATGATTCGGACAACGGTTGCCATAATTTGTAGGCCATAGAAGTGATAGCTTCATGTAGGCTATCAAAAGTTTCATAAGGCTTTTGCTTTCGTTGAGACATAGACGCCCGAATCTCAAGATCACTTCTCCCGTCCTTAAACTGAGCACGAAGTGCTGACTTTAACCCTGGCCAAGTTACCTCTGTTACAGTTTTCCGATATCGCCAAAACCACTCGAATAAATTGCTAGCATAACGCGCTACTAGTGCAAGATTTCCATCTAATGATTGCAACGTAATTGCTTCTACTCGGTAGATAAATTCGTCGTCTGGGACGGCGGAATGTCCTGAAAACCTTATTTTCCAATTTGCTATTATTTGTCCTAAACGATCGGGTCTTAGGTCATGAGCAGGTTGGGATCCAGAATGTAAAAACAACTCTCGACCCATAATTCCCTGCCTACGCTCGTCTACCCGAGGTGTCGGTGTCTGTTCAAAACTGTGCTGAATTTCGTCTGTATATTAGAAACTTGATCGCCCTCCGATCGCAAGTTTAATTTTTAAAAAATTTGATTCAATAATTCGTGTTAAGCGCTGCATTTGATCTTCGAGAGCCCCAGCGATTGCGTTGCATATCACCTGTTGCATGTTTGCAGCTAGTGATTCCGGATTGTTGCTAATAGAACCTCTCATTTGCTGTTGCTGATTCTTTCGAGTACTAGTTTATGCAACCCCTTCTCTTCCTTGCCCACTGGTATTAGCTGCACCACCCTCGTCTACTAGACTCATGGTTGAAGTCTGTAAGGACACCTGGCATATGGGACAAGTTTTCTGGTTTCCTAATCGAGTTGTAAAGCATACGTGATGGAACGTGTGGTTGCAGGATGTTATATATAGCTGCGCTTGAAACTCTACAGTTTGGGCACAATTATTACAATTATGCCGCCCATATCCTGCAGCTGCGCTAATATCTTCTGGAGTGTGTCTTACCGGCATTGTTTTAATTTTTCATTTATTTTCTTTTGCTGTTTGAAAACTTTTTTTATTTATACTCAATTAAATTGATTTACCAACCCGAGTAATTTATTTTAATTTTATAGATATATATTTCCTATTTATTTATTTATTTATTTATTTATTTATTTATTAAATATTGTTAGATCTGATATAAACTTGCGCCAGTAATACATAAAAATAAATTTTTCAAATAATGTAATAGTCAAAAGAAATCTGAATAGATTCACTGGAAGCCAATACTTTCCCTTGTCAACTGGAAAAAAATGTCTAAAAAGAAACGAAGAATAGATGAATAAAGAAGACAATTGTAGTGAGCTTCTGCGGTTTGAATAAGCTATCTAGGCCGTAGAATTTTTCCACGTAATAACCCAGGCTCAAGCTCACCTCACTGCTAAAAGTTATCACTCAGGTACCAGCGATTTTTCTAACAGAGTCAATGTAGTCGGTTATGCAAAGAACATAAAAATTCTTTCGTTTTGCTGTTATTATACCCGTTACTCGTAGAGTAAAAGGGTATATTAAATTCGTGCAAAAGTATGTAACAGGTAGAAGGAAGCGTTTCCGACCCTATAAAGTATATATATTCTTGTTCAGGATCACTAGCCGAGTCGATCTAGCCATGTCCGTCTGTCCGTCTGTCTGTCCGTATAACGCTGAGATCTCGGAAACTATAAAAGCTAGAAGATTGGCATTTTGCATGTAGATCTTAGGAGTTCCTACGCAGCGCAAGTTTGTTTCAAAATGGTGCCACGCACCCTCTGACGCCCACAAGCCACAAGCTGTGGCCTCAGTTTTGATGCTATTATGTAAATTTTTATTGATATGTATTTGTTTCGTCAATACCTATCGATTGGCCTAATAAAAGTTTGGCACGCCCACTCTAACGCCCAAAAACCCATTAAACGCATTAGCCTGGCTAGCGCCTACATTTCCGCCTTTCATGGCCCCTGGTACCAATAGCGCCATCTAACGGATGACTTTGGAACAGCTGGCTGGCTGGCTGTTTTTTTTCTGCGCTTCGAATTTTGTATTTTGTTTTCGTTTATTCCCATCGGTGGGTGTTATCAAAACAATTTTAATTTTCTTCAGTGTTATTTAAACATAAATTTAAACTCCGTTCGCTTCGCGAGTGCACTTTGTATTTAATACTAATTAATTGTTTTATTTTCGTAATTCTTATCTGTGTTTTCTTTTCTTTAATCCACACCGTTTTCTCTTTTGTACATGCACTTTAACTTAGTTACGCTCCCGCTCTCTTGCTCTCTTTGCTTTGAAAGTTCTAAGCGTGCAGTTTCTGCGCTCTTGCGGTACTTATAACTGCTCGCTTATAAATTTCAATTCGCTTTCTTGGTACAGTGGTCCCAATAAATAAAATGAATAATAAAAATTTAGTCTGCTTCTGCAAGAAATGCAGCCTCGTAATCAGGGCTGACCAGTCGAATATGACTTGCTGGCTGTGTGAAAATATGGTCCACACCAAGTGCGCCGGTTTTACTGGCCGGACAAGTGATGACCTATCAAAGGGGCCCAATTTGCAGTTTTGTTGTGATGCTTGTGTCGAGGTTGCGAACGAGATGAAATCGTTCATGCGCCAAACTAAAGGCGGCCTGATGGGGCTGATTAGCTGTTTCGGTGTTGCTAGAGATAGTTTTCGCCGAGCTGATGATCTCCTCTCTGCGCTGGACTCGCAGTTTAATAGTCGTAAGCTATTAGAAGAGTCCCCTAAGCGCAAAAAGGCCGCTGGTGGTAAGGAGCAAAAGGGGAACACCCCGCAACCGAAATCAAAAGAACAACGGAGCATTCCGGCGGATCAGCAGCCGATTTCAGCAAACCCTCAAATGTTGCTAAGATCGGCAGCTAAAAAAGATTCGGTATCCGAACAATCCGTTTCAGAATGCATGCAACCAGGGACTTCTAAGAATTCCGATTTGTCCGTAGTGGTTTCACAATTAGTGGATCCACCTATCTCTCAGAATGTAGCATCACCACCACAAGGGACTACTGAGTCCGGACAACCGGCTCAAGTTGGTTTTGCAGAAACTATGTCTGCTCCACCAAAATCCCATTCAGTCGTTCCACTAAAGAAACAAATTTTCGTTTCTCGGCTTTCCCCTGATCAAACATCTTCTGATGTATTGTCTTATAAACAAGACAAAACTAAAGCCGATTGTAATAGTGTTAAGGTGGAAAAGTTTAAGTTTACTTATGCTAGAGACATTTCATCTTTCAAGATAACTGTCCCTAACGAGCTTTTTGAAGCCATATGCTCGGGCGACTTTTGGCCGGATAATATGGTTGTAAAAGAGTTCGAGGCTAAGATAAAGAAGAAGGGGCCCGTGGGAGTAAAACTTCCTAGTCGAGGCCAAACCAGTGTACCAATTTCAAAAAACTAACTTCTAACCTCCTACTTTCCTATCAGAATGCAAGAGGTTTGCGCAGCAAACTTACTAAATTGTATTCCGATAGCTTTCCTTTGGATCTCATATTATTGTGTTCACAGAAACCTGGTAAAAGCCGGAGATCTTTAGCTCCGAAGTTTTTCCAGGTAAGTACACAATATATAGGTATGACCGTCCCTCTAGACGGGGAGGTGGAGTCTTAATTGGAGTTGATTCAAACCTCCCGTCTGAGGAGTTATTTTTTGATGAATTCAATACCATTGAATTTATTTGTGTAAAGTTATCGCTTCCTGGTAACTTTATATACATAACTTGCTCATATATTCCGCCGTTGTGTGAACTTCCTGATTATTTAAATCACCTATCCGTCATTAAGTCCGTTGCAAATAAGCTTTCCGATAGGGATCAGTTGATAGTTCTAGGTGATTTTAATATACCTGGAGTTACTTGGTCCACTGAGGATGGATCGAATGTATTACTACCTATAGCACAGCATGATTTTATTGATGGCCTGCTTGACATATTTCTATCTCAAGTAAACCATGTTCGAAATTCATTAGGTCGCCTACTTGATTTGTGTTTTGTATCAAATCCTGAAGGTGTGTTTCTGTCCAGAGTAGCACCACTCACGCAACCTGAAGATCCATATCACCCAACATTCGAACTTTCATTTGATACGGGTAGAGTTATAGAAGAAAAATCAGAAAAATCCAAACGAATTCATTGTTTTCGCAAGGCAGACTTTCTGAGGCTAAATAATTTTATTTCTGGCTTTAATTGGTCTGATCTTTACCTATGCATCAATATGTCCGATGCAGTTAATGTTTTTACACTGCAATAACCTCATTTTTTAATTCCTGTGTTCCGTGGTACTATCCGTCAACTTCCAATAAATCACCTTGGTTTAGCAAAGAGTTGACACACTTAAGAAATGTAAAGTCCAGACTTTTTAGGAAATATAAAAATACCGGTTCTCAATCTGTTTTTACTAGATATTTAAGTGCTCGGTCAAGATTTAGCGTGCTTAATGCTCAGTGTTATAACAGTTACTTAAACCGTTGTAAGGTCCAGTTCTCTCAGGACCCGAAACAGTTTTATAATTTTGTTAACACCAAGCGTAAATCTAATTCTTTTCCTTCCTCGCTATCGTTCGAAAACATGACGGCAACCACAGATCAGGCAATAGCCGATTTATTTCCCCAATTTTTTCAAACGACTTACTCTACTTTAGATTATTCATCACAGCCTTATTCTTACAACATATCCAAGTCAAACCTCATATTCTGTCCCACTTTAACAGAAAGCTCTCTTCTTTTGTATCTTCTTCGTATTAAACCTGTTTATTCGCCAGGGCCCGATGGTATTCCTGGGTGCGTGCTTAGGTATTGCGCTAAGGCCCTGTGCAAACCTCTTCACAAGTTGTTTACCTTATCTATAGAAACCTCCCAATTCCCAAATATTTGGAAGGAATCATTTGTTATTCCTCTTTTCAAAAAAGGTAACAAGTTAGAAGCCAGTAACTACAGAGGTATTTCTAAGTTGTCAGCTATTCCTAAGCTTTTTGAAAAAATTATTACTCCTCATTTGCAGCACCTTTGCAGATCAATCATTTCTCCGTGTCAACACGGATTTATTAAACGTAGATCCACAATCACAAACCTTCTAGAGCTCACTTCATTTGTGATAAAAGGCTTCAATAGTAGTTTTCAAACAGACGTCATTTACACTGACTTTAGTAAAGCATTTGACTCTGTAAATCACTTACTTCTCATTCAAAAACTTGACCTTTTAGGTTTTCCAGTTGATCTGCTTAAATGGATTTCAAGTTATCTGAATGGCAGGTCACAAAGGGTCCTTTTTAAAAATTCAATTTCTGAAATTCTCCGTGTTACCTCCGGTGTCCCACAAGGGAGCCATCTGGGTCCGTTAATTTTTACATTATTTATTAATGATCTTCCCTCAATTATAAGTCATTCTCGCGTACTTATGTATGCAGATGATGTTAAGTTGTGCCTGCAGTATAAGGACATTTCCTGCCATTTAGACTTGCAATCCGATCTAGATAATTTTCAAAACTGGTGCCGAGATAATTTACTAAATTTAAACGGTTCCAAGTGCAAGCTGATGACTTTTTATCGGGCCAATCCGATATACGCGACTTACACGTTAAGTGGCAGCTCTTTGGATAGAATAACTCTTGTAAACGATCTTGGCGTTCTCTTGGACCCCAAACTAAAATTTTCTAATCACATTTCGTCCATGGTTAATAAAGCCAGAGGAGTGCTTGGATTTATTAAAAGGTGGTCAAAAGAATTCGATGATCCTTATTTGACTAAAACTTTACATATTTCGCTAGTCCGTCCGATTCTGGAGTATGGGTCTCCCGTCTGGAGTCCACAATACGGAATACATATTGGTCGTATTGAATCTGTACAAAAAATATTCCTTCTTTTTGCTTTACGGCGCCTAAACTGGGATGCAAATCTTATCTTACCTTCTTATTCTAGTAGACTTCTTTTGATTAATTTACCATCCCTAGCCAACCGTAGAACGATGCTTGGTACTATCTTTATTTATAACCTTATACATGGTGATATTGACTGCCCCGACTTGTTAAGTCGGCTAAACTTTTCTGTGCCAAGTAGATTAACTAGAAATTATATTCCCCTAACTTTAAATCATTGTAGATCTAACTATGCCTTGCATGAGCCTTTCAGAGTATTATGTTCTGACTATAATAGACTTTTTCCTGTAATATCAAATCTTGACTCTCTGCCGCTCCTAAAACGATTAATACTTGCTTCATTGGCACAAGATTGATCTAACTATTACTTTTTTCCCCGTACCTTTACCTTTATTTTCCTATCTCGCGTCTATCTTGGTTGTTTTGGGCCAGCCGAAAAGGCCCCACGTTGGGCGCCAATAAATCTATATTGTAACATACAATGTGTAACAAAAAGAAGAGCAGATGGTTAACTGAGAGAGAACAGCGGAGCACGCGCTGGTTCCGGCTATGTAGTTCGGTAGTATGAGTGTGGGTATAGAAATGCAAACTGATCTCTCAAGTGGCTCGAATGTACGCAATAGATTTATAAATTCGCGTGCTTGTAGTAGTAAGAAGTGTAGAAATAAATAGTAGGAAGAAAGAATATAAAGTGGAATTGGACACCAGAAATTAGAAAAGGAAAATTCTGAATTTAAAAGAGTGAGAACAGAAGAGATAGTTTTCAGACATTTTATATGCAGACAACGAATTGGGGAGACCGTGGTGGTAGTAATCCACCATTTCCCCACCATACCATGATCGCCTTTGGGCACAGCCTACAGCTGGGGATCCCTTTAATCCGTTCCTACATTTCCAGCGACTTTTGGTTAAGCATAGCTTCCAACTATAACACTTTAATTCCGGTTCATAGTTATATATTTATTCTCCATATTAATATTTACTAATTTCAAAATAATCGAAAGGAAAAAAAATTAATTATTTCCACCTAAAATCTAACAACATTTAAACATTATTAATTCAGATAAGTGGCAGAACAATTCCGAAAGAAAAAACTGCTGTGGAAGTAATGGGTTAAATATATATATAGGTGTACATAAGATAATATAGTAAATAATATAATATAGTCCAATCATAGATAATACAATGCTAGATAATAAGTTTTTAAGAAATTGAAATATATAAATGAATGGAGAAGGGCAATTAAATTGTATGAATTTTCTAAATATTTACCATATTATATATTAAATAATAATAAAAATATTATATGTCTTTATTTTATTTGTTTGTTTCTCACAGTGTATAGGGAAAACAACAAGAATCTGGAAAAAATTATGAATTTCGGCTAAAATTATTTAATATTGAATTTTAAGTAAATTGTGCAAATGATTATATGATTATCACTTACACTTGCGCTGCTCCATCGCCGAAATATCTTTGGACGGGGGAGTACACCTGAAAACAAACTTCCACTCGCGAATATTATATTTTTTCTTACTTTTGTTTCGCGGTGGTTATTCTCATGACTTTCTTTTATATTTTGCAGTTAACTTGCTTTCACATTACTACATTTAATTTTATTAGTTTTAATATGGTTTTACTTTGATTTTTTCTCTCGGTGTAGGGGCTGTTTCGATTTGTGTTTTATTTTAATTGTCCACTATGCATATGCATTTAAATATTTTAATTTTCACTCATTTTTGTTTTTTTTTATATTACCACTTAATTCGTGCCAACTTTTGCACCATTTTTCGTACCAATTTTAATACCACTTTTTTCTTGTTTCTACCACCTTCCGACCATATTGCAGGTTTTCTTTCGGGGATCTTTCTTTATACAAGTTATGCCATTCTTATAGTTGTAAGGTTTTTTTTTTTTCAACCAATTCAAAATAACAATAACAAAAGAATAAGGAAATTAGAGGTTAACAACAACAAAAGAATAAGGAAATTAGAGATTAACTTAACAGTACTAAACTTTTTATGCCTACATATGTATGTATATATAACCAAATCACCACTATATTTTACGACCTAGCGTTACTTATTATTATTTTTTTCAACGGGATTGCCACGCGATCAATGATATTATTATATTATTTTAACTCGATCCCTAGGAATAAGGCCTGACCTGCCAGTCGGTGGCACACGTTTTGGGAGGTTCTTTTTTTTTCGAACTTTTTCGCTTTAGCACGCCGGACGCTTCGACCACTTGTCGTTGCTTTTACCGCTGACTGACGGAACGGCCCGCCGAATTTGGGTTCATTTTACTGCTGCTTCTGCTACTGTGTTTGTGAGTTATGTAAAATTTCTGGGACTTTGGCTCTCGTAATTATGACTGCTTTACTTCTTTGGGTGATGACTTTGGAAATATGTATAACTGGAAACTTGGAGCCATTCTGTTTAAGAGAAATTGTTTTTGTAAATACTTATATAGCCGGATGGGATGCTGATGATTTATTTACCCTGGCCCCACAAAATAAATTTGTAAATTTTCTTTGTAGATTTTCTAGCCTTTTCCACCTTTGGATTACCAAAATTCTGGGGTTGAACACGAACACGCACTGGAATATTATTTAAAACTTTATAACCGCCACTTACTTAACCTTTTCCTGTTTATGGAAAAACTTCTGGAACGATCCGCTTCGTTTGGTAACTCAAATTGGAAAGGCTGGGTTGAGGTTCTGGCGGCTTTATATAGCCCCCAAGGCCGGAAATTTTATCCCGATTATTCCCATACGTCCCTATTGCAGGAAAACTAGCTAGACCCTTTTTTAGAGCTAAATCATTTTTTTAATAAAGCAGTTTAATGTAAGTTGTAATATAATATAAGCAGTTTACTGGGAACACTTTTGGACACCATGCTATTGTCTACTGCCTACTTCTAGGTATGATTGTTTTCGATTCTGTAGTTGTCTTTTGAAGTTGCCTTCGTTTATATATTTTTGCTTTTGCCAAGCGCCACTTAAAACCACTGTGTGCAGATAGAGGATCATCATGATGCTCTTTCAGAACACCAACTACAAGAGGTTTGGGTACCCACAATTTCCAGCAAACGCCTTCGGATATTTGTTCTTCTGATGCATGCTCTGCTCGCGTATAAATATACTGATCAACGACCTTGACATCTGGCATTCGAGATTGATTTTCGACTATCTTTGTTTTGTTGTCTTTATATTCCCCCGAATTAAAGTGCTCAGATTGTAAAATCAAATCTTCGGTGTGAACGCGAGAAAGCGCGTCAGGAACGATGTTATGGCTACCCTTTCTGTGGAAGATTTTAAAATCAAAACCTTGCAACTTAAGAGCCCATCGAGCTAGTCGGGAGCTTAGGTCTGTCTGAGACATCAGCCATTTTAACGAAGAGTGGTCCGTTATAACCGAGAATTTCTGACCTTCAATATATGCTCGAAACTTTTTAACACACGTGACCGCTGTCAAGCATTCCTTTTTAGTTACTGAGTAACTCCGTTGGCATTGGTTTAGTTTTCGAGACATATAAGCGATTGGCACGTCATTGTCGTCCTGGTCTTTTTGCATTAACACGCCACCAACACCTGTATGGCTGGCATCGCAGTGTAGGACTGTGTAGGACTGGGGCCTCGATTAGTAACTTTTTAAGACACTCGAAAGATTCCTGTGCTTCCTGAGTCCAAAGAAATTTCCGTTTGTGCTTCAATGTATCTGAAATTGGCGCAGCTACTCCAGCGTAATTTCGGATGAACTTATGATACCATCCTGTCATTCCAAGAAAACGACGAACTTGCTTTACGGACCGCGGAACTGGGAATTCTTCAATCGCCAATACTTTTTCAGGGTCTGTCTTTATGGTTCCATAACCAATAACATGACATAATTTGCTTTTGTCAACGTTAATAGTCAGACCGGCCTGTTGTAAGCGATTTGCTAATGCTTTTAATACTTGCAGATGCTTAGAGAATGTATCCGAAATAATTAACAGGTCGTCTAAAGATTTCATTATGAAGTTCGGGTAGTATTACTTTATCCATTAATTTTGACGTAGTCTGAGGGGCGTTCGATAAGCCAAAAGGCACAACCGTGAAGTGGTACAGTGCGCTATCCTTGAGGGTAATTTGCCAATAGGCATCCTTAAGGTCAATGCTCGAAATATATTGGGCTTTCGGCAGTCGACTCAAAATTCCCTCAATCAAAGGCATAGGGTAAGCATTTTTCACCGTTACCTCGTTAACTTTCCTGCAGTCGATGCATAATCGAACTTTACCAGGCTTACGAACAAGTACTACGGGCGAAGACCAAGGACTATCTGACTCCTCAATGGCCCCTAGAGCTATCATCCTATCCAATTCTTGGTACATCAACTTTTCAATTGCTGGGGAGACTGCATAATGCCGCTGCTTGATGGGTTTCGCTTCCCCTACGTCAATATCGTGTGCTATCAAGGAGATTTTTCCTAGGCCTTTCTTGGCAAAGGAAGGAAATTGTGCAATAATTTTAGATAAGTCCGTTGTACATAATATAGTAACTTCCGCGAACAGCCTATAGTCCTCCGAGATATCCACCACTGAGGAAAGAATAGCTCTTCGATTAAGATTGTATCTTTCTCTAAACGCGATTCAACGTGACTGTGCTCTATTTGGGCTTGTCTGGATAAGATCTATTTCCATGTGGGTCTGTATTCTTTGATGCAATGGTAAAGCTGGTAAATTTTGTACGTCTGGTGTTGAATTTTGTGAGTAACCGTCCGTTACTCGGTATTTGTTGCTTGATTCATCTTCCCTTTGCGTGCATTGGCTAACAGTGCACGCCCTGACGTGTGTTTTGATCCGTTGCATTTGATGCAGTTCGGCTTACAGGTCTCTGGTTTCCCACAACCTTAGCAGAAAACTCTTCTTCACCTGTGCATTCCTGATACCTATGCCCAGTGATCCCACAGTTCCAACAGGATAATGTCATAGCTGCTATATCTTCATCATCAATATCGCTTTTTTCCACCTAATTTTCTGATTCGTTGGAGGCGATAACTTCATGAATTTGCAGCCGAAGAATGGGTCGAACATTACCTGCGCTACCTCTTGCTACCGACTGCAGAAATCGCTCTCGTGTTCTGACTACTGGTCGCAATTGAGCTATAGTCGAAATCGGAACATATAGAATTTCATGTTGAGTTTCCGGTAGGAGATTTGCCCTCAGAACTTCTAGTATAGATGATTCTGACAACGGTTGCCATAATTTGTAGGCCATAGAAGTGATAGCTTCATGTAGGCTATCAAAAGTTTCATAAGGCTTTTGCTTTCGTTGAGACATAGACGCCCGAATCTCAAGATCACTTCTCCCGTCCTTAAACTGAGCACGAAGTGCTGACTTTAACCCTGGCCAAGTTACCTCTGTTACAGTTTTCCGATATCGCCAAAACCACTCGAATAAATTGCTAGCATAACGCGCTACTAGTGCAAGATTTCCATCTAATGATTGCAACGTAATTGCTTCTACTCGGTAGATAAATTCGTCGTCTGGGACGGCGGAATGTCCTGAAAACCTTATTTTCCAATTTGCTATTATTTGTCCTATACGATCGGGTCTTAGGTCATGAGCAGGTTGGGATCCAGAATGTGAAACCAACTCTCGACCCATAATTCCCTGCCTACGCTCGTCTACTCCAGGTGTCGGTGTCTGGTCAAAACTGTGCTGAACTCCGTCCTGTGTATTAGAAATTTGATCGCCCTCCGATCGCACGTTTAATTTTTGAAAATTTGATTCAATAATTCGTGCTAAGCGCTGCATTTGATCTGCGAGAGCCCCAGCGATTGCGTTGCATATCACCTGTTGCATGTTTGCAGCTAGTGATTCCGGATTGTTGCTAATAGAACCTCTTATTTGCTGTTGCTGATTCTTTCGAGTACTAGTTTCTGCAACCCCTTCTCTTCCTTGCCCACTCGTATTAGCTGCACCACTCTCGTCTACTAGACTCATGGTTGAAGTCTGCAGGGACACCTGGCATATGGGACAAGTTTTCTGGTTTCCTAATCGAGTTGTAAAGCATACGCGATGGAACGTGTGGTTGCAGGATGTTATATATAGCTGCGCTTGAAACTCTATAGTTTGGGCACAATTATTACAATTATGCCGCCCATCTCCTGCTGCTGCGCTAATATCTTCTGGAGTGTGTCTTACCGGCATTGTTTTTATTTTTCATTTATTTTCTTTTGCTGTTTGAAAACTTTTTTATTTATACTGAATTAAAATGATTTACCAACCCGAGTAATTTATTTTAATTTTATAGATATATATTTCCTATTTATTCATTTATTTATTTTTTTATATAATGATATAAACTTGCGCCAGTAATACTTAAAAATAAATTTTAGAAAAAAAATGTAATAGTCAAAAAAAATCAGAATAGATTTACTGGTAGCCAATACTTTCCCTTGTCAACTGGAAAAAAATGTCTAAAAAGAAACGAAGAATAGATGAATAAAGAAGACAATTGTAGTGAGCTTCTGCGGTTTGAATAAGCTATCTAGGCCGTAGAATTTTTCCACGTAATAACCCAGGCTCAAGCTCATCTCACTGCTAGAAGTTGTCACTCAGATACCAGCGATTTTTCTAACAGAGTCTATGTAGTCGGTTATGCAAAGAACATAAAATTTCTTTCGTCTTGCTGTTATTTTTACGTGTGTTTCTCGCTCGGTTGGTTTGGGCCAGCCGAAAAGGCCCCACGTTGGGCGCCAAAAGAAGATGGTTAACTGAGAGAGAACAGCGGAGCACGCGCTGGTTCCGGCTATGTAGTTCGGTAGTATGAGTGTGGGTATAGAAATGCAAACTGATCTCTCAAGTGGCTCGAATGTACGCAATAGATTTATAAATTCGCGTGCTTGTAGTAGTAAGAAGTGTAGAAATAAATAGTAGGAAGAAAGAATATAAAGTGGAATTGGACACCAGAAATTAGAAAAGGAAAATTCTGAATTTAAAAGAGTGAGAACAGAAGAGATAGTTTTCAGACATTTTATATGCAGACAACGAATTGGGGAGACCGTGGTGGTAGTAGTCCACCATTTCCCCACCATACCATGATCGCCTTTGGGCACAGCCTACAGCTGGCGATCCCTTTAATCCGTTCCTACATTTCCAGCGACTTTTGGTTAAGCATAGCTTCCAACTATAACACTTTAATTCCGGTTCATAGTTATATATTTATTCTCCATATTAATATTTACTAATTTCAAAATAATCGAAAGGAAAAAAAATTAATTATTTCCACCTAAAATCTAACAACATTTAAACATTATTAATTCAGATAAGTGGCAGAACAATTCCGAAAGAAAAAACTGCTGTGGAAGTAATGGGTTAAATATATATTTAGGTGTACATAAGATAATATAGTAAATAATATATTATAGTCCAATCATAGATAATATAATGCTAGATAATAAGTTTTTAAGAAATTGAAATATATAAATGAATGGAGAAGGGCAATTAAATTGTATGAATTTTCTAAATATTTACCATATTATATATTAAATAATAATAAAAATATTATATGTCTTTATTTTATTTGTTTGTTTCTCACAGTGTATAGGGAAAACAACAAGAATCTGGAAAAAATTATGAATTTCGGCTAAAATTATTTAATATTGAATTTTAAGTAAATTGTGCAAATGATTATATGATTATCACTTACACTTGCGCTGCTCCATCGCAGAAAGATCTTTGGACGGGGGAGTACACCTGAAAACAAACTTCCACTCGCGAATATTATACTTTTTCTTACTTCTGTTTCGCGGTGGTTATTCTCATGACTTTCTTTTATATTTTTCCGTTAACTTGCTTTCACATTACTACATTTAATTTTATTAGTTTTAATATGGTTTTACTTTGATTTTTTCTCTCGGTGTAGGGGCGTTTTCGATTTGTGTTTAATTTTAATTGTCTACTAGTATGCATTTATATATTTTAATTGTCACTCATTTTGGTTTTTTTTTATATTACCACTTAATTCATGCCATTTTTTGCACCAATTTTCGTACCAATTTTAGTACCACTTTTTTCTTGTTTCTACCACCTTCCGACCATATTGCAGGTTTTCTTTCGGGGATCTTTCTTTATACAAGTTATGACATTCTTATAGTTGTAAGGTTTTTTTTTCAACCAATACAAAATAACAATAACAAAAGAATAAGGAAATTAGAGATTAACAACAACAAAAGAACAAGGAAATTAGAGATTAACTTAACAGTACTAAACTTTTTATGCCTACATAAGTATGTATATATAACCAATTCATCACTATATTTTACGACCTAGCGTTACTTGTTTTTTTTTTTTTACACGGGATTGCCACGCGATCAATGATATTATTATATTATTTTAACTCGACGATAAGTCGGCCTCGGTCCATCTATAGGCTGGATGGCAGTAGATAGAGGCCACATTAAAGGAGCCTCTGCTTGCGGACAGCTGAATGGTGATTGCCTGGACGTTGTCTTCGCATAGTGTAGAGAAAGGCTGATGGGATATGGAGGATTTTATTAAGATCGCAGCGCCTCCATGCATACTGTCATCTGGGTGGTTGGCATTGTGTAGGGTGAATCCAGGTATTCTCAAGGTAGACCGAGAGGAGAAATGTGATTCAGATAGCAAGAGCATGTCTAATTCGTGTAGTTCAATAAAGGCCAGTATCGCGTTGACTTTGGAGGAGGCCTCGTTCGCGTTCCAGGTAGCAATCTTAGGGACACCCATTGTGAATAGCAGAGGAGGAGGTGCGCGTCTGTAGAAGCGCCTGCAAGAGGGTCTCGACAAGGGACATCATCCTGTCCAGCCTTGAGAAGAGAAGCTCCAACTTGGCTTCCAAAGTACCACTTGAGCTGGCGGCGGAGGTGGGAGAAGGGTTCGCTTCCTTTTTGTGGGGCTCTTCGAACTGATCGACTGGTAAGCTGTTCCTGGCTACGCTCGCGTATGATTGCTTGCCATTGTTGTAAGGAAGTGATTTAGGGGGGGGTGTGTTGCTAGAGCCAGGGACAAAGGGATCTTTGGCCCTCGGCTGAGGCCTCATGTTGAATGCTACTTGAAGGTACTTCTTGCATCCTTTAAAGTTGGCCGCGTGGGGCATGTTGCAATGAGCGCAACACCTAGCATCGTCCTTACCAAGCTTACACTCAAAGGTTGGATGGCTGTCTCCACACTCTCTGCAAACGTAGTGTCTCGTGCAGTATGCCTTGGTGTGTCCGTACCCCTGGCATCTCTGACATTGCACGGGTCCAGTTTGCTTACGCTTTTCCCAACTTACATTGTTCTTACAAACAACAAGAATATTTTTGATGAGCTTGTTGCTGTCCGCCTTTTTCAGTTCAATAAATCTTATATTGAGCGGGCTTGAGGTATTCTTATTGCGAGGAGTGTACATACGAATAACTGTGTGACCTTCCTTCTGGAGGCAATTGATGATTTCCTCTGAGGGGACTCCGTGATGGATGTTGCGCATACAATGCGGAAAGGTCGGTCTTCAGGTGGAAGACGGTGGAAAAGAGTTCCTTTATCAAGGAAGTGCCTAGCCACCGACCTGTAGGCATCAGAGGACTTGCATTGGACAGCAATGACTCCCGAGTTTAGTGGCTTGACAGAATAAGAGTCTCCTATCAGAGCATCTAATTCTCTGCAAAAACCAGTGAAGTTAGTCACATTAGGGACCATGATCCTAGGTACCTTGGAAGTACTGCGATTAGTCGTGTGGGCAGGCTGTTCCGTGGTCGTCGACTGCGAGGAAGATTTACCCTTTTTAGCGGCGCGGCTTAGCGCAACTTTAGATGTGCAAGGCTTATCATCTTCGTCGTCATCGCTGGGTTCGATCACCTCCATGTCATCCTCGTCAGCCAGGAGTTGGAAACGATTGTTGGAACTAGGTAACTTCTTTTTGGCGGTAGAAGGAGACACGATGGTGCCTAATCTTTTATTGGTCCCTATTTTCTTTGGCGGGAGGGTGGAATCCTGCCAGGCAGCAGCGGGAATGGTTTTCTCTGTAGTACAAGTAATAGCGCTACTTAGGGATGTACTGCTACTTGTGGTACATGCATTGCCACTCAGAGAGGAGGAATGTATGAATGGGGTCGTGATTGAGGTAGCTGGAGTAGTCAGTGAGTAGGTGGAGCTACACTGAGTGTGAGCCAAATTAGAGCTCGCAGTAGTTGTTGCAGTTGTTGTTGCAATTGTGTTGTACTGATTCAGCTTGATTGACTGTAGCAGAGAGGCGCGTAAATCGGCAGGTGAGCCTACCAGATTTCTCATCTTCTCAAACTCGAGCTGTCGTGAAAACAAGTTTGAATCCATTTCCAATTATATGAATATAGTAACTTCCTCCCAAGAGTATGCTACAAACCCCAGTTTATCGAGTCTTGGGAGTTCCCAAGGGACAAGCCAGAGCTTTATGGTTGACATCAGCTGTTTGGAAGCTTACCAGCAAGGCGTCAACCTGTGCCGCCGCACAAAAATTATTTAATGTTTGTGATTATATATTCACTGCACCGATTCAGTAGGCGTCTCTCGGTGACTATGCGAGTCACTGCAAATTAGATGCCACAGTAAAGGGCTAGTCTTATTGTTTAAATAGCACAATCGGAATAAATTGACGGAGCGGTCCAGAAATACGACTGTTCGGATCAGCTGACTCCCGGTTTTCGATTCTGTAGTTGTCTTTTGAAGTTGCCTTCGTTTTATATATTTTTGATTTTGCCAAGCGCCACTGTGTGCAGATAGAGGATCATCATGATGCTCTTTCAGAACACCAACTACAAGAGGTTTGGGTACCCACAATTTCCAGCAAACGCCTTCGGATATTTGTTCTTCTGATGCATGCTCTGCTCGCCTATAAATATACTGATCAACGACCTTGACATCTGGCATTCGAGATTGATTTTCGACCATCTTTGTTTTGTTGTCTTTATATTCCCCCGAATTAAAGTGCTCAGATTGTAAATTGATAAATTTATCTATCTCGATAGCGGACAACACTTCGGTGTGAACGCGTGAAAGCGCATCAGGAACGATGTTATGGCTACCCTTTCTGTGGAAGATTTTAAAATCAAAACCTTGCAACTTAAGAGCCCATCGAGCTAGTCGGGAGCTTAGGTCTGACTGAGACATCAGCCATTTTAACGAAGCGTGGTCCGTTATAACCGAGAATTTCTGCCCTTCAATATATGCTCGAAACTTTTTAACACACATGACCGCTGACAAGCATTCCTTTTTAGTTACTGAGTAACTCCGTTGGCATTGGTTTAGTTTTCGAGACATATAAGCGATTGGCACGTCAGTGTCGTCCTGGTCTTTTTGCATTAACACGCCACCAACACCTGTATGGCTGGCATCGCAATGTAGGACTGTGTAGGACTGGGGCCTCGATTAGTAACTTTTTAAGACACTCGAAAGATTCCTGTGCTTCCTGAGTCCAAAGAAATTTCCGTTTGTGCTTCAATGTATCTGAAATTGGCGCAGCTACACCAGCGTAATTTCGGATGAACTTATGATACCATCCTGTCATTCCAAGAAAACGACGAACTTGCTTTACGGACCGCGGAACTGGGAATTCTTCAATCGCCAATACTTTTTCAGGGTCTGTCTTTATGGATCCATGACCAATAACATGACATAATTTGCTTTTGTCAACGTTAATAGTCAGATCGGCCTGTTGTCAGCGATTTGCTAATGCTTTTAATACTTGCAGATGCTTAGAGAATTTATCCGAAATAACTAACAGGTCGTCTAAATAAATGAAGATTTCATTACGAAGTTCGGGTGGTATTATTTTATTCATTAATTTTCACATAGTCTGAAGGGCGTTCGATAAGCCAAAAGGCATGACCGTGAAGTGGTAGAGTGGCCTTCCGGGAATCGTAAAGGCGGTCTTTTCTTTTGCGCTATCCTTGAGGGGAATTTGCCAATAGGCATCCTTAAGGTCAATGGTCGAAATATATTGGGCTTTCGGCAGTCGACTCAAAATTCCCTCAATCAAAGGCATAGGGTAAGCATTTTTCACCGTTACTTCGTTAACTTTCCTGCAGTCGATGCATAATCGAACTTTACCAGGCTTACGAACAAGTACTACGGGCGAAGACCAAGGACTATCTGACTTCTCAATGGCCCCTAGAGCTATCATCCTATCCAATTCTTGGTACATCAACTTTTCAATTGCTGGGGAGACTGCATAATGCCGCTGCTTGATGGGTTTCTCTTCCCCTACGTCAATATCGTGTGCTATCAAGGAGGTTTTTCCTAGGCCTTTCTTGGCAAAGGAAGGAAATTGTGCAATAATTTTAGATAAGTCCGTTGTACATAATATAGTAACTTCCGCGAACGGCCTATAGTCCTTCGCGATGTCCTCCACTGAGGATAGAATAGCTCTTCGATTAAGATTGTATCTTTTTCTAAACGCGATTCTACGTGACTGTGCTCTATTTGGGCTTGTCTGGATAATATCTATTTCCTTGTAGGTCTGTATTCTTTGATGCAATGGTAAAGCTGGTAAATTTTGTACGTCTGGTGTTGAATTTTGTGAGTAACCGTCCGTTACTCGGTATTTGTTGCTTAATTCATCTTCCATTTGCGTGCATTGGTTAATAGTGCACGCCCTGACGTGTTTTTTGATCCGTTGCATTTGCTGCAGTTCGGTTTATAGGTCTCTGGTTTCCCACAACCTTAGCAGAAAACTCTTCTTCACCTGTGCATTCCTGATACCTATGCCCAGTGATCCCACAGTTCCAACAGGATAATATCATAGCTGCTATATCTTCATCATCAATATCGCTTTTTTCCTCCTCATTTTCTGATTCGTTGGAGGCGATAACTTCATGAATTTGCAGCCGAAGAATGGGTCGAACATTACCTGCGCTACCTCTTGCTACCGACTGCAGAAATCGCTCTCGTGTTCTGACTACTTGTCGCAATTGAGCTATAGTCGAAATCGGAACATGTAGAATTTCATGTTGAATTTCCGGTAGGAGATTTGCCCTCAGAACTTCTAGTATAGATGATTCGGAAAACGGTTGCCATAATTTGTCGGCCATAGAAGTGATAGCTTCATGTAGGCTATCAAAAGATTCATAAGGCTTTTGCTTCCGTTGAGACATAGACGCCCGAATCTCAAGATCACTTCTCCCGTCCTTAAACTGAGCACGAAGTGCTGACTTTAACCCTGGCCAAGTTACCTCTGTAACAGTTTTGCGATATCGCCAAAACCACTCGAATAAATTGCTAGCATACCGCGCTACTAATGCAAGATTTCCATCTAATGATTGCAACGTATTTGCTTCTACTCGGTAGATAAATTCGTCGACTGGGACGGCGGAATGTCCTGAAAACCTTATTTTCCAATTTGCTATTATTTTGTCCTATACGATCGGGTCTTAGGTCATGAGCAGGTTGGGATCCAGAATGCGAAAACAACTCTCGACCCATAATTCCCTGCCTACGCTCACCTACCCCAGGTGTCGGTGTCTGGTCAAAACTGTGTATATTAGAAACTTGATCGCCCTCCGATCGCACGTTTAATTTTTGAAAATTTGATTCAATAATTCGTGTTAAGCGCTGCATTTGATCTTCGAGAGCCCCAGCGATTGCGTTGCCAATCACCTGTTGCATGTTTGCAGCTAGTGATTCCAGATTGTTGCTAATAGAACCTCTCATTTGCTGTTGCTGATTCTCTCGAGTACTAGTTTCTCCAACCCCTTGTCTTCCTTGCCCACTGGTATTAGCTGCACCACCCTCGTCTACTAGACTCATGGTTGAAGTCTGCAAGGACACCTGGCATATGGGACAAGTTTTCTGGTTTCCTTATCGAGTTGTAAAGCATACGCGATAGAACGTGTGGTTGCAAGATGTTATATATAGCTGCGCTTGAAACTCTATAGTATGGGTACTGTTTGGATTGTATATTGTCAACACGAGAACTTGCGGTGTAACTGACGTCACACTGTAAGCTCTCTAGTTACAGACATTCTTTTTTGCCTTTATTCGTAGTCTTGTTCGAAAGATCGAACCAGATCACAGTTAATTTGTTCATATGTATATACATAATTTGGAGAGCTGCAGCTTCTGTGAAAACGAAATGTAAAACCGACAATTATTCTTATTCTGCGAGCGACAGTCAATCTATTCAGAAGCACCCTCTGTGCTCTTCTCTTTTATGTTTCCTTACATAACCAAATTAAATCAAACGCACATTTTTGGAACCTCTCGACTTTTTATTTGGGACCTTGGGAACAGACCGCCACTCCGAGGAACTTCCAACGCCGCCACAGGTGGACAATCACTCTGTGCGCCGCATCATATTTTGCTGAAGATTGGGGCTCCGTCGGTACGCAGCCACAGCCAACACATTTTGGTGCCGAAACCCGGGAAGACTTCTCTTGGACTGAGTGGATTATCTGTGGGTCACTACTTGGACTACGCTGGAGCGCGAAGAGGTTATTGTAGAAGGTTAGTGCACTGTGTTTTGTTGTGAGATAGAGGGTCAAGGTCATGGCTGAGACATTTGAGGAATTAATTGCGGAGCAATCAGCTTTGATTGATTCGGTACGCCGCATGTTAGAGAACTTTCAGAAAGCTGGCACTAATAATTCGGAAGCGCATATGGAGACTAGATTAGAATCTCTGGCCAATATTCGCATGGAGTTCCGAGAGAACCATCGAAAATTGGTGCGTGCGGATGACGAATTGATTCGGAACGATTATATGGAGGCAGATCTTGAAGGAAAGTTCCAAGAAGCGTATATTGATAGTGTGGCGCAGATTAGAAGTGACCTAAATGAGACTTAGGATCGACTTTTGGCATCAACAGGAATTAACAATCTTGATTTTCAGGATGGGCATCGCAACGCGCCACCGTCAGGGTTTATAGCACCAGACCAAACCACGATCGATGAGGTTAAACTTCCAACGGTTAAATTGCCTATATTTAGCGGTGAATTTGTAGATTGGCCGGCATTTAAGGAAATATTTCATAATAGCCCTAGACTCACTGATCTACATCGATTCCATTACCTCAAAGATTCTTTGTCAGGGGAAGCAATTAAAGATATCCAACATCTAACACTGATCGGAACAAATTATCATGTAGCTTGCCAAATGTTATTAAACTTATATGATAATAAGCGTGTTCTGTTTCAACATTATATGCAGGTATTAGAACAACAGCCAATGGTGCAGAGCGATAACCCTGTTTCGCTTAAGGGGTTTTTACAAACTTGTCGTTCTTGTATTAAATCATTGGAAAAGGTTGGTGTTAACCTTTTCGATCAAAGTCATGTCATAGTTTACATGGTGACGAAGAAACTACCTCCGGAGCTGCGTTTGGACTGGGAAAAATCTCTGGCTACTTCGCAGGAGTTACCAACATTCGAAGAATTATCCGCGCATCTCGATGGACAATACAGGACTATGCTTACGTCCGCCAGGGGCGAGAGGACAATATTGTCTAACAAGGATCGAAAGGGAGCATCGGGATCATCTGAGAAGCGCCGAGATGTGAAATCTTCCCTTGTCGCCCGATCGGAGCAGAAATGTGCCATATGTTGCAAGAACGGTCATTCCGTCCAAGATTGCAAGGTTTTCGAAAGCATGCATCTAACAGCACGGAGGGAAGCTGTTATGAAGCAACGTTTGTGCTTCAACTGTTTGGGGAATAACCATAACTCACGAAGGTGCAAACTTAAAAACAATTGTTCGATATGCGCAGATCGGCATCACACCCTCATACATTTGGATCGGGTTCGGCTAACTAAAGAGCCAAATGATCAGGTTCAACAAGTTACTTCCAACGCAATTAGCGGGACTTCAAGTACTACTGGGACTAGTTATGAAGTGCTATTGCCAACAGCGTTAGTTCTGATCCAGTCAGCAGAAGGGTTTACACTACAGTTCCGAGCATTTCTGGACCAAGGATCGCAAGCTTCGTTTGTATCGGAAAACGTAGTTCAGAAGTTGGGACTAACTAGTCAAAAGGCATACATTAAGGTTAATGGACTGGCCAACGCCCAAGTTACCGAAGCGTCTTCTTCCGTTCTTTTATGTTTTGGATCAAGGCTTGAGCTACAGGCAAGGTATAGTGTGACTGCGTATGTGTTACCAAAGGTGAGTAAGCGCATGCCAAATCGTCGCTTATCTGTGGAAAAATGGTCTCAATTTGAACAGCTTTGCCTGGCTGATCCTAATTATTTTGTTCCACAAGGTGTGGACATATTGTTGGGGAGTGATATCTATGATGAATTGATGCTGAGTGAAATACATCGTGGACCGGATGGCTGGCCTATTGCTCAAAGCACACGACTTGGATTTATTATATCAGGAAAAGTTAAGGAACCCATCACAAGGGTCTCGGTGCATACGGTGACCATAATCAAGGACGAATCATCTGCGGAATTAGAAGGATTATTTCGCAGATTCTGGGAATTTGAACAGTTGGATGAGGCAGCAGAAGTTTTGTCGAAGGAAGATTTGTGGTGTGAGGAACATTTTGTTAATACACATGTGCGGTTACCTTCAGGGAAATATCAAGTGCGGTTGCCATTTCTATCCACTTTGGATCCCCAGTTAGTAATTGGATCGTCGCGTCAAGGTGCTTTGAAACGGTTGTGCCATTTGGACAAGCGTTTACGCAACGATGCCAATACTTCCTCCAATACTTGGAGTTGGGCCAAATGGAAAAGGTTGTTACACAAGCTGGGCAAACGGAAGAAACAGGCTACCCGGGGGGAGCCACACATTGTTATTTACCTCACCACCCAGTAATCAAGGAATCGTCAACGACTACCAAGGTGCGCGTCGTCTTTGACGGATCGATGAAGACGAGCAATGGGAAATCTTTGAATGAAATCTTAGCAGTAGGGCCCAAATTGCACATGGAGCTTCCAGCAATACTGATCAACTGGAGAGTAATAAGATTTGCATTCCTTGCGGACGTGGAAAAAATGTATAGATGTATTAATATACATAAGAAGGATGCTCAATTTCAAAGAATTTTGTGGAAAACGGACAACACTGTCGTAGAGGAATATGCCTGCTGCACGGTCATGTTTGGCACGAGCTGTGCTCCGTATCTGGCCATTAGAGTTATGCAGCAGTTAGCCGAAGATGAAGAGCATAACTACCCGCTGGCAGCCAATGTACTTAAACGTCAGATGTATGGACGACGTTTTATCTGGAGCAAATAGTATTTCCGATGCAAAGGAACTGCAAGCTCAAGTTAGAGGAATGATGAGAAGGGAATCTTTTGAGTTGCGAAAATGGGCCAGCAACTGTTCTCAACTGTTGGAAGGAATACCTCTAGAACATCGGGAAACCAAAGAGCCTCTAAACTTTCAAGGTGACGAGACGATTAGAGCGTTAGGATTATATTGGAAACCCAATGAAGATGAGTTTCGATTTCAAATTAATTTTGATCTCCCGGCAGGTACACCAACGAAGAGAAAGATGCTTTCGACGATTGCGAGGTTATTCGACCCAATGGGATGGTTGAGCCCAATTACCGTTGTTGGAAAGCGAATGGTGCAAGCTCTGTGGAAGACAAAACTTAGTTGGGACGACCACGTACCAATGGAACTTCAAAAGGAATGGCAGAAATTCATTCAAGAGCTACCAAACTTGTCTAAGATTCAAATACCGCGCTACATTGCGTGGGGAATGTCAAAGGGAACTCCACAGCTACACCTGTTCTGCGACGCGTCAGGATACGCGTACTGTGCGGCGGCTTACTTACGAATTCCGATAGGAGAGAACGCCTTTCATGCGGAACTAATTTTAGCGAAATGCAAGGTAGCGCCTATCAAGCCGCAGCTTACAATTCCAAGAGCGGAATTGTGTGCAGCAGTCATTGCTGCGAAAATATTTAAGTATTTATAGGATCACTTAACCATTCATATTGATTTTGCAGAGTCTGTCTTTTGGTCAGATTCGATGATCGTTTTGAGCTGGATCCAAGGAAGTGCTGCGAGGTGGAAGGTTTTCGTTGCCAACCGCATAAGCAAAATTTTGGAGCTATGCGATGGGAAACAATGGCGACATATAGCATCTGAGGATAATCCTGCCGATCTTCTAAGTCGTGGTATCAGTGTTACTAAATTAGCATCGTGCCAATTATGGTGGAATGGACCGCCGTGGCTGAGATTTAAAGATTGTGAGTGGCCATCGACAAAACTAGATTCTGGAACCGATATGCGAGTCACCAGCGAGCAGAAGCAGATGCACTGCAACGCTATTTCTGTGGAGAAAGAGAACGGATCCGATATATTAGAAAGGTTTTCATCGTACACATTTCTCATTCGCATGCTGGCCTATATTCATAGATTTATAAGGAATTGCAAGATATCGAAATCTGCTCGAATAGTAGATTCTCTCACGGTACGTGAACTTTCTGAAGGGTTTTTGTGTGCGGTTCGTATGTGCCAAATGGAAGGCTTTGCAGGCGATTGGAAACTATTATCGGAAGGGAAAATGTTACATAAGCAAAGTCCACTCAATCCGTATTTTGATGAATCGGAAAAAATCATTCGACTTGGAGGACGCTTGAGGGACGCACTGCTGCCGATGGCGGAAAAACACCCATACATTCTACCTTATCAGCATTCATTTACAAGCTTGGTCATTCGTTATAGCCATGTCAGTACCTTACATGGAGCTGCGGCCCTTACACTCAATCATATCAGGAAAAAATGTTGGATCATCAACGGACGTAACGCCGTACGAAGAGAAATCCATAAATGTATTGTTTGCTATAAATTTAACCCTAGTATTGCAAGCCAAAAGATGGGTAATCTGCCACCGGCCAGGATTCGGCCACAGAAGGCTTTTACGTCAGTTGGGATTGACTACGCAGGACCGTTCAACATTTCGCCATCTAAAGGAAGAGGAAGGACTTCGGTTAGAGGCTATATCGCTGTTTTTGTATATCTTGTAACAAAAGCTATCCACCTAGAACCAGTGGGGGATTTGACATCGGACGCATTTCTTGGAGCACTTCACCGATTCATCGGCCGACGTGGAAAATGTGTTCATATTTATAGCGACTGTGGCACAAATTTCGTCGGGGCAAATCGGAAGCTGCAGGCAGACAAGTTGGCATACAAGTTGTACATCGAAAAAACGATTCTAGGTAAACTCACAGATGACGGGATTACGTGGCATTTTAACCCTCCCTCAGCTCCACATTTTGGAGGTCTATGGGAGACGGGTGTTAAGTCAATGAAACACCACTTAAAAAGGACAGTTGGTGATCGTACGCTTACATACGAGGAATTGGCCACTGTATTAGCTCAAATTGAAGCGTGCTTAAACTCTCGTCCGTTGTGCCCGCTAAGCAATGACCCGGAAGACTTGATGGTCCTAACTCCAGGCCATTTCTTAGTTGGGGATGCTCTACTCGCTATGCCAACAGAGCAGGCCGATAAACTAAGTGTCACCGAGAGATGGAGGAACTGTCAGCACCTGGTTCAGCAATTTTGGAAGCGTTGGTCCTCGGATTATCTATCACGCTTGCAGCGGAGACCGAAATGGTTGGAAAATAGGCGTAACTTGCAGGCTGGAGATCTAGTACTCATTAAAGATGAACGTTTGCCGTCTAATCTATGGGCTCTTGGTCGAATTACTGAAACTCATTGCGGCCAAGACGGTTTGGTTCGAGTGGTTAAACTCCAGTCTCAGAGTGGTATTATTAAACGGCCAGTAGCAAAATTGTGCCCATTACCCATACAAGATAATTGGATAAATCGTGATCTTGACCCTCCACAACAATTCTAAGTTGCATTATCTTTTTAGCGTCCAACCTACCGAAGTCGTTGAAGAAGGAGTTAATAATATTCTTATAATATCAATAGGGAGGAGAATGTTTGGATTGTATATTGTCAACACGAGAACTTGCAGTGTAACTGACGTCACACTGTAAGCTCTCTAGTTACAGACATTCTGTTTTGCCTTTATTCGTAGTCTTGTTCGAAAGATCGAACCAGATCACAGTTAATTTGTTCATATGTATATACATAATTTGGAGAGCTGCAGCTTCGGTGAAAACGAAATGTAAAACCGACAATTATTCTTATTCTGCGAGCGACAGTCAATCTATTCAGAAGCACCCTCTGTGCTCTTCTCTTTTATGTTTCCTTACATAACCAAATTAAATCAAACGCACATTTTTGGAACCTCTCGACTTCTTACTTGGGACCTTGGGAACAGACCGCCACTCCGAGGAACTTCCAACGCCGCCACAGGTGGACAATCACTCTGTGCGCCGCATCATATTTTGCTGAAGATTGGGGCTCCGTCGGTACGCAGCCACAGCCAACACAGGTAAAATTATTAAATGGCTGATCCTAATTATTTTGTTCCACAAGGTGTGGACATATTATTGGGGAGTGATATTTATGATGAATTGATGCTGAGTGAAATACATCGTGGACCGGATGGCTGGCCTATTGCTCAAAGCACACGACTTGGATTTATTATATCAGGAAAAGTTAAGGAACCCATCACAAGGGTCTCGGTGCATACGGTGACCATAATCAAGGACGAATCATCTGCGGAATTAGAAGGATTATTTCGCAGATTCTGGGAATTTGAAGAGTTGGATGAGGCAGCAGAAGTTTTGTCGAAGGAAGATTTGTGGTGTGAGGAACATTTTGTTAATACACATGTGCGGTTACCTTCAGGGAAATATCAAGTGCGGTTGCCATTTCTATCCACTTTGGATCGCCAGTTAGTAATTGGATCGTCGCGTCAAGGTGCTTTGAAACGGTTGTGCCATTTGGACAAGCGTTTACGCAACGATGCCAATACTTGCTCCAATAGTTGGAGTTGGGCCAAATGGAAAAGGTTGTTACACAAGCTGGGCAAACGGAAGAAACAGGCTACCCGGGGGGAGCCACACATTGTTATTTACCTCACCACCCAGTAATCAAGGAATCGTCAACGACTACCAAGGTGCGCGTCGTCTTTGACGGATCGATGAAGACGAGCAATGGGAAATCTTTGAATGAAATCTTAGCAGTAGGGCCCAAATTGCACATGGAGCTTCCAGCAATACTGATCAACTGGAGAGTAATAAGATTTGCATTCCTTGCGGACGTGGAAAAAATGTATAGATGTATTAATATACATAAGAAGGATGCTCAATTTCAAAGAATTTTGTGGAAAACGGACAACACTGTCGTAGAGGAATATGCCTGCTGCACGGTCATGTTTGGCACGAGCTGTGCTCCGTATCTGGCCATTAGAGTTATGCAGCAGTTAGCCGAAGATGAAGAGCATAACTACCCGCTGGCAGCCAATGTACTTAAACGTCAGATGTATGTGGACGACGTTTTATCTGGAGCAAATAGTATTTCCGATGCAAAGGAACTGCAAGCTCAAGTTAGAGGAATGATGAGAAGGGGATCTTTTGAGTTGCGAAAATGGGCCAGCAACTGTTCTCAACTGTTGGAAGGAATACCTCTAGAACATCGGGAAACCAAAGAGCCTCTAAACTTTCAAGGTGACGAGACGATTAGAGCGTTAGGATTATATTGGAAACCCAATGAAGATGAGTTTCGATTTCAAATTAATTTTGATCTCCCGACAGGTACACCAACGAAGAGAAAGATGCTTTCGACGATTGCGAGGTTATTCGACCCAATGGGATGGTTGAGCCCAATTACCGTTGTTGGAAAGCGAATGGTGCAAGCTCTGTGGAAGACAAAACTTAGTTGGGACGACCACGTATCAATGGAACTTCAAAAGGAATGGCAGAAATTCATTCAAGAGCTACCAAACTTGTCTAAGATTCAAATACCGCGCTACATTGCGTGGGGAATGTCAAAGGGAACTCCACAGCTACACCTGTTCTGCGACGCGTCAGGATACGCGTACGGTGCGGCGGCTTACTTACGAATTCCGATAGGAGAGAACGCCTTTCATGCGGAACTAATTTTAGCGAAATGCAAGGTAGCGCCTATCAAGCCGCAGCTTACAATTCCAAGAGCGGAATTGTGTGCAGCAGTCATTGCTGCGAAAACATTTAAGTATTTAAAGGATCACTTAACCATTCATATTGATTTTGCAGAGACTGTCTTTTGGTCAGATTCGATGATCGTTTTGAGCTGGATCCAAGGAGGTGCTGCGAGGTGGAAGGTTTTCGTTGCCAACCGCATAAGCAAAATTTTGGAGCTATGCGATGGGAAACAATGGCGACATATAGTATCTGAGGATAATCCTGCCGATCTTCTAAGTCGTGGTATCAGTGTTACTAAATTAGCATCGTGCCAATTATGGTGGAATGGACCGCCGTGGCTGAGATTTAAAGATTGTGAGTGGCCATCGACAAAACTAGATTCTGGAACCGATATGCGAGTCACCAGCGAGCAGAAGCAGATGCACTGCAACGCTATTTCTGTGGAGAAAGAGAACGGATCCGATATATTAGAAAGGTTTTCATCGTACACATTTCTCATTCGCATGCTGGCCTATATTCATAGATTTATAAGGAATTGCAAGATATCGAAATCTGCTCGAATAGTAGATTCTCTCACGGTACGTGAACTTTCTGAAGGGTTTTTGTGTGCGGTTCGTATGTGCCAAATGGAAGGCTTTGCAGGCGATTGGAAACTATTATCGGAAGGGAAAATGTTACATAAGCAAAGTCCACTCAATCCGTATTTTGATGAATCGGAAAAAATCATTCGACTTGGAGGACGCTTGAGGGACGCACTGCTGCCGATGGCGGAAAAACACCCATACATTCTACCTTATCAGCATTCATTTACAAGCTTGGTCATTCGTTATAGCCATGTCAGTACCTTACATGGAGCTGCGGCCCTTACACTCAATCATATCAGGAAAAAATGTTGGATCATCAACGGACGTAACGCCGTACGAAGAGAAATCCATAAATGTATTGTTTGCTATAAATTTAACCCTAGTATTGCAAGCCAAAAGATGGGTAATCTGCCACCGGCCAGGATTCGGCCACAGAAGGCTTTTACGTCAGTTGGGATTGACTACGCAGGACCGTTCAACATTTCGCCATCTAAAGGAAGAGGAAGGACTTCGGTTAGAGGCTATATCGCTGTTTTTGTATATCTTGTAACAAAAGCTATCCACCTAGAACCAGTGGGGGATTTGACATCGGACGCATTTCTTGGAGCACTTCACCGATTCATCGGCCGACGTGGAAAATGTGTTCATATTTATAGCGACTGTGGCACAAATTTCGTCGGGGCAAATCGGAAGCTGCAGGCAGACAAGTTGGCATACAAGTTGTACATCGGAAAAACGATTCTAGGTAAACTCACAGATGACGGGATTACGTGGCATTTTAACCCTCCCTCAGCTCCACATTTTGGAGGTCTATGGGAGGCGGGTGTTAAGTCAATGAAACACCACTTAAAAAGGACAGTTGGTGATCGTACGCTTACATACAGCAATGACCCGGAAGACTTGATGGTCCTAACTCCAGGCCATTTCTTAGTTGGGGATGCTCTACTCGCTATGCCAACAGAGCAGGCCGATAAACTAAGTGTTACCGAGAGATGGACGAACTGTCAGCACCTGGTTCAGCAATTTTGGAAGCGTTGGTCCTCGGATTATCTATCACGCTTGCAGCGGAGACCGAAATGGTTGGAAAATAGGCGTAACTTGCAGGCTGGAGATCTAGTACTCATTAAAGATGAACGTTTGCCGTCTAATCTATGGGCTCTTGGTCGAATTACTGAAACTCATTGCGGCCAAGACGGTTTGGTTCGAGTGGTTAAACTCCAGTCTCAGAGTGGTATTATTAAACGGCCAGTAGCAAAATTGTGCCCATTACCCATACAAGATAATTGGATAAATCGTGATCTTGACCCTCCACAACAATTCTAAGTTGCATTATCTTTTTAGCGTCCAACCTACCGAAGTCGTTGAAGAAGGAGTTAATAATATTCTTATAATATCAATAGGGGGAGAATGTTTGGATTGTATATTGTCAACACGAGAACTTGCAGTGTAACTGACGTCACACTGTAAGCTCTCTAGTTACAGACATTCTGTTTTGCCTTTATTCGTAGTCTTGTTCGAAAGATCGAACCAGATCACAGTTAATTTGTTCATATGTATATACATAATTTGGAGAGCTGCAGCTTCGGTGAAAACGAAATGTAAAACCGACAATTATTCTTATTCTGCGAGCGACAGTCAATCTATTCAGAAGCACCCTCTGTGCTCTTCTCTTTTATGTTTCCTTACATAACCAAATTAAATCAAACGCACATTTTTGGAACCTCTCGACTTCTTATTTGGGACCTTGGGAACAGACCGCCACTCCGAGGAACTTCCAACGCCGCCACAGGTGGACAATCACTCTGTGCGCCGCATCATATTTTGCTGAAGATTGGGGCTCCGTCGGTACGCAGCCACAGCCAACACAGGTAAAATTATTACAATTATGCCGCCAATCTCCAGCTGCTGCGCTAATATCTTCTGGAGTGTGTCTTACCCGCATTGTTTTTATTTTTCATTTATTTTCTTTTGCTGTTTGAAAAACTTTTTTATTTATACTGAACTAAAATGATTTACCAACCCGACTAATTTATTTTAATTTTATAGATATATATTTCCTATTTATGCATTTATTTATTTTTTTATATATTGTTAGACCTGATATAAACTGTAATAGTCAAAAAAAATCTGAATAGATTCACTGGAAGCCAATACTTTCCATTTTCAACTGGAAAAAAATGTCTAAAAAGAAACGAAGAATAGATGAATAAAGAAGACAATTGTAGTGAGCTTCTGCGGTTTGAAAAAGCTATCTAGGCCGTAGAATTTTTCCACGTAATAACCCAGGCTCAAGCTCACCTCACTGCTAGAAGTTGTCACTCAGATACCAGCGATTTTTCTAACAGAGTCTATGTAGTCGGTTATGCAAAGAACATAAAATTTCTTTCGTCTTGCTGTTATTTTTACGTGTGTTTCTCGCTCGGTTGGTTTGGACCAGCCGAAAAGGCCCCACGTTGGGCGCCAATAAATATATATTGTAACATACAATGTGTAACAAAAAGAAGAGCAGATGTTTATCTGAGAGAGAACAGCGGAGCACGCGCTGGTTCCGGCTATGTAGTTCGGTAGTATGAGTGTGGGTATAGAAATGCAAACTGATCTCTCAAGTGGCTCGAATGTACGCAATAGATTTATAAATTCGCGTGCTTGTAGTAGTAAGAAGTGTAGAAATAAATAGTAGGAAGAAAGAATATAAAGTGGAATTGGACACCAGAAATTAGAAAAGGAAAATTCTGAATTTAAAAGAGTGAGAACAGAAGAGATAGTTTTCAGACATTTTATATGCAGACAACGAATTGGGGAGACCGTGGTGGTAGTAGTCCCCCATTTCCCCACCATACCATGATCGCGTTTGGGTACAGCCTACAGCTAACGATCCCTTTAATCCGTTCCTACATTTCCAGTGACTTTAGGTTAAGCATAGCTTCCAACTATAACACTTTAATTCCGGTTCATAGTTATATATTTATTCTCCATATTAATATTTACTAATTTCAAAATAATCGAAAGGAAAAAAAATTAATTATTTCCACCTAAAATCTAAGCATTATTAATTCAGATAAGTGGCAGAACAATTCCGAAAGAAAAAACTGCTGTGGAAGTAATGGGTTAAATATATATATAGGTGTACATAAGATAATATAGTAAATAATATAATATAGTTAATATAATGCTAGATAATAAGTTTTTAAGAAATTGAAATATATAAATTAAGCTTTAAGGAATTACTTTGGAACTTGTTTCTTTAAAATAATACAAGACGTTAATTTAACTTTATTTCTTTACGTGTAGCGGCACTTGAATATATAAAAACTGATTTAAGCGAATCCAAGAGCAAAAGAAATAGGGCAAAAGAAAACAGTGATTATCACTTACACTTGCGCTGCTCCATCGCCGAAAGATCTTTGGACGGGGGAATACACCTGAGAACAAACTTCCACTCGCGAATATTATACTTTTTCTTACTTCTGTTCAATTCGATTTGTGTTTCATTTTAATTGTCCACTAGTATGCATTTATATATTTTAATTTTCACTCATTTCATTTTTTTTATTACTACTCAATTCTTGCCAATTTTTGCACCATTTTTCGTACCAATTTTAGTACCACTTTTTTCTTGTTTCTACCACCTTCAGACCATATTGCAGGTTTTCTTTCTGGGATCTTTCTTTACACAAGTTATGCCATTCTTATAGTTGTAAGGTTTTTTTGTTTCAACCAATACAAAGAACAATAACAAAAGAAAAAGGAAATTAGAGATTAACTTAACCATACTATACTTTTTATGCCTACATATGTATGTATATATAACCAATTCACCACTATTTTTTACGACCTAGCGTTACTTAATTTTTTTTTACACGGGATTGCCACGCGATCAATGATATTATTTTATTATTTTTACTCGATTTTTTTTCCCCGCCGAATTGGCGGAGGTTCTTTTTTTCGAACTTTATCTCTTTAGCACGTCGGACGCTTCGACCACTTGTCGTTGCTTTTACCGCTGACTGACGGAACGGCCCGCCGAATTTGGGTTCATTTTGCTGCTGCTTCTGCTTCTGTGTTTGGGAGTTATGTAAAATTTCTGGGACTTTAGCTCTCGTAATTAGATTTTTCTCTCCGAAGGTGTGCGAAAAGCTCGGGCCAGCTGACTGCTTTACTTCTTTGGGTTATGACTTTGGAAATATGTATAACTGGAAACTTGGAGCCATTCTGTTTAAGAGAAATTCTTTTTGTAAATACTTATATAGCCGTTTGGGCTGCTCATGATTTATTTACCCTGGCCCCACAAAATAAATTTGTAAATTTTCTTTGTAGATTTTCTAGCCTTTTCCACCTTTGGATTACCAAAATTCTGGGGTTGAACACGCACTGGAATATTTTTTAAAACTTTATAACCGCCACTGGGAACATTAAGCGCGTTGGACTTAACCTTTTTCTGTTTATGGAAAAACTTCTGGAACGTCCGCTTCGTTTGGTAACTCAAATTGGAAAGGCTGGGTTGAGGTTCTGGCGGCTTTATATAGCCCCTAAGGGCGGAAATCGGGGTCTCGTGTGTTTTTGGTTTCCGTCTATAACCTTCCAATATCGGAGCCGAGCTGTTTATCCCGATTATTCCCATACGTCCCTATTCCAGGAAAACTAGTTAGACCCTTTTTTAGAGCTAAATCATTTTTATAATAATGCAGTTTAATATAAGTTTTGATATAATATAAGCAGTTTACTGGGAACACTTTTGGACACCATGCTATTGTCTATTGCCTATTTCTAGGGATGATTCTTTTCGATTCTGTAGTTTTCTTTTGAAGTTGCCTTCGTTTATATATTTTTGCTTTTGCCAAGCGCCACTACAATTACCTTGGCAAGACAAGTGTGCCGCTGTACAAAGAAATTAAAAAACAATACAATTTAAATTTAACAGTTGTTTTTTTTTAATTTACTGAATATTATTTGCTAATTTAAAGTTCAAAGCTGCACTTTTATGCCCTCTTCCCACAGAGTCCATCCGTTTGAAACGGTTGGGATTTTTGATAAATGTGAAACTCCGATTCCCACAGAGCACATCCACCGTCCACCATCCGATGTCAGCTGATCTGAACAGCTGTGGCTCGTCATCTTAGCACAACAGCGTTGTAAATGATACTTGGTGACAGACTGCAAGTGATCTACGCGAACAACGAAATCGAACTAATAGGTCTGCAGATTTTTTCCAGCCTGCCGAAAATATATGCCCCACTTTTGCCCAATATTGTCTAAATGGTAGCAAATCAATTTCATGATATATAAAGGTTTAGTTTTTGTTTTCTCGTTCTCCAATGTGCTCCAGGTTGTGAGTACGGTATGCGCCTAGGGAACAGTGGAGCAACTCTTAATGCTGCCAGAGCGATGATTAAGTAGTTGATTAAATATTACAAGTACAAACAGCTTTTTTTTGATTTGGCGCCTTCATTTTTGAAAAGTTACCCGCCATTATTTTTTAAATTTTCGTAGTGAATGTTTAAATTTTCACTGTCAAGAAGAAGAACTCAGAGTTGCACAGAAAAAACATCGCCTAACTATCGCATAAAAAAGTCCGTCAAATTCGGATGGGGAACTAACTGGGAGTTTTCGGAACGGCAAAACCTTATGTACCAAACAATAAAATCGTTTTAATATATAACTTACTTATCACTTCAAGTAATCACTCTTGGCGCTTGCTACGCTTGTCGCAAAAACCTTAAATATTGCTACAGCGCGAAAGCAATATCATTTGTTCACACTCGTAACTGACCACTTATTTCGGACCAAGGTGTTAGGTCCGATAGCTATCGTAAAACTAATTGGAAAACATACCAGCTGACGACTGCCAAACAATTGCACCGTGGTTACCAAAAGGAACCGGAAGAACATAGAAGAATCAGTTTGGGGTATAAAAAGGCCGTGTTGGTAATTCGACCTCTTTTCTCGGGTCAAACTCCTGACAAATAGTTTCAGAATTTGGGTAGGTGATCAAAATATTGTTCAAGTTTTTTTGAAAATAAAAAATAAAATAATAAAGATTTTGTGATATGTTTAGGTTTGACGTTCTATTATTACTGTATCAAATGCCTTATTGAAGTATTAATAGGTATATTATCGTAGTTTTGGGCCCATAAAATAAAAAATTCTATTAATTTCAGTCTAATGTACCGTTTTATTTCCAAAATTTTTTATGCGACAATTCAAATGTCCTGTTTTTCAAACTAAAGACGTCACATTTTTATGTATAATGTATAATGTATAATGTATAATGTATAATGTATAATGTATAATGTATAATGTATAATGTATAATGTATAATGTATAATGTATAATGTATAATGTATAATGTATAATGTATAATGTATAATGTATAATGTATAATGTATAATGTATAATGTATAATGTATAATGTATAATGTATAATGTATAATGTATAATGTATAATGTATAATGTATAATGTATAATGTATAATGTATAATGTATAATGTATAATGTATAATGTATAATGTATAATGTATAATGTATAATGTATAATGTATAATGTATAATGTATAATGTATAATGTATAATGTATAATGTATAATGTATAATGTATAATGTATAATGTATAATGTATAATGTATAATGTATAATGTATAATGTATAATGTATAATGTATAATGTATAATGTATAATGTATAATGTATAATGTATAATGTATAATGTATAATGTATAATGTATAATGTATAATGTATAATGTATAATGTATAATGTATAATGTATAATGTATAATGTATAATGTATAATGTATAATGTATAATGTATAATGTATAATGTATAATGTATAATGTATAATGTATAATGTATAATGTATAATGTATAATGTATAATGTATAATGTATAATGTATAATGTATAATGTATAATGTATAATGTATAATGTATAATGTATAATGTATAATGTATAATGTATAATGTATAATGTATAATGTATAATGTATAATGTATAATGTATAATGTATAATGTATAATGTATAATGTATAATGTATAATGTATAATGTATAATGTATAATGTATAATGTATAATGTATAATGTATAATGTATAATGTATAATGTATAATGTATAATGTATAATGTATAATGTATGTATAATGGTTAAGACTGCACCGCATAAGATCTAATTAAGCTTTAAGTAATAAGTTGGAACTTGTGCCCGTTTCTTTAAAATAATACAAGGCGTTAATTTAACTTTATACTGATTTAAACAAATCCGAGAGCAAAAGAAAACAGTGATTATCACTTACACTTGCGCTGCTCCATCGCCGAAAGATCTTTGGACGGGGAAGTACACCTGAAAACGAACTTCCACTCGAATATTATATTTTTTCTTACTTTTGTTTCGCGGTGGTTATTCTCATGACTTTCTTTTATATTTTGCCGTTAACTTGCTTTTACATTACTACATTTAATTTTATTAGTTTTAATATGGTTTTACTTTGATTTTTTCTCTCGGTGTAGGGGCTGTTTCGATTTGTGTTTCATTTTAATTGTCCACTAGTATGCATTTATATATTTTAATTTTCACTCATTTTTGTTTTTTTTTTTTATTACTACTCAATTCTTGCCAATTTTTGCACCATTTTTCGTACCAATTTTAGTACCACTTTTTTCTTGTTTCTACCACCTTCCGACCATATTGCAGGTTTTCTTTCGGGGATCTTTTTTTACACAAGTTATGCCATTCTTATAGTTGTAAGGTTTTTTTGTTTCAACCAATACAAAGAACAATAACAAAAGAAAAAGGAAATTAGAGATTAACTTAACCCTACTAAACTTTTTATGCCTACATATGTATATATATAACCAATTCACTACTATATTTTACGACCTACCGTTACTTAATTTTTTTTTTACACGGGATTGCCACGCGATCAATGATATTATTATATTATTTTAACTCGATTTTTTTTTCCCCGCCGAATTGGCGGGAGGTTCTTTTTTTTCGCACTTTTTCGCTTTAGCACGCCGGACGGAACGGCCCGCCGAATTTGGGTTCATTTTGCTGCTGCTTCTGCTACTGTGTTTGGGATGTAAAATTTCTGGGACTTTAGCTCTCGTAATTAAATTTTTCTCTCCGAAAGTGAGCGAAAAGCTCGGGCCAGCTGACTGCTTTACTTCTTTGGGTTATGACTTTGGAAATATGTATAACTGGAAACTTGGAGCCATTCTGTTTAAGAGAAATTCATTTTGTAAATACTTATATAGCCGGATGGGGTGCTCATGATTTATTTACCCTGACCCCACAAAATAAATTTGTAAATTTTCTTTGTAGATTTTCTAGCCTTTTCCACATTTGGATTACCAAAATTCTGGGGTTGAACACGCACTGGAATATTATTTAAAACTTTATAACCGCCACTGGGAACACAAAGCGCGTTAGACTTAACCTTTTCCTGTTTATGGAAAAACTTCTGGAACGGTCCGCTTCGTTTGGTAACTCAAATTGGAAAGGCTGGGTTGAGGTTCTGGCGGCTTTATATAGCCCCCAAGGCCGGAAATCGGGGTCTCGTTTGTTTCTGGTTTCCGTCTATAACCTTCCAATATCGGAGCCGACTCTGTTTATCCCGATTATTCCCATACGTCCCTATTCCAGGAAAACTAGTTAGACCCTTTTTTAGAGCTAAATCATTTTTATAATAATGCAGTTTAATATAAGTTTTGATATAATATAAGCAGTTTACTGGGTACACTTTTGGACACCATGCTATTGTCTATTGCCTACTTCTAGGGATGATTCTTTTCGATTCTGCAGTTTTCTTTTGAAGTTGCCTTCGTTTATATATTTTTGCTTTTGCCAAGCGCCACTACAACTACCATGGCAAGACAAGTTTGCCGCTGTACAAAGAAATTAAAAAACAATACAATTTAAATTTAACAATTGTTTTTTTTTAATTTACTGAATATTATTTGCTAATTTAAAGTTCAAAGCTGCACTTTTATTGTGTTTTTTGTACATTTTTGACCTAATAAACATTTTGCTCTGACAAAAGGCACCCCAGATAGTATTTATGTTATTTTTGCGGTTTTTTTGATTTTTTCCCACCATTTTTTGTTCAGTGAGAAGCGCACGCCAAAAGATAAAATTTTTAATCTTTTCGCTAGGGTTCACCAAAAGTTCACTTCCGCAGCCTGGAAATTTAAACCTACGTAGTCGGCAAGTCCCTTTTCAAGAGGTTCAAGAACTGAACAACTTCGCAAAGAGATTCAATGCTTAACTCTCCCCAACCTTTAAAAAAGCAAGAATTTTAAAAAAATGGGAAACAATTATTATGACCTCAAAGATATGCAGGAAACTTTTTAGGCAAATATCATGCAAAACACCTAAAACAATAAAATCGTTTTAATATATAACTTACTTATCACTTCAAGTAATCACTCTTGGCGCTTGCTACGCTTGTCGCAAATACCTTAAATATTGCTACAGCGCGAAAGCAATATCATTTGTTCACACTCGTAACTGACCACTTATTTCGGACCAAGGTGTTAGGTCCGATAGCTATCGTAAAACTAATTGGAAAACATACCAGCTGACGACTGCCAAACAATTGCACCGTGGTTACCAAAAGGAACCGGAAGAACATAGAAGAATCAGTTTGGGGTATAAAAAGGCCGTGTTGGTAATTCGACCTCTTTTCTCGGGTCAAACTCCTGACAAATAGTTTCAGAATTTGGGTAGGTGATCAAAATATTGTTCAAGTTTTTTTTGAAAATAAAAAATAAAATAAAAATTTTGTGATATGTTTAGGTTTGACGTTCTATTATTACTGTATCAAATGCTTTATTGAAGTATTAATAGAGTGTATATTATCGTAGTTTTGGGCCCATAAAATAAAAAATTCTATTAAGTTCAGTCTAATGTACCGTTTTATTTCCAAAAATTTTTATGCGACAATTCAAATGTCATGTTTTTCAAACTAAAGACGTCACATTTTTTTTAGCTGAAGAATCAAAATAAGGACCTCTGCTTGGGGCCCTGTTCATCTTAACAATATATTCTTTAAGCCTAGTACTCAGGTGTATAATAATGTATAATGTATAATGTATAATGTATAATGTATAATGTATAATGTATAATGTATAATGTATAATGTATAATGTATAATGTATAATGTATAATGTATAATGTATAATGTATAATGTATAATGTATAATGTATAATGTATAATGTATAATGTATAATGTATAATGTATAATGTATAATGTATAATGTATAATGTATAATGTATAATGTATAATGTATAATGTATAATGTATAATGTATAATGTATAATGTATAATGTATAATGTATAATGTATAATGTATAATGTATAATGTATAATGTATAATGTATAATGTATAATGTATAATGTATAATGTATAATGTATAATGTATAATGTATAATGTATAATGTATAATGTATAATGTATAATGTATAATGTATAATGTATAATGTATAATGTATAATGTATAATGTATAATGTATAATGTATAATGTATAATGTATAATGTATAATGTATAATGTATAATGTATAATGTATAATGTATAATGTATAATGTATAATGTATAATGTATAATGTATAATGTATAATGTATAATGTATAATGTATAATGTATAATGTATAATGTATAATGTATAATGTATAATGTATAATGTATAATGTATAATGTATAATGTATAATGTATAATGTATAATGTATAATGTATAATGTATAATGTATAATGTATAATGTATAATGTATAATGTATAATGTATAATGTATAATGTATAATGTATAATGTATAATGTATAATGTATAATGTATAATGTATAATGTATAATGTATAATGTATAATGTATAATGTATAATGTATAATGTATAATGTATAATGTATAATGTATAATGTATAATGTATAATGTATAATGTATAATGTATAATGTATAATGTATAATGTATAATGTATAATGTATAATGTATAATGTATAATGTATAATGTATAATGTATAATGTATAATGTATAATGTATAATAATGTATAATGTATAATGTATAATGTATAATGTATAATGTATAATGTATAATGTATAATGTATAATGTATAATGTATAATGTATAATGTATAATGTATAATGTATAATGTATAATGTATAATGTATAATGTATAATGTATAATGTATAATGTATAATGTATAATGTATAATGTATAATGTATAATGTATAATGTATAATTTATAATGTATAATGTATGTATAATGGTTAAGGCTGCACCGCATAAGTTCTAATTAAGCTTTAAGTAATAAGTTGGAACTTGTGCCCGTTTCTTTAAAATAATACAAGGCGTTAATTTAACTTTATACTGATTTAAACGAATCCGAGAGCAAAATAAAACAGTGATTATCACTTACACTTGCGCTGCTCCATCGCCGAAAGATCTTTGGACGGGGGAGTACACCTGAAAACAAACTTCCACTTCCACCGGCTAGCTCCCGAATCCCCAGGGCGGAGTATCCCCAATATCCCTACAGTATCCACAACATAAACATCGATATACGCGCGTCTCACTTCACAAAAACTATCGCTCATCACTAACAACCAAAACAAACCAAAATGTAAACATTGCAAACAATTATAATTGACGGGAAAAATGTGGTGTTTTGGTGGCTATCGATGACTTAGCCAAGCACGCCCACCCAACCAAGGATGCCCCGGATGATTCTGCGGAGGCATCCCCCATAATCTGCTGGTCGAAGTCACTCCTCGCGACTAGGACAGCTCCATCTCCCCCACAGCGACAACTCACTCGCACATTTCGGTCTTCATGTACATTTAATATCCACAGTAAGTACTAAAGTTAACATAACTTGCTCTCCTAGTAATTAATTCATCTTTCCTTAGCCTTTACAACCAAACTTGGCCACCGTCTACAAATTTACGCGGTCAAAGCGGAAGATTACCTTCCTTTGGCAAAGGCTACAGGCGCCGCGGGAATAATGTTCCACCAGACATGTATTGGTGGAACTCGCAGTGGAACGAGGCGCAAAAAAGGGCACACACTAGGTATGTGTCAGGTCACCTAATCCTGAGGAGCTCCTAGGGAAAAGAAGGGACAGGCCAAACGGTAAGTATTACGCGCTGTACACAATCCCGCCGAAAACTAATAATCGCGACCCTTTTTTTTACAGGCAACAACGAGGACAAGAATTGAGGTTTTCGGGTCTAAGTCCGGATAAATTTACAGGTCAACAGGTAAGTACATAAATTTAGTAATGTGCACAGTTAAATTAACATTAATAATTTCAGCCACTTCTGGGCTAGGCGCCGGGCTAAATAAGCCCCGACTGCAGCGTACTCTGCCGGAGGCCAGCACAAATAAGGACCTGGAACACCACTAGGAACGGTGGTTAAGGAAGGGACAGATGGCTGTGCCTCTCGACGCGGCGCGAATTGGCAGCCAGATAACCCCAAGGGGAATTAACAGCTCGGAACGGACTCACCGGCGTTTGTTATAAAAGCGTTGGCGGCGTCCGAGGAAGGCTAGTTATGCTGGTCTGCTTCGTATCGCTGGGTCGAACGAAGGTGCGTATGGATATGGATGCCAATCTCCGAATTAAATATTCCAATTTAATTAGTCCAATTTAATCCTCCAATTTAATTTTCCAATTTAAATGTACAATTTGAACTTCCAATTTAATTAGTCAAATGAAGTCTTCCAATTTGAATATCCCGGATTTGAACATCCAATTTAAATAGTCCAATTAAGTCTTACAATTTGAACTTTCAATTTAAACATCCAATTTAAATATCCCGGGGCCCTTTGTATTGGGACCCCGGTTGCCCTACGAATAATTATTTATAAATAAAATAAACTATTAAACCTAACACAAATTTCTCTAACACCCACTTTTTATTATATTTCGGCACAAACACTATGTTAACATTTTTGTTCTGTCTGCTGGGACAATATGGCTGCGACTATTTAAAAATTTGCCTATCATGCCTATATCTCGCCATATTCCCTTCGCCTCTCTCGAAATTGGGTCATTAGACATATCAAGGCCATCCTAGCCATACCCAGAGCGAACCGGGCTAGTTTAAATAGCTAGATAGCCAAGACATCAGCAGAAGGGGGCGCCACTCCAGTAGGGGTTGCCACCCTCCTACTTTATCGATAACCCGACCAAAAACGAATACCTTCTTCTTAATTCCTCCAGCCGATTCCAACTTGAAACGCAACACCACCCAAGGATTTAGAGAGACGCCTTCAACCATGGCCACTCGACGAAATCCTTGGGAGCATTGGAGATCGGTGTCTGGCGAAATCCGAATGCAGTTCCAAACGGTGCCCTACGCGGGGCCCACGCATGCCGGTAAGTACTGCCTTTGTTTTTTTGTTGTGCTCCTTTAATTTATGCTGCCCTTTTTTCAGGTTATACCCGGATGTCCTTGGCGTGATACACCCCTATCCGACGTCCTTGAAGATCCTCCAGCTCGTAAGCATTGTTGCCGACTGCCTTCACCACCCGAGCTTTGAGGAACTTCCGAGCAAACTTCGCGTTAAAGGCACTTTAGAAGTTATTGAGGACGAAGTTGCGGCGATACACTTCCTGGCCTGGCTTCGCAAGGAACGTCCGAGCTCTCTGGTCGTACTGCTGGCGACTTCGCTCGTACGACTTTTCGAGATTCATCTGCACCTTGGCCTGGATCACTTTAAGCATGTCGACTGTTCCCATCCCAGCAATCTCATGGTCGCACAGGGATTTCAACTTTCTCGCCAACTTGTAGCTGTCCCCGTTCAAGAACATGTGATGACCGAAAACCATGAAGAAGGGCGTTTCGCCTGTAGCTGTGTGTATCGCGTTGCGAAGAGCCACCTCGATCTCCGGGAGAAATGCGTCCCATTCCCGATGGTCTTCCTCCAAATAACTCCGGATTGCCGCCAGCACGCTTCGATTAACTCGTTCTGCGGCATTACTTTGCGGAGAGTAGACTGGAGTCTTGATGTAGGAAATGCCGAAACTCTCCATTGCCTCCACGAAGATCTTTGACGTAAACTGTCGACCGTTGTCCGAGTGAATGATTTCCGGCACCCCGAACTTGTAGAATACCTCGTGGATGAGGAAATCTATCTACTGGCGGCCGAGGCTTCCTTCATGGCTTTCAGAAACGTGTACTTCGAAAAATGGTCGACCACAATGAAGATCCATGCTTGGCCGTTCTTCGACCTCGGATATTTTCCTAGAAAATCGATGTACAGTTTCTGAAATGGCTGCTCAGTCTGTACTCTGTCCCCAATACCAACTTGCATCCGGAAATTCAGCGCCTTGGACTCCTTACAGACATCACATCCACGTACGAACGCTCGGACTTGCAGCACCATGCCTGGCCAGTAGAACTGTCGCCGTAGGATTTCCAGAGTCTTTCCCATTCCGCCATGAGCTGCTATTGGGTCCGTATGCGCAAGCTCGATTAGGCTGTGGGTCAGACTCTGTGGGATCCACAGATTCCATTCGGAACCTTCCATCTCATCGTCCAGATTTGCCGAAGAGACTCTTTTGAAGATGAGGCCATCCTCGATCTTCAAGTCCGGTAAGCTTTCCAAGTTACTCTCCACATCCTTCACTAACTCGAGGTAATCTTCTCCAGCGAACTCGGTGGTTTCGAACCCCAACAAATCCGTCGGATTAACTACGAGCTCCTCCACACACCGTGAAAGGGTGTCTGCCACGACGTTTTCACTTCCTTTTCGGTGCTCGATGTTGAAGTGGAACCCTTGAAGCTGCAGCGACCACCTCGCCAAACGTGCCGACAGATCCTTAATGGACATGAGCCACTTCAAGCTGGCATGATCCGTGATGCAGGTGAATGGCATCCCTTCGACATATGGCCGGAACTTCCGGATGGCCATGAGCGCCGCGAGACACTCTTTCTCGGTCACGGTGTAATTTACCTGATGTTTATTCATCTTGGCCGAAAAAAATGCAATTGGCTGCTCTTGTCCGTCGTCGTCCCGCTGGAAAAGCACCGCCCCGACTCCGACGTGTGACGCATCGCACTGAATAAAGAACCGTCTCTTGAATTCCGCATGCACCAGGACCGGTGCAGTCGTTAAAGCCATCTTCAATGACTCTACGGCTAGCTGGGCCTCTGGACTCAATGAAAACTTCGAGTTTCCAGTTTTCTTCAGCGATTCAGTGAGCGGGGCGGCCAACGTCGCGAAGTTCTTTATGAACCGGCGGTACCATCCAGCAGTCCCAAGGAACGCTCTCACCTCCTTCATCGTCCTAGGCTCTGGCATCCTCCTGATCGCTGCTACTCGTCCTGGATCCATTCGTAGACGACCTCCACCAACGATAAAACCCAGGTAGGTCAATGATTTTAAACAAAACTTTGATTTACTCATACCAATCGTTAACCCCGCTGCTTTCAGGCATTCTGCGACTCGCCGAAGGTATCTGAAATGGGTCTGGATATCTGGAGCCAGTATCAGCAGATCGTCTAGGTAGACGAATACGTTGGACCGGATCTCAGGTGGGATCACTCGGTCCATGAGTCTCACCAACCGCTGCGCCGCGTTGCAAAGTCCGAAGGGCATCACCCGGAACTGATAGAGAGGCCGACCAGGAACCGTAAATGCCGTCAGTTCCTTGCTCTTCGGGTCCAACTCGATCTGCCAGAATGCGAACTTCAAATCCACGCTGGAAATGTAAAACGTTTGGTCGATTCTGGACAGGATTCCGTCGATACTAGGCAGCGGGTAAGCGTCTTTAATGGTCAAATCGTTCAATTTGCGCGCGTCTAAGCAGAACCGATCTTTCCCAGGCCTCGACACTACCGTCGTCCGGTTGCTCCACGGGCTCATGCTCTCCTCGATGACTCCGAGCGCTAGCATCTTGTCCACCTCATCCTCGACAACCTTCTGCTTCGCTGGAGACATGGGATATGGCCGATCCTTGAAGACCTTGACTCCCTCAATCAGCTCGATCGTGTGCCTTTCCAAATTGGTCGTTCCCAGACTATCCTTCTCAAATGTGAGAAACACCTCCTGGATCTCCGCGAGCTGTCGTGCGTCGGATAAGGTCCAGGATTCGGGATCCGGCTTTTCCTCGTCGTCATCTTCCTGTTCGGCGTAGTGCTCCATATCCCTAGCGTGGATTTCGTCTGCCTTGACGCTTTCCGGGTCGCTGGGGCCTATCACTGCCGGAGCCAAGCCAAACGCCTGCCAGAAGTCCACTCCAAAACAAGTCTCCTGCTCCAGGTAAGGGCATACATAGAAGAGGATTCGTTTTATCTGTCCTCTGTATTCCACAGGTAGCTCGACGCGTCCTATAATCGAGCGGTCTTCTCCAGACGCCGTGCGGACTACGGACAGGTATTTCTGGACAGGCACATCCAACGCCTCGACGAGCTCTCTTCCACCTTTGCCCAGCAGGCTGACACTCGCTCCCGTGTCCAACAAACCAGTCAGCTGCTTGGTCAGGATCTGTACTTCAGCGAATGGTCGAGGGTCTCCCGCTCCACTGCGCTTCACAGCGGCAACCACTTCTCGCCTCTTCGCTCGTCTCTTCCGGAATCGATCCCTGGCCTTCTGGACTTTCCGAGACACCAATCTCATCCCGCTCAATTGATGGTTGGAGAAGATCCGATTCCTGGCCTCCAAGTACCTGCGCATCCTTTCCTCATAAGGTAAGTATTTTAAATTGTTCTTATTACTACTCGTACATACTAAACCTTTTTTTAGTCCTAGATCAATTACTTCTTCGCGGGACTCTTGTCCGGACGCATCCTTCCCGCCCTCGGATCGCCCAGCCGACCGTTTTCCGCGCAATCCGGACATATCGGAGACACGGTGTCTGGCCTTCCGCATCGGTAGCAGAACAAGCGCCGTTCTGTTGCCGCACAGTCACGGAACCCGTGGTCTACGGCTCCGCAATTCCAGCAGCCCGCTCGGAACGGATTCCTGGTCTTCGCTTGTAACGCCTCCACTTGCCACTGAGAATCCTCCGCAGTATCTGGACCAGCTGTCTCGCTAACCCTTGCCTTCTCCGCCGGAGGATAACGCATCGGGTGCGCATAGGCCGCACGTCCTCGTCGTCCAAAATTGCGCTCCACCTCGCAGCACTCTTCCCTCAACTCGTCCACAGTCATCACATCCATTGCGTAAACAAATCTTGCAATAACCTCTCTCAAGCCCTTTTTAATTATTTTTACCATCTGTCGCTCTGACAGTGTTTTTTTTAGGCGAGAGGCTAGCTGCTGCATCGCATGGACATAGTCTTCAACGGCTTCTCCCGGCTGCTGTTCCCTCTGCAGAAGCTGATGCATCCGGTCGTGCTCCGTCTGGTGGCCTCGGAACCTGTCCATCAGCGCGGCACGCAGCTGTGGCCATCTCTCCACCCTGCAGTGACGCACGTGGACCCAATACCACTCGCGTGCCCGTCCGGTTAGCAGCACATGGAAATGGCGGAGCACCTCCTGCCAAGGGTACTGGTACTGCCGCTGCAGGAACTCGAGCCGGAACAGGAAATCCTCCACCGAGTTTCGCTCGTCCTCGCCATCAAAAGAAACGCCCCACCGCTCGATGCGAACCTGTTGGCTGCCGCCACCTAGCCCTGTATTGGCATATAAACGCGGCTCCTCGCGGAAATCGGAAGCCCTGCGGTCCTCGAAGTGCCAATTTCGAGGCTCGTTGCGTCGCCCTCGTTCGTCATCCAGAGGATATCCTGGACTGCTGCTCTCCACCGGAAACGACTCCAAGGGCCTTCTAGGCGGCTTTGGTGGAACCTTAGGTGGCGGTGGACGGGAGCCAATCGTACTTGCTGATGGTGCCGTCTTTGGAATTGCCCCTTTCTGGACCAGACTTGGAGCCTTTGGTGCCGCCGTGTCCGTCCAACCCGGATGTTGCTGCTGATCGGTATGGTTCCCCTGTGGAAGCTGCGGCCGCTGAGCAGCAGGCCTTAACACCTCGTTCAGGACTGGCTGACGCCGGACTCCTGAGCCTTTCGAGCTCACTTGCTCCATAACTTGATGTTGCGTGGGATCTGTTCCCATCTGAAGTTCCCTGCGCAGCTCCTGATGAAGACGACCCAGCGGAGTCCTTGGCAGTCCCATCGATATCCGTGGCTGTTCAGCCCCGGCAACCTCATCTAAATCGGTGGACCACAATTTCTCCTCTTCCTCGGCCGGAAGAACCTTCGATCGGAGATCGTAATTGGAAGGCATCTTCGTTTCGCACAAACAACAAAACCAAAATATACCTATCTCCCTCAGAATTCCTATATCCTACCCTAAACAAATCACCACAAGAAATAAATACTTAAGAAGAATAATAAATATTAAAATAAGGACTAGCAATTAATAAATAAACAGATAAATATATAAACATGTAATAACAGATAATAATTATAGAAACAAAATTTTAAATAAATAAATAAATGTTTTGAATAAATAAATAAACGTTAGAAATAAATAAATGTATAATTTTAGGAAATCAATAGATAATTTTTTTTCTGTAACTAAATAAATATTTGGAAAAAATAAATAAACAATGTACGAAAATAAATAGAATAAATAAATATGATGATTTATTTATGATTCCTCCTTTTTGCTTTAATTCTTCTGAGATTTTATCAGGGGAGATGGAACTGACCCTCGCCGGTGGACTTCCGACCTAACTCGTCCTGTGCTTTCTCCCAAAACCCAATTTTTCCCGTCACATCCTACCCATTCGTCAACTGAAATAGCTATCACTCGTGGTGATAGCCGCCAGTTAAGGACTTTGGCTGGTGGTTGAGTCCTGTTGGCTTTGTTTTCCCGTTTGTAGTTTGATCCTTAAATCGAGGTGTTCGTGCAGCGCGTGTAAGTCACGGGTCACGAACACACATTTAAGCATCCAACCGACAGAAGGTATCAACCACATCCGAGAAACAAAAGCCTCAGGATCAACAAAAACAACACCTACGGATTAACTACAACGGACTTTACCCCAAAACACAAAATATAAATATAAATATAAATAAATAAATAACTAAAAATCTACGCCCTAACTATTTTATCACAGTTTACATATGTATATCACAGAGTTATTGCACGGACCACCTTCGGATGCAAATCCTTCGATCCTATTACAGGCGAAGATGCCACCCGGCGGTCACGACCAGTGTTCTCTGTGACCAGGAGCCATTGCATCTACTCGGAGTCAAGTCTCCTGCCTGCTCAAAAAAAAAAAAAAAAATCCCCTAAGCCTGTCACTCTGCCTCGCAGCCCACCACTCCCGGTGCAGTTGCATGCAACCTGCTGTTGCCCTCCAAGTCACCGGAGCGGAGGCTATGCGAGGCAAATCACTATACGCGAGACGTCGTCGTCTCGACGATTTATTTTATATTTAGTTTGGGCGCCACTATGTTATGGAACTGCATTTGGTCCTGCGACGGCGCCGGCTAGCTCCCGAAACCCCAGGGCGGAGTATCCCCAATATCCCTACAGTATCCACAACATAAACATCGATATACGCGCGTCTCACTTCACAAAAACTATCGCTCATCACTAACAAAAACAAACCAAAATGTAAACAATGCAAACAATTATAATTTACGGGAAAAATGTGGTGTTTTGGTGGCTATCGATGTCTTAGCCAAGCACGCCCACCCAACCAAGGATGCCCCGGATGATTCTGCGGAAGCATCACCCATAATCTGCTGGTCGAAGTCACTCCTCGCGACTAGGACAGCTCCATCTCCCCCACAGCGACAACTCACTCGCACATTTCGGTCTTCATGTACATTTAATATCCACAGTAAGTACTAAAGTTAACATAACTTGCTCTCCTAGTAATTAATTCATCTTTCCTTAGCCTTTACAACCAAACTTGGCCACCGTCTACAAATTTACGCGGTCAAAGCGGAAGATTACCTTCCTTTGGCAAAGGCTACAGGCGCCGCGGAAATAATGTTCCACCAGACATGTATTGGTGGAACTCGCAGTGGAACGAGGCGCAAAAAAGGGCACACACTAGGTATGTGTCAGGTCACGTAATCCTGAGGAGCTCCTAGGGACAGGGACAGGCCAAACGGTAAGTATTACGCGCTGTACACAATCCCGCCGAAAACTAATAATCGCGACCCTTTTTTTTTACAGGCAACAACGAGGACAAGAATTGAGGTTTTCGGGTCTAAGTCCGGATAAATTTACAGGTCAACAGGTAAGTACATAAATTTAGTAATGTGCACAGTTAAATTAACATTAATAATTTCAGCCACTTCTGGGCTAGGCGCCGGGCTAAATAAGCCCCGACTGCAGCGTACTCTGCCGGAGGCCAGCACAAATAAGGGCCTGGAACACCACTAGGAACGGTGGTTAAGGAAGGGACAGATGGCTGTGCCTCTCGACGCGGCGCGAATTGGCAGCCAGATAACCCCAAGGTGAATTAACAGCTCGGAACGGACTCACCGGCGTTTGTTATAAAAGCGTTGGCGGCGTCCGAGGAAGGCTAGTTATGCTGGTCTGCTTCGTATCGCTGGGTCGAACGAAGGTGCGTATGGATATGGATGCCAATCTCCGAATTAAGTATTCCAATTTAATTAGTCCAATTTAATCCATTAATTAATTAATTAATTAGTCCAATTAAGTCTTCCAATTTGAATATCCCGGAGTTGAACATCCAATTTAAATAGTCCAATTAAGTCGTCCAATTTGAACTTTCAATTTAAACATCCAATTTAAATATCCCGGGGCCCTTTGTATTGGGACCCCGGTTGCCCTACGAATAATTATTTATAAATAAAATAAACTATTAAACCTAACACAAATTTCTCTAACACCCACTTTTTATTATATTTCGGCACAAACACTATTTTAACATTTTTGTTCTGTCTGCTGGGACAATATAGCTGCGACTATATACAAATTTGCCTATCATGCCTATATCTCTCCATATTCCCTTCGCCTCTCTCGAAATTGGGTCATTGGACATATCAAGGCCATCCTAGCCATACCCAGAGCGAACCGGGCTAGTTTAAATAGCTAGATAGCCAAGACATCAGCAGAAGGGGGCGCCACTCCAGTAGGGGATGCCACCCTCCTACTTTATCGATAGGCCTACCAAAAACGAATACCTTCTTCTTAATTCCTCCAGCCGATTCCAACTAGAAATGCAACAATATTATATTTTTTCTTACTTCTGTTTCGCGGTGGTTATTCTCATGACTTTCTTTTATATTTTGCCGTTAACTTGCTTTCACATTACTACATTTAATTTTATTAGTTTTAATATGGTTTTACTTTGATTTTTTCTCTCGGTGTAGGGGTTTCGATTTGTGTTTCATTTTAATTGTCCACTAGTATGCATTTATATATTTTAATTTTCACTCATTTTTGTTTTTTTTTTATTACTACTCAATTCTTGCCAATTTTTGCACCATTTTTCGTACCAATTTTAGTACCACTTTTTTCTTGTTTCTACCACCTTCCGACCATATTGCAGGTTTTCTTTCGGGGATCTTTTTTTACACAAGTTATGCCATTCTTATAGTTGTAAGGTTTTTTTTGTTTCAACCAATACAAAGAACAATAACAAAAGAAAAAGGAAATTACAGATTAACTAAACCCTACTAAACTTTTTATGCCTACATATGTATATATATAACCAATTCACTACTATATTTTACGACCTACCGTTACTTAATTTTTTTTTTACACGGGATTGCCACGCGATCAATGATATTATTATATTATTTTAACTCGATTTTTTTTCCCCGCCGAATTGGCGGGAGGTTCTTTTTTTTCGCACTTTTTCGCTTTAGCACGCCGGACGCTTCGACCACTTGCCGCTGACTGACGGAACGGCCCGCCGAATTTGGGTTCATTTTGCTGCTGCTTCTGCTACTGTTTAGCACTGTGTGTGCGAAAAGCTCGGGCCAGCTGACTGCTTTACTTCTTTGGGTGATGACTTTGGAAATATGTATAACTGGAAACTTGGAGCCATTCTGTTTAAGAGAAATTCATTTTGTAAATACTTATATAGCCGGATGGGCTGCTCATGATTTATTTACCCTGACCCCACAAAATAAATTTGTAAATTTTCTTTGTAGATTTTCTAGCCTTTTCCACATTTGGATTACCAAAATTCTGGGGTTGAACACGCACTGGAATATTATTTAAAACTTTATAACCGCCACTGGGAACACAAAGCGCGTTAGACTTAACCTTTTCCTGTTTATGGAAAAACTTCTGGAACGGTCCGCTTCGTTTGGTAACTCAAATTGGAAAGGCTGGGTTGAGGTTCTGGCGGCTTTATATAGCCCCCAAGGCCGGAAATCGGGGTCTCGTTTGTTTCTGGTTTCCGTCTATAACCTTCCAATATCGGAGCCGACTCTGTTTATCCCGATTATTCCCATACTTCCCTATTCCAGGAAAACTAGTTAGACCCTTTTTTAGAGCTAAATCATATTTATAATAATGAAGTTTAATATAAGTTTTAATATAATATAAGCAGTTTACTGGGAACACTTTTGGACACCATGCTATTGTCTATTGCCTACTTCTAGGGATGATTCTTTTCGATTCTGCAGTTTTCTTTTGAAGTTGCCTTAGTTTATATATTTTTGCTTTTGCCAAGCGCCACTACAACTACCATGGCAAGACAAGTCTGCCGCTGTACAAAGAAATGAAAAAACAATACAATTTAAATTTAACAGTTGTTTTTTTAATTTACTGAATATTGTTTGCTAATTTAAAGTTCAAAGCTGCACTTTTATTGTGTTTTTTTGTACATTTTTGATAATGTATAATGTATAATGTATAATGTATAATGTATAATGTATAATGTATAATGTATAATGTATAATGTATAATGTATAATGTATAATTTATAATTTATAATTTATAATTTATAATTTATAATTTATAATTTATAATTTATAATTTATAATTTATAATTTATAATTTATAATTTATAATTTATAATTTATAATTTATAATTTATAATTTATAATTTATAATTTATAATTTATAATTTATAATTTATAATTTATAATTTATAATTTATAATTTATAATTTATAATTTATAATTTATAATTTATAATTTATAATTTATAATTTATAATTTATAATTTATAATTTATAATTTATAATTTATAATTTATAATTTATAATTTATAATTTATAATTTATAATTTATAATTTATAATTTATAATTTATAATTTATAATTTATAATTTATAATTTATAATTTATAATTTATAATTTATAATTTATAATTTATAATTTATAATTTATAATTTATAATTTATAATTTATATTTATAATTTATAATTTATAATTTATAATTTATAATTTATAATTTATAATTTATAATTTATAATTTATAATTTATAATTTATAATTTATAATTTATAATTTATAATTTATAATTTATAATTTATAATTTATAATTTATAATTTATAATTTATAATTTATAATTTATAATTTATAATTTATAATTTATAATTTATAATTTATAATTTATAATTTATAATTTATAATTTATAATTTATAATTTATAATTTATAATTTATAATTTATAATTTATAATTTATAATTTATAATTTATAATTTATAATTTATAATTTATAATTTATAATTTATAATTTATAATTTATAATTTATAATTTATAATTTATAATTTATAATTTATAATTTATAATTTATAATTTATAATTTATAATTTATAATTTATAATTTATAATTTATAATTTATAATTTATAATTTATAATTTATAATTTATAATTTATAATTTATAATTTATAATTTATAATTTATAGTTATAATTTATAATTTATAATTTATAATTTATAATTTATAATTTATAATTTATAATTTATAATTTATAATTTATAATTTATAATTTATAATTTATAATTTATAATTTATAATTTATAATTTATAATTTATAATTTATAATTTATAATTTATAATTTATAATTTATAATTTATAATTTATAATTTATAATTTATAATTTATAATTTATAATTTATAATTTATAATTTATAATTTATAATTTATAATTTATAATTTATAATTTATAATTTATAATTTATAATTTATAATTTATAATTTATAATTTCTAATTTATAATTTATAATTTATAATTTATAATTTATAATTTATAATTTATAATTTCTAATTTATAATTTATAATTTCTAATTTCTAATTTATAATTTATAATTTCTAATTTATAATTTTATAATTTCTAATTTAATTTATAATTTATAATTTATAATTTATAATTTCTAATTTATAATTTATAATTTATAATTTCTAATTTATAATTTATAATTTATAATTTATAATTTATAATTTATAATTTCTAATTTTATAATTTATAATTTATAATTTATAATTTATAATTTATAATTTATAATTTATAATTTATAATTTATAATTTTATAATTTCTAATTTATAATTTCTAATTTATAATTTATAATTTCTAATTTATAATTTCTAATTTATAATTTATAATTTATAATTTATAATTTATAATTTTATAATTTCTAATTTATAATTTATAATTTATAATTTTATTAATTTCTAATTTCTAATTTCTAATTTATAATTTATAATTTCTAATTTATAATTTATAATTTCTAATTTATAATTTATAATTTATAATTTATAATTTCTAATTTCTAATTTATAATTTATAATTTATAATTTTAATTTATAATTTATAATTTATAATTTATAATTTATAATTTATAATTTATAATTTATAATTTATAATTTATAATTTATAATTTATAATTTATAATTTATAATTTATAATTTATAATTTATAATTTATAATTTATAATTTATAATTTATAATTTATAATTTCTAATTTATAATTTATAATTTATAATTTATAATTTATAATTTATAATTTATAATTTATAATTTATAATTTATAATTTATAATTTATAATTTATAATTTATAATTTATAATTTATAATTTATAATTTATAATTTATAATTTATAATTTATAATTTATAATTTATAATTTATAATTTATAATTTATAATTTATAATTTATAATTTATAATTTATAATTTATAATTTATAATTTATAATTTATAATTTATAATTTATAATTTATAATTTATAATTTATAATTTATAATTTATAATTTATAATTTATAATTTATAATTTATAATTTATAATTTATAATTTATAATTTATAATTTATAATTTATAATTTATAATTTATAATTTATAATTTATAATTTTTATAATTTATAATTTATAATTTATAATTTATAATTTATAATTTATAATTTATAATTTATAATTTATAATTTATAATTTATAATTTATAATTTATAATTTATAATTTATAATTTATAATTTATAATTTATAATTTATAATTTATAATTTATAATTTATAATTTATAATTTATAATTTATAATTTATAATTTATAATTTATAATTTATAATTTATAATTTATAATTTATAATTTATAATTTATAATTTATAATTTATAATTTATAATTTATAATTTATAATTTATAATTTATAATTTATAATTTATAATTTATAATTTATAATTTATAATTTATAATTTATAATTTATAATTTATAATTTATAATTTATAATTTATAATTTTATAATTTATAATTTATAATTTATAATTTATAATTTATAATTTATAATTTATAATTTATAATTTATAATTTATATTTATTTATAATTTATAATTTATAATTTATAATTTATAATTTATAATTTATAATTTATAATTTATAATTTATAATTTATAATTTATAATTTATAATTTATAATTTATAATTTATAATTTATAATTTATAATTTATAATTTATAATTTATAATTTATAATTTATAATTTATAATTTATAATTTATAATTTATAATTTATAATTTATAATTTATAATTTATAATTTATAATTTATAATTTTATAATTTATAATTTATAATTTATAATTTATAATTTATAATTTATAATTTATAATTTATAATTTATAATTTATAATTTATAATTTATAATTTATAATTTATAATTTATAATTTATAATTTATAATTTATAATTTATAATTTATAATTTATAATTTATAATTTATAATTTATAATTTATAATTTATAATTTATAATTTATAATTTATAATTTATAATTTATTTATAATTTATAATTTTATAATTTATAATTTATAATTTATAATTTATAATTTATAATTTATAATTTATAATTTATAATTTATAATTTATAATTTATAATTTATAATTTCTAATTTATAATTTATAATTTATAATTTATAATTTATAATTTATAATTTATAATTTATAATTTTATAATTTATAATTTATAATTTATAATTTATAATTTATAATTTATAATTTATAATTTATAATTTATAATTTATAATTTATAATTTATAATTTATAATTTATAATTTATAATTTTATAATTTATAATTTATAATTTATAATTTATAATTTATAATTTATAATTTATAATTTATAATTTATAATTTATAATTTATAATTTATAATTTATATTTATAATTTATAATTTATAATTTATATTTATAATTTATAATTTATAATTTATAATTTATAATTTATAATTTATAATTTATAATTTATAATTTATAATTTATAATTTATAATTTATAATTTATAATTTATAATTTATAATTTATAATTTATAATTTATAATTTATAATTTATAATTTATAATTTATAATTTATAATTTATAATTTATAATTTATAATTTATAATTTATAATTTATAATTTATAATTTATAATTTATAATTTATAATTTATAATTTATAATTTATAATTTATAATTTATAATTTATAATTTATAATTTATAATTTTATAATTTATAATTTATAATTTATAATTTATAATTTATAATTTATAATTTTATAATTTATAATTTATAATTTATAATTTATAATTTATAATTTATAATTTATAATTTATAATTTATAATTTATAATTTATAATTTATAATTTATAATTTATTTATAATTTATAATTTATAATTTATAATTTATAATTTATAATTTATATAATTTATAATTTATAATTTATAATTTATAATTTATAATTTATAATTTATAATTTATAATTTATAATTTAATTTATAATTTATAATTTATAATTTATAATTTATAATTTATAATTTATAATTTATAATTTATAATTTATAATTTATAATTTATAATTTATAATTTATAATTTATAATTTATAATTTATAATTTATAATTTATAATTTATAATTTATAATTTATAATTTATAATTTATAATTTATAATTTATAATTTATAATTTATAATTTATAATTTATAATTTATAATTTATAATTTTTATAATTTATAATTTATAATTTCTAATTTCTAATTTATAATTTATAATTTATAATTTATAATTTATAATTTATAATTTATAATTTATAATTTATAATTTATAATTTATAATTTATAATTTATAATTTATAATTTATAATTTATAATTTATAATTTATAATTTATAATTTATAATTTATAATTTATAATTTATAATTTATAATTTATAATTTATAATTTATAATTTATAATTTATAATTTATAAATTTATAATTTATAATTTATAATTTATAATTTATAATTTATAATTTATAATTTATAATTTATAATTTATAATTTATAATTTATAATTTAATTTATAATTTATAATTTATAATTTATAATTTATAATTTATAATTTATAATTTATAATTTATAATTTATAATTTATAATTTATAATTTATAATTTATAATTTATAATTTATAATTTATAATTTATAATTTATAATTTATAATTTATAATTTATAATTTATAATTTATAATTTATAATTTATAATTTATAATTTATAATTTATAATTTATAATTTATAATTTATAATTTATAATTTATAATTTATAATTTATAATTTATAATTTATAATTTATAATTTATAATTTATAATTTATAATTTATAATTTATAATTTATAATTTATAATTTATAATTTATAATTTATAATTTATAATTTATAATTTATAATTTATAATTTATAATTTATAATTTATAATTTATAATTTATAATTTATAATTTATAATTTATAATTTATAATTTATAATTTATAATTTATAATTTATAATTTATAATTTATAATTTATAATTTATAATTTATAATTTATAATTTATAATTTATAATTTATAATTTATAATTTATAATTTATAATTTTAATTTATAATTTATAATTTATAATTTATAATTTATAATTTATAATTTATAATTTATAATTTATAATTTATAATTTATAATTTATAATTTATAATTTATAATTTATAATTTATAATTTATAATTTATAATTTATAATTTATAATTTATAATTTATAATTTATAATTTATAATTTATAATTTATAATTTATAATTTATAATTTATAATTTATAATTTATAATTTATAATTTATAATTTATAATTTATAATTTATAATTTATAATTTATAATTTATAATTTATAATTTATAATTTATAATTTATAATTTATAATTTATAATTTATAATTTATAATTTATAATTTATAATTTATAATTTATAATTTATAATTTATAATTTATAATTTATAATTTATAATTTATAATTTATAATTTATAATTTATAATTTATAATTTATAATTTATAATTTATAATTTTATAATTTATATATAATTTATAATTTATAATTTATAATTTATAATTTATAATTTATAATTTTATAATTTATAATTTATAATTTATAATTTATAATTTTATAATTTATAATTTATAATTTATAATTTATAATTTATAATTTATAATTTATAATTTATAATTTATAATTTATAATTTATAATTTATAATTTATAATTTATAATTTATAATTTATAATTTATAATTTATAATTTATAATTTATAATTTATAATTTATAATTTATAATTTATAATTTATAATTTATAATTTATAATTTATAATTTATAATTTATAATTTATAATTTATAATTTTATAATTTATAATTTATAATTTATAATTTATAATTTATAATTTATAATTTATAATTTATAATTTATAATTTATAATTTATAATTTATAATTTATAATTTATAATTTATAATTTATAATTTATAATTTATAATTTATAATTTATAATTTATAATTTATAATTTATAATTTATAATTTATAATTTATAATTTATAATTTATAATTTATAATTTATAATTTATAATTTATAATTTATAATTTATAATTTATTTATAATTTATAATTTATAATTTATTTATAATTTATAATTTATAATTTATAATTTATAATTTATAATTTATAATTTATAATTTATAATTTATAATTTATAATTTATAATTTATAATTTATAATTTATAATTTATAATTTATAATTTATAATTTATAATTTATAATTTATAATTTATAATTTATAATTTATAATTTATAATTTATAATTTATAATTTATAATTTATAATTTATAATTTATAATTTATAATTTATAATTTATAATTTATAATTTATAATTTATAATTTATAATTTATAATTTATAATTTATAATTTATAATTTATAATTTATAATTTATAATTTATAATTTATAATTTATAATTTATAATTTTTATAATTTATAATTTATAATTTATAATTTTATAATTTCTAATTTATAATTTATAATTTATAATTTATAATTTATAATTTATAATTTATAATTTATAATTTATAATTTATAATTTATAATTTATAATTTATAATTTATAATTTATAATTTATAATTTATAATTTATAATTTATAATTTATAATTTATAATTTATAATTTATAATTTATAATTTATAATTTATAATTTATAATTTATAATTTATAATTTATAATTTATAATTTATAATTTATAATTTATAATTTATAATTTATAATTTATAATTTATAATTTATAATTTATAATTTATAATTTATAATTTATAATTTATAATTTATAATTATTTATAATTTATAATTTATAATTTATAATTTATAATTTATAATTTATAATTTATAATTTATAATTTATAATTTATAATTTATAATTTATAATTTATAATTTATAATTTATAATTTATAATTTATAATTTATAATTTATAATTTATAATTTTATAATTTATAATTTATAATTTATAATTTATAATTTATAATTTATAATTTATAATTTATAATTTATAATTTATAATTTATAATTTATAATTTATAATTTATAATTTATAATTTATAATTTATAATTTATAATTTATAATTTATAATTTATAATTTATAATTTATAATTTCTAATTTATAATTTATAATTTATAATTTATAATTTATAATTTATAATTTATAATTTATAATTTATAATTTTATTTAATTTATAATTTATAATTTATAATTTATAATTTATAATTTATAATTTATAATTTATAATTTATAATTTATAATTTATAATTTATAATTTTATAATTTATAATTTATAATTTATAATTTATAATTTATAATTTATAATTTATAATTTATAATTTATAATTTATAATTTATAATTTATAATTTATAATTTATAATTTATAATTTATAATTTATAATTTATAATTTTATAATTTATAATTTATAATTTATAATTTATAATTTATAATTTATAATTTATAATTTATAATTTATAATTTATAATTTATAATTTCTAATTTATAATTTATAATTTATAATTTATAATTTATAATTTATAATTTATAATTTATAATTTATAATTTATAATTTATAATTTATAATTTATAATTTATAATTTATAATTTATAATTTATAATTTATAATTTATAATTTATAATTTATAATTTATAATTTATAATTTATAATTTATAATTTATAATTTATAATTTATAATTTATAATTTATAATTTATAATTTATAATTTATAATTTATAATTTATAATTTATAATTTATAATTTATAATTTATAATTTATAATTTATAATTTCTAATTTATAATTTATAATTTATAATTTATAATTTATAATTTATAATTTATAATTTATAATTTATAATTTATAATTTATAATTTATAATTTATAATTTATAATTTATAATTTATAATTTATAATTTCTAATTTATAATTTATAATTTATAATTTATAATTTATAATTTATAATTTATAATTTATAATTTATAATTTATAATTTATAATTTATAATTTATAATTTATAATTTATAATTTATAATTTATAAATTTATAATTTATAATTTATAATTTATAATTTATAATTTATAATTTATAATTTATAATTTATAATTTATAATTTATAATTTATAATTTATAATTTATAATTTATAATTTATAATTTATAATTTATAATTTATAATTTATAATTTATAATTTATAATTTATAATTTATAATTTATAATTTATAATTTCTAATTTATAATTTATAATTTATAATTTATAATTTATAATTTATAATTTATAATTTATAATTTATAATTTATAATTTATAATTTATAATTTATAATTTATAATTTATAATTTATAATTTATAATTTATAATTTATAATTTCTAATTTATAATTTATAATTTATAATTTATAATTTATAATTTATAATTTATAATTTATAATTTATAATTTATAATTTATAATTTATAATTTATAATTTATAATTTATAATTTATAATTTATAATTTATAATTTATAATTTATAATTTATAATTTATAATTTATAATTTATAATTTATAATTTATATTTATAATTTATAATTTATAATTTATAATTTATAATTTATAATTTATAATTTATAATTTATAATTTTATAATTTATAATTTATAATTTATAATTTATAATTTCTAATTTATAATTTATAATTTATAATTTATAATTTATAATTTATAATTTCTAATTTATAATTTATAATTTATAAATTTATAATTTATAATTTATAATTTATAATTTATAATTTATAATTTATAATTTATAATTAATTATAATTTATAATTTATAATTTATAATTTATAATTTATAATTTATAATTTATAATTTATAATTTATAATTTATAATTTATAATTTATAATTTATAATTTATAATTTATAATTTATAATTTATAATTTATAATTTATAATTTATAATTTATAATTTATAATTTATAATTTATAATTTATAATTTATAATTTTATAATTTATAATTTATAATTTATAATTTATAATTTCTAATTTATAATTTATAATTTATAATTTATAATTTATAATTTATAATTTATAATTTATAATTTATAATTTATAATTTATAATTTATAATTTATAATTTATAATTTATAATTTATAATTTATAATTTATAATTTATAATTTATAATTTATAATTTATAATTTATAATTTATAATTTATATAATTTATAATTTATAATTTATAATTTATAATTTATAATTTATAATTTATAATTTATAATTTATAATTTATAATTTATATTTATAATTTATAATTTATAATTTATAATTTATAATTTATAATTTATAATTTATAATTTATAATTTATAATTTATAATTTATAATTTATAATTTATAATTTATAATTTATAATTTATAATTTATAATTTATAATTTATAATTTATAATTTATAATTTATAATTTATAATTTATAATTTATAATTTATAATTTATAATTTATAATTTATAATTTATAATTTATAATTTATAATTTATAATTTATAATTTATAATTTATAATTTATAATTTATAATTTATAATTTATAATTTATAATTTATAATTTATAATTTATAATTTATAATTTATAATTTATAATTTATAATTTATAATTTATAATTTATAATTTATAATTTATAATTTATAATTTATAATTTATAATTTATAATTTATAATTTATAATTTATAATTTATAATTTATAATTTATAATTTATAATTTATAATTTTATAATTTATAATTTATAATTTATAATTTATAATTTATAATTTATAATTTATAATTTATAATTTATAATTTATAATTTATAATTTATAATTTATAATTTATAATTTATAATTTATAATTTATAATTTATAATTTATAATTTATAATTTTTATAATTTATAATTTATAATTTATAATTTATAATTTATAATTTATAATTTATAATTTATAATTTATAATTTATAATTTATAATTTATAATTTATAATTTATAATTTATAATTTATAATTTATAATTTATAATTTATAATTTATAATTTATAATTTATAATTTATAATTTATAATTTATAATTTATAATTTATAATTTATAATTTATAATTTATAATTTATAATTTATAATTTATAATTTATAATTTATAATTTATAATTTATAATTTATAATTTATAATTTATAATTTATAATTTATAATTTATAATTTATAATTTATAATTTATAATTTATAATTTATAATTTATAATTTATAATTTATAATTTATAATTTATAATTTATAATTTATAATTTATAATTTATAATTTATAATTTATAATTTATAATTTATAATTTATAATTTATAATTTATAATTTATAATTTATAATTTATAATTTATAATTTATAATTTATAATTTATAATTTATAATTTATAATTTATAATTTATAATTTATAATTTATAATTTATAATTTATAATTTATAATTTATAATTTATAATTTATAATTTATAATTTATAATTTATAATTTATAATTTATAATTTATAATTTATAATTTATAATTTATAATTTATAATTTATAATTTATAATTTATAATTTATAATTTATAATTTATAATTTATAATTTATAATTTATAATTTATAATTTATAATTTATAATTTATAATTTATAATTTATAATTTATAATTTATAATTTATAATTTTATTTATAATTTATAATTTATAATTTATAATTTATAATTTATATATTTTTATAATTTATAATTTATAATTTATAATTTATAATTTATAATTTATAATTTATAATTTATAATTTATAATTTATAATTTATAATTTTATAATTTATAATTTATAATTTTTATAATTTATAATTTATAATTTATAATTTATAATTTATAGTTTATAATTTATAATTTATAATTTATAATTTATAATTTATAATTTATAATTTATAATTTATAATTTATAATTTATAATTTATAATTTATAATTTATAATTTATAATTTATAATTTATAATTTATAATTTATAATTTATAATTTATAATTTATAATTTATAATTTATAATTTATAATTTATAATTTATAATTTATTTATAATTTATAATTTATAATTTATAATTTATAATTTATAATTTATAATTTATAATTTATAATTTATAATTTATAATTTATAATTTATAATTTATAATTTATTTATAATTTATAATTTATAATTTATAATTTATAATTTATAATTTATAATTTATAATTTTATAATTTATAATTTATAATTTATAATTTATAATTTATAATTTATAATTTATAATTTATAATTTATAATTTATAATTTATAATTTATAATTTATAATTTATAATTTATAATTTATAATTTATAATTTATAATTTATAATTTATAATTTATTAATTTATAATTTATAATTTATAATTTATAATTTATAATTTATAATTTATAATTTATAATTTATAATTTCTATTTATAATTTATAATTTATAATTTATAATTTATAATTTATAATTTATAATTTATAATTTATAATTTATAATTTATAATTTATAATTTATAATTTATAATTTATAATTTATAATTTTATAATTTATAATTTATAATTTATAATTTATAATTTATAATTTATAATTTATAATTTATAATTTATAATTTATAATTTATAATTTATAATTTATAATTTATAATTTATAATTTATAATTTATAATTTATAATTTATAATTTATAATTTATAATTTATAATTTATAATTTATAATTTATAATTTATAATTTATAATTTATTTATTTATAATTTATAATTTATAATTTATAATTTATAATTTATAATTTATAATTTATAATTTATAATTTATAATTTATAATTTATAATTTATAATTTATAATTTATAATTTATAATTTATAATTTATAATTATTTATAATTTATAATTTATAATTTATAATTTATAATTTATAATTTATAATTTATAATTTATAATTTATAATTTATAATTTATAATTTATAATTTATAATTTATAATTTATAATTTATAATTTATAATTTATAATTTATAATTTATAATTTATAATTTATATTTTATAATTTATAATTTATAATTTATAATTTATAATTTATAATTTATAATTTATAATTTATAATTTATAATTTATAATTTATAATTTATAATTTATAATTTATAATTTATAATTTATAATTTATAATTTATAATTTATAATTTATAATTTTATTTATAATTTATAATTTATAATTTATAATTTATAATTTATAATTTATAATTTATAATTTATAATTTATAATTTATAATTTATAATTTATAATTTATAATTTATAATTTATAATTTATAATTTATAATTTATAATTTATAATTTATAATTTATAATTTATAATTTATAATTTATAATTTATAATTTATAATTTATAATTTATAATTTATAATTTATAATTTATAATTTATAATTTATAATTTATAATTTATAATTTATAATTTATAATTTATAATTTATAATTTATAATTTATAATTTATAATTTATAATTTATAATTTATAATTTATAATTTATAATTTATAATTTATAATTTATATTTATAATTTATAATTTATAATTTATAATTTATAATTTATAATTTATAATTTATAATTTATAATTTATAATTTATAATTTATAATTTATAATTTATAATTTATAATTTATAATTTATAATTTATAATTTATAATTTATAATTTATAATTTATAATTTATAATTTATAATTTATAATTTATAATTTATAATTTATAATTTATAATTTATAATTTATAATTTATAATTTATAATTTATAATTTATAATTTATAATTTATAATTTATAATTTATAATTTATAATTTATAATTTATAATTTATAATTTATAATTTATAATTTATAATTTATAATTTATAATTTATAATTTATAATTTATAATTTATAATTTATAATTTATAATTTATAATTTATAATTTATAATTTATAATTTATAATTTATAATTTATAATTTATAATTTATAATTTATAATTTATAATTTATAATTTATAATTTATAATTTATAATTTATAATTTTATAATTTATAATTTATAATTTATAATTTATAATTTATAATTTATAATTTATAATTTATAATTTATAATTTATAATTTATAATTTATAATTTATAATTTATAATTTATAATTTATAATTTATAATTTATAATTTATAATTTATAATTTATAATTTATAATTTATAATTTATAATTTATAATTTATAATTTATAATTTATAATTTATAATTTATAATTTATAATTTATAATTTATAATTTATAATTTATAATTTATAATTTATAATTTATAATTTATAATTTATAATTTATATATTTATAATTTATAATTTATAATTTATAATTTATAATTTATAATTTTATTTATATTTATAATTTATAATTTATAATTTATAATTTATAATTTATAATTTATAATTTATAATTTATAATTTATAATTTATAATTTATAATTTATAATTTATAATTTATAATTTATAATTTATAATTTATAATTTATAATTTATAATTTATTTATAATTTATAATTTATAATTTATAATTTATAATTTATAATTTATAATTTATAATTTATAATTTATAATTTATAATTTATAATTTATAATTTTATAATTTATAATTTATAATTTATAATTTATAATTTATAATTTATAATTTATAATTTATAATTTATAATTTATAATTTATAATTTATAATTTATAATTTATAATTTATAATTTATAATTTATAATTTATAATTTATAATTTATAATTTATAATTTATAATTTATAATTTATAATTTTATAATTTATAATTTATAATTTATAATTTATAATTTATAATTTATAATTTATAATTTATAATTTATAATTTATAATTTATAATTTATAATTTATAATTTATAATTTATAATTTATAATTTATAATTTATAATTTATAATTTATAATTTATAATTTATAATTTATAATTTATAATTTATAATTTATAATTTATAATTTATAATTTATAATTTTATATTTATTTATAATTTATAATTTATAATTTATAATTTATAATTTATAATTTATAATTTATAATTTATAATTTATAATTTATAATTTATAATTTATAATTTTATAATTTATAATTTATAATTTATAATTTATAATTTATAATTTATAATTTATAATTTATAATTTATAATTTATAATTTATAATTTATAATTTATAATTTATAATTTATAATTTATAATTTATAATTTATAATTTATAATTTATAATTTATAATTTATAATTTATAATTTATAATTTATAATTTATAATTTATAATTTATAATTTATAATTTATAATTTATAATTTATAATTTATAATTTATAATTTATAATTTATAATTTATAATTTATAATTTATAATTTATAATTTATAATTTATAATTTATAATTTATAATTTATAATTTATAATTTATAATTTATAATTTATAATTTATAATTTATAATTTATAATTTATAATTTATAATTTATAATTTATAATTTATAATTTATAATTTATAATTTATAATTTATAATTTATAATTTATAATTTATAATTTATAATTTATAATTTATAATTTATAATTTATAATTTATAATTTATAATTTATAATTTATAATTTATAATTTATAATTTATAATTTATAATTTATAATTTATAATTTATAATTTATAATTTATAATTTATAATTTATAATTTATAATTTATAATTTATAATTTATAATTTATAATTTATAATTTATAATTTATAATTTATAATTTATAATTTATAATTTATAATTTATAATTTATAATTTATAATTTATAATTTATAATTTATAATTTATAATTTATAATTTATAATTTATAATTTATAATTTATAATTTATAATTTATAATTTATAATTTATAATTTATAATTTATAATTTATAATTATAATTTATAATTTATAATTTATAATTTATAATTTATAATTTATAATTTATAATTTATAATTTATAATTTATAATTTATAATTTATAATTTATAATTTATAATTTATAATTTATAATTTATAATTTATAATTTATAATTTATAATTTATAATTTTATTAATTTATAATTTATAATTTATAATTTATAATTTATAATTTATAATTTATAATTTATAATTTTAATTTATAATTTATAATTTATAATTTATAATTTATAATTTATAATTTATAATTTATAATTTATAATTTATAATTTATAATTTATAATTTATAATTTATAATTTATAATTTATAATTTATAATTTATAATTTATAATTTATAATTTATAATTTATAATTTATAATTTATAATTTATAATTTATAATTTATAATTTATAATTTATTTAATTTATAATTTATAATTTATAATTTATAATTTATAATTTATAATTTATAATTTATAATTTATAATTTATAATTTATATTTATAATTTATAATTTATAATTTATAATTTATAATTTATAATTTATAATTTATAATTTATAATTTATAATTTATAATTTATAATTTATAATTTATAATTTATAATTTATAATTTATAATTTATAATTTATAATTTATAATTTATAATTTATAATTTATAATTTATAATTTATAATTTATAATTTATAATTTATAATTTATAATTTATAATTTATAATTTATAATTTATAATTTCTAATTTATAATTTATAATTTATAATTTATAATTTATAATTTATAATTTATAATTTATAATTTATTTATAATTTATAATTTATAATTTATAATTTATAATTTATAATTTATAATTTATAATTTATAATTTATAATTTATAATTTATAATTTATAATTTATAATTTATAATTTATAATTTATAATTTATAATTTATAATTTATAATTTATAATTTATAATTTTAATTTATAATTTATAATTTATAATTTATAATTTAATTTATAATTTATAATTTATAATTTATATTTTATAATTTATAATTTATAATTTATAATTTATAATTTATAATTTATAATTTATAATTTATAATTTATAATTTATAATTTATAATTTATAATTTATAATTTATAATTTATAATTTATAATTTATAATTTATAATTTATAATTTATAATTTATAATTTATAATTTATAATTTATAATTTATAATTTATAATTTATAATTTCTAATTTATAATTTATAATTTATAATTTATAATTTATAATTTATAATTTATAATTTATAATTTATAATTTATAATTTATAATTTATAATTTATAATTTATAATTTATAATTTATAATTTATAATTTATAATTTATAATTTATAATTTATAATTTATAATTTATAATTTATAATTTATAATTTATAATTTATAATTTATAATTTATAATTTATAATTTATAATTTATAATTTATAATTTATAATTTATAATTTATAATTTATAATTTATAATTTATAATTTATAATTTATAATTTATAATTTATAATTTATAATTTATAATTTATAATTTATAATTTATAATTTATAATTTATAATTTTATAATTTATAATTTATAATTTATAATTTATAATTTATAATTTATAATTTATAATTTATAATTTATAATTTATAATTTATAATTTATAATTTATAATTTATAATTTATAATTTTATAATTTATAATTTATAATTTATAATTTATAATTTATAATTTATAATTTATAATTTATAATTTATAATTTATAATTTATAATTTATAATTTATAATTTATAATTTATAATTTATAATTTATAATTTATAATTTATAATTTATAATTTATAATTTATAATTTATAATTTATAATTTATAATTTATAATTTATAATTTATAATTTATAATTTATAATTTATAATTTATAATTTATAATTTATAATTTATAATTTCTAATTTATAATTTATAATTTATAATTTATAATTTATAATTTATAATTTATAATTTATAATTTATAATTTATAATTTATAATTTATAATTTATAATTTATAATTTATAATTTATAATTTATAATTTATAATTTATAATTTATAATTTATAATTTATAATTTATAATTTATAATTTATAATTTATAATTTATAATTTATAATTTATAATTTATAATTTATAATTTATAATTTATAATTTATAATTTATAATTTATAATTTATAATTTATAATTTATAATTTATAATTTATAATTTATAATTTATAATTTATAATTTATAATTTATAATTTATAATTTATAATTTATAATTTATAATTTATAATTTATAATTTATAATTTATAATTTATAATTTATAATTTATAATTTATAATTTATAATTTATAATTTATAATTTATAATTTATAATTTTATAATTTATAATTTATAATTTATAATTTATAATTTATAATTTATAATTTATAATTTATAATTTATAATTTATAATTTATAATTTATAATTTATAATTTATAATTTATAATTTATAATTTATAATTTATAATTTATAATTTATAATTTATAATTTATAATTTATAATTTATAATTTATAATTTATAATTTATAATTTATAATTTATAATTTATAATTTATAATTTATAATTTATAATTTATAATTTATAATTTATAATTTATAATTTATAATTTATAATTTATAATTTATAATTTATAATTTATAATTTATAATTTATAATTTATAATTTATAATTTATAATTTATAATTTATAATTTATAATTTATAATTTATAATTTATAATTTATAATTTATAATTTATAATTTATAATTTATAATTTATAATTTATAATTTATAATTTATAATTTATAATTTATAATTTATAATTTATAATTTATAATTTATAATTTATAATTTATAATTTATAATTTATAATTTATAATTTATAATTTATAATTTATAATTTATAATTTATAATTTATAATTTATAATTTATAATTTATAATTTATAATTTATAATTTATAAATTTATAATTTATAATTTATAATTTATAATTTATAATTTATAATTTATAATTTATAATTTATAATTTATAATTTATAATTTATAATTTATAATTTATAATTTATAATTTATAATTTATAATTTATAATTTATAATTTATAATTTATAATTTATAATTTATAATTTATAATTTATAATTTATAATTTATAATTTATAATTTATAATTTATAATTTATAATTTATAATTTATAATTTATAATTTATAATTTATAATTTATAATTTATAATTTATAATTTATAATTTATAATTTATAATTTATAATTTATAATTTATAATTTATAATTTATAATTTATAATTTATAATTTATAATTTATAATTTATAATTTATAATTTATAATTTATAATTTATAATTTATAATTTATAATTTATAATTTATAATTTATAATTTATAATTTATAATTTATAATTTATAATTTATAATTTATAATTTATAATTTATAATTTATAATTTATAATTTATAATTTATAATTTATAATTTATAATTTATAATTTATAATTTATAATTTATAATTTATAATTTATAATTTATAATTTATAATTTATAATTTATAATTTATAATTTATAATTTATATTTATTTATAATTTATAATTTATAATTTATAATTTATAATTTATAATTTATAATTTATAATTTTATAATTTTATAATTTATAATTTATAATTTATAATTTATAATTTATAATTTATAATTTATAATTTATAATTTATAATTTATAATTTATAATTTATAATTTATAATTTATAATTTATAATTTATAATTTATAATTTATAATTTATAATTTATAATTTATAATTTATAATTTATAATTTATAATTTATAATTTATAATTTATAATTTATAATTTATAATTTATAATTTATAATTTATAATTTATAATTTATAATTTATAATTTATAATTTATAATTTATAATTTATAATTTATAAATTTATAATTTATAATTTATAATTTATAATTTATAATTTATAATTTATAATTTATAATTTATAATTTATAATTTATAATTTATAATTTATAATTTATAATTTATAATTTATAATTTATAATTTATAATTTATAATTTATAGTTTTATAATTTATAATTTATAATTTATAATTTATAATTTATAATTTATAATTTATAATTTATAATTTATAATTTATAATTTATAATTTATAATTTATAATTTATAATTTATAATTTATAATTTATAATTTATAATTTATAATTTATAATTTATAATTTATAATTTATAATTTATAATTTATAATTTATAATTTATAATTTATAATTTATAATTTATAATTTATAATTTATAATTTATAATTTATAATTTATAATTTATAATTTATAATTTATAATTTATAATTTATAATTTAATTTATAATTTATAATTTATTTATAATTTATAATTTATAATTTATAATTTATAATTTATAATTTATAATTTATAATTTATAATTTATAATTTTATAATTTATAATTTATAATTTATAATTTATAATTTATAATATTTATAATTTATAATTTATAATTTATAATTTATAATTTATAATTTATAATTTATAATTTATAATTTATAATTTATAATTTATAATTTATAATTTATAATTTATAATTTATAATTTATAATTTATAATTTATAATTTATAATTTATAATTTATAATTTATAATTTATAATTTATAATTTATAATTTATAATTTATAATTTATAATTTATAATTTATAATTTATAATTTATAATTTATAATTTATAATTTATAATTTATAATTTATAATTTATAATTTATAATTTATAATTTATAATTTATAATTTATAATTTATAATTTATAATTTATAATTTATAATTTATAATTTATAATTTATAATTTATAATTTATAATTTATAATTTATAATTTTAATTATTTATAATTTATAATTTATAATTTATAATTTATAATTTATAATTTATAATTTATAATTTATAATTTATAATTTATAATTTATAATTTATAATTTATAATTTATAATTTATAATTTATAATTTATAATTTATAATTTATAATTTATAATTTATAATTTATAATTTATAATTTATAATTTATAATTTATAATTTATAATTTATAATTTATAATTTATAATTTATAATTTATAATTTATAATTTATAATTTATAATTTATAATTTATAATTTATAATTTATAATTTATAATTTATAATTTATAATTTATAATTTATAATTTATAATTTATAATTTATAATTTATAATTTATAATTTATAATTTATAATTTATAATTTATAATTTATAATTTATAATTTATAATTTATAATTTATAATTTATAATTTATAATTTATAATTTATAATTTATAATTTATAATTTATAATTTATAATTTATAATTTATAATTTATAATTTATAATTTATAATTTATAATTTATAATTTATAATTTATAATTTATAATTTATAATTTATAATTTATAATTTATAATTTTTATAATTTATAATTTATAATTTATAATTTATAATTTATAATTTATAATTTATAATTTATAATTTATAATTTATAATTTATAATTTATAATTTATAATTTATAATTTATTTATAATTTATAATTTATAATTTATAATTTATAATTTATAATTTATAATTTATAATTTATAATTTATAATTTATAATTTATAATTTATAATTTATAATTTATAATTTATAATTTTATAATTTATAATTTATAATTTATAATTTATAATTTATAATTTATAATTTATAATTTATAATTTATAATTTATAATTTATAATTTATAATTTATAATTTATAATTTATAATTTATAATTTATAATTTATAATTTATAATTTATAATTTATAATTTATAATTTATAATTTATAATTTATAATTTATAATTTATATTTATATTTATAATTTATAATTTATAATTTATAATTTATAATTTATAATTTATAATTTATAATTTATAATTTATAATTTATAATTTATAATTTATAATTTATAATTTATAATTTATAATTTATAATTTATAATTTATAATTTATAATTTATAATTTATAATTTATAATTTATAATTTATAATTTATAATTTATAATTTATAATTTATAATTTATAATTTATAATTTATAATTTATAATTTATAATTTATAATTTATAATTTATAATTTATAATTTATATTTATAATTTATAATTTATAATTTATAATTTATAATTTATAATTTATAATTTATAATTTATAATTTATAATTTATAATTTATAATTTATAATTTATAATTTATAATTTATAATTTATAATTTATAATTTATAATTTATAATTTATAATTTATAATTTATAATTTATAATTTATAATTTATAATTTATAATTTATAATTTATAATTTATAATTTATAATTTATAATTTATAATTTATAATTTATAATTTATAATTTATAATTTATAATTTATAATTTATAATTTATAATTTATAATTTATAATTTATAATTTATAATTTATAATTTATAATTTATAATTTATAATTTATAATTTATAATTTATAATTTATAATTTATAATTTATAATTTATAATTTATAATTTATAATTTATAATTTATAATTTATAATTTATAATTTATAATTTATAATTTATAATTTATAATTTATAATTTATAATTTATAATTTATAATTTATAATTTATAATTTATAATTTATAATTTATAATTTATAATTTATAATTTATAATTTATAATTTATAATTTATAATTTATAATTTATAATTTATAATTTATAATTTATAATTTATAATTTATATTTATGATTTATAATTTATAATTTATAATTTATAATTTATAATTTATAATTTATAATTTATAATTTATAATTTATAATTTATAATTTATAATTTATAATTTATAATTTATAATTTATAATTTATAATTTATAATTTATAATTTATAATTTATAATTTATAATTTATAATTTATAATTTATAATTTATAATTTATAATTTATAATTTATAATTTATAATTTATAATTTATAATTTTATAATTTATAATTTATAATTTATAATTTATAATTTATAATTTATAATTTATAATTTATAATTTATAATTTATAATTTATAATTTATAATTTATAATTTATAATTTATAATTTATAATTTATAATTTATAATTTATAATTTATAATTTATAATTTATAATTTATAATTTATAATTTATAATTTATAATTTATAATTTATAATTTATAATTTATATTTATAATTTATAATTTATAATTTATAATTTATAATTTATAATTTATAATTTATAATTTATAATTTATAATTTATAATTTATAATTTATAATTTATAATTTATAATTTATAATTTATAATTTATAATTTATAATTTATAATTTATAATTTATATTTATTTATAATTTATAATTTATAATTTATAATTTATAATTTATAATTTATAATTTATAATTTATAATTTATAATTTATAATTTATAATTTATAATTTATAATTTATAATTTATAATTTATAATTTATAATTTATAATTTATAATTTATAATTTATAATTTATAATTTATAATTTTATAATTTATAATTTATAATTTATAATTTATAATTTATAATTTATAATTTATAATTTTAATAATTTATAATTTATAATTTATAATTTATAATTTATAATTTATAATTTATAATTTATAATTTATAATTTATAATTTATAATTTATAATTTATAATTTATAATTTATAATTTATAATTTATAATTTATATTATAATTTATAATTTATAATTTATAATTTATAATTTATAATTTATAATTTATAATTTATAATTTATAATTTATAATTTATAATTTATAATTTATAATTTATAATTTATAATTTATAATTTATAATTTATAATTTATAATTTATAATTTATAATTTATAATTTATAATTTATAATTTATAATTTATAATTTATAATTTATAATTTATAATTTATAATTTATAATTTATAATTTATAATTTATAATTTATAATTTATAATTTATAATAATTTATATTTCTAATTTATAATTTATAATTTTATAATTTATAATTTATAATTTATAATTTATAATTTATAATTTATAATTTATAATTTATAATTTATAATTTATAATTTATAATTTATAATTTATAATTTATATTTTATAATTTATAATTTATAATTTATAATTTATAATTTATAATTTTATAATTTATATTTATAATTTATAATTTATAATTTATAATTTATAATTTATAATTTATAATTTATAATTTATAATTTATAATTTATAATTTATAATTTATAATTTATAATTTATAATTTATAATTTATAATTTATAATTTATAATTTATAATTTATAATTTATAATTTATAATTTATAATTTATAATTTATAATTTATAATTTATAATTTATAATTTATAATTTATAATTTATAATTTATAATTTATAATTTATAATTTATAATTTATAATTTATAATTTATAATTTATAATTTATAATTTATAATTTTATAATTTATAATTTATAATTTATAATTTATAATTTATAATTTATATTTTATAATTTATAATTTATAATTTATAATTTATAATTTATAATTTATAATTTATAATTTATAATTTATAATTTATAATTTATAATTTATAATTTATAATTTATAATTTATAATTTATAATTTATAATTTATAATTTATAATTTATAATTTATAATTTATAATTTATAATTTATAATTTATAATTTATAATTTATAATTTATAATTTATAATTTATAATTTATAATTTATAATTTTATAATTTATAATTTATAATTTATAATTTATAATTTATAATTTATAATTTATAATTTATAATTTATAATTTATAATTTATAATTTATAATTTATAATTTATAATTTATAATTTATAATTTATAATTTATAATTTATAATTTATAATTTATAATTTATAATTTATAATTTATAATTTATAATTTATAATTTATAATTTATAATTTATAATTTATAATTTAATTTATAATTTATAATTTATAATTTATAATTTATAATTTATAATTTATAATTTATAATTTATAATTTATAATTTATAATTTATAATTTATAATTTATAATTTATAATTTATATTTATTTATAATTTATAATTTATAATTTATAATTTATAATTTATAATTTATAATTTATAATTTATAATTTATAATTTATAATTTATAATTTATAATTTATAATTTATAATTTATAATTTATAATTTATAATTTATAATTTATAATTTATAATTTATAATTTATAATTTATAATTTATAATTTATAATTTATAATTTATAATTTATAATTTATAATTTATAATTTATAATTTATATTTATAATTTATAATTTATAATTTATAATTTATAATTTATAATTTATAATTTATAATTTATAATTTATAATTTATAATTTATAATTTATAATTTATAATTTATAATTTTAATTTATAATTTATAATTTATAATTTATAATTTATAATTTATAATTTATAATTTATAATTTATAATTTATAATTTATAATTTATAATTTATAATTTATAATTTATAATTTATAATTTATAATTTATAATTTATAATTTATAATTTATAATTTATAATTTATAATTTATAATTTATAATTTATAATTTATAATTTATAATTTTATAATTTATAATTTATAATTTATAATTTATAATTTATAATTTATAATTTATAATTTATAATTTATAATTTATAATTTATAATTTATAATTTATAATTTATAATTTATAATTTATAATTTATAATTTATAATTTATAATTTATAATTTATAATTTATAATTTATAATTTATAATTTATAATTTATAATTTATAATTTATAATTTATAATTTATAATTTATAATTTATAATTTATAATTTATAATTTATAATTTATAATTTATAATTTATAATTTATAATTTATAATTTATAATTTATAATTTATAATTTATAATTTATTTATAATTTATAATTTATAATTTATAATTTATAATTTATAATTTATAATTTATAATTTATAATTTATAATTTATAATTTATAATTTATAATTTATAATTTATAATTTATAATTTATAATTTATAATTTATAATTTATAATTTATAATTTATAATTTATAATTTATAATTTATAATTTATAATTTATAATTTATAATTTATAATTTATAATTTATAATTTATAATTTATAATTTATAATTTATAATTTATAATTTATAATTTATAATTTATAATTTATAATTTATAATTTATAATTTATAATTTATAATTTATAATTTATAATTTATAATTTATAATTTATAATTTATAATTTATAATTTATAATTTATAATTTATAATTTATAATTTATAATTTATAATTTATAATTTATAATTTATAATTTATAATTTATAATTTATAATTTATAATTTATAATTTATAATTTATAATTTATAATTTATAATTTATAATTTATAATTTATAATTTATAATTTATATTTATAATTTATAATTTATAATTTATAATTTATAATTTATAATTTATAATTTATAATTTATAATTTATAATTTATAATTTATAATTTATAATTTATAATTTATATTTTATAATTTATAATTTATAATTTATAATTTATAATTTATAATTTATAATTTATAATTTATAATTTATAATTTATAATTTATAATTTATAATTTATAATTTATAATTTATAATTTATAATTTATAATTTATAATTTATAATTTATAATTTATAATTTATAATTTATAATTTATAATTTATAATTTATAATTTATAATTTATAATTTTATAATTTATAATTTATAATTTATAATTTATAATTTATAATTTATAATTTATAAATTTATAATTTATAATTTATAATTTATAATTTATAATTTATAATTTATAATTTATAATTTATAATTTATAATTTATATTATAATTTATAATTTATAATTTATAATTTATAATTTATAATTTATAATTTATAATTTATAATTTATAATTTATAATTTATAATTTATAATTTATAATTTATAATTTATAATTTATAATTTATAATTTATAATTTATAATTTATAATTTATAATTTATAATTTATAATTTATAATTTATAATTTATAATTTATAATTTTATAATTTATAATTTATAATTTATAATTTATAATTTATAATTTATAATTTATAATTTATAATTTATAATTTATAATTTATAATTTATAAATTTATATTTATAATTTATAATTTATAATTTATAATTTATAATTTATAATTTATAATTTATAATTTATAATTTATAATTTATAATTTATAATTTATAATTTATAATTTATAATTTATAATTTATAATTTATAATTTATAATTTATAATTTATAATTTATAATTTATAATTTATAATTTATAATTTATAATTTATAATTTATAATTTATAATTTATAATTTATAATTTATAATTTATAATTTATAATTTTATAATTTATAATTTATAATTTATAATTTATAATTTATAATTTATAATTTATAATTTATAATTTATAATTTATAAATTTATAATTTATAATTTATAATTTATAATTTATAATTTATAATTTATAATTTATAATTTATAATTTATAATTTTATAATTTATAATTTATAATTTATAATTTATAATTTATAATTTATAATTTATAATTTATAATTTATAATTTATAATTTATAATTTATAATTTATAATTTATAATTTATAATTTATAATTTATAATTTATAATTTATAATTTATAATTTATAATTTATAATTTATAATTTATAATTTATAATTTATAATTTATAATTTATAAATTTATAATTTATAATTTATAATTTATAATTTATAATTTATAATTTATAATTTATAATTTATAATTTATAATTTATAATTTATAATTTATAATTTATAATTTTATAATTTATAATTTATAATTTATAATTTATAATTTATAATTTATAATTTATAATTTATAATTTATAATTTATAATTTATAATTTATAATTTATAATTTATAATTTATAATTTATAATTTATAATTTATAATTTATAATTTATAATTTATAATTTATAATTTATAATTTATAATTTATAATTTATAATTTATAATTTATAATTTATAATTTATAATTTATATTTATAATTTATAATTTATAATTTATAATTTATAATTTATAATTTATAATTTATAATTTATAATTTATAATTTATAATTTATAATTTATAATTTATAATTTATAATTATAATTTATAATTTATATTTATAATTTATAATTTATAATTTATAATTTATAATTTATAATTTATAATTTATAATTTATAATTTATAATTTATATTTTATAATTTATAATTTATAATTTATAATTTATAATTTATAATTTATAATTTATAATTTATAATTTATAATTTATAATTTATAATTTATAATTTATAATTTATAATTTATAATTTATAATTTATAATTTATAATTTATAATTTATAATTTATAATTTATAATTTATAATTTATAATTTATAATTTATAATTTATATTTATAATTTATAATTTATAATTTATAATTTATAATTTATAATTTATAATTTATAATTTATAATTTATAATTTATAATTTATAATTTATAATTTATAATTTATAATTTATAATTTATAATTTATAATTTATAATTTATAATTTATAATTTATAATTTATAATTTATAATTTATAATTTATAATTTATAATTTATAATTTATAATTTATAATTTATAATTTATAATTTATAATTTATAATTTATAATTTATAATTTATAATTTATAATTTATAATTTATAATTTATAATTTATAATTTATAATTTATAATTTATAATTTATAATTTATAATTTATAAATTTATAATTTATAATTTATAATTTATAATTTATAATTTATAATTTATAATTTATAATTTATAATTTATAATTTATAATTTATAATTTATAATTTATAATTTTATAATTTATAATTTATAATTTATAATTTATAATTTATAATTTATAATTTATAATTTATAATTTATAATTTATAATTTATAATTTATAATTTATAATTTATAATTTATAATTTATAATTTATAATTTATAATTTATAATTTATAATTTATAATTTATAATTTATAATTTATAATTTATAATTTATAATTTATAATTTATAATTTATAATTTATAATTTATAATTTATAATTTATAATTTATAATTTATAATTTATAATTTATAATTTATAATTTATAATTTATAATTTATAATTTATAATTTATATTTTATAATTTATAATTTATAATTTATAATTTATAATTTATAATTTATAATTTATAATTTATAATTTATAATTTATAATTTATAATTTATAATTTATAATTTATAATTTATAATTTATAATTTATAATTTATAATTTATAATTTATAATTTATAATTTATAATTTATAATTTATAATTTATAATTTATAATTTATAATTTATAATTTATAATTTATAATTTATAATTTATAATTTATAATTTATAATTTATAATTTATAATTTATAATTTATAATTTATAATTTATAATTTATAATTTATAATTTATAATTTATAATTTATAATTTATAATTTATAATTTATAATTTATAATTTATAATTTATAATTTATAATTTATAATTTATAATTTATAATTTATAATTTATAATTTATAATTTATAATTTATAATTTATAATTTATAATTTATAATTTATAATTTATAATTTATAATTTATAAATTTATAATTTATAATTTATAATTTATAATTTATAATTTATAATTTATAATTTATAATTTATAATTTATAATTTATAATTTATAATTTATAATTTATAATTTATAATTTATAATTTATAATTTATAATTTATAATTTATAATTTATATTATAATTTATAATTTATAATTTATAATTTATAATTTATAATTTATAATTTATAATTTATAATTTATAATTTATAATTTATAATTTATAATTTATAATTTATAATTTATAATTTATAATTTATAATTTATAATTTATAATTTATAATTTATAATTTATAATTTATAATTTATAATTTATAATTTATAATTTATAATTTATAATTTATAATTTATAATTTATAATTTATAATTATATTTATAATTTATAATTTATAATTTATAATTTATAATTTATAATTTATAATTTATAATTTATAATTTATAATTTATAATTTATAATTTATAATTTATAATTTATAATTTATAATTTATTAATTTATAATTTATAATTTATATTTATAATTTATATTTATAATTTATAATTTATAATTTATAATTTATAATTTATAATTTATAATTTATAATTTATAATTTATAATTTATAATTTATAATTTATAATTTATAATTTATAATTTATAATTTATAATTTATAATTTATAATTTATAATTTATAATTTATAATTTATAATTTATAATTTATAATTTATAATTTATAATTTATAATTTATAATTTATAATTTATAATTTATAATTTATAATTTATAATTTATAATTTATAATTTATAATTTATAATTTATAATTTATAATTTATAATTTATAATTTATAATTTATAATTTATAATTTATAATTTATAATTTATAATTTATAATTTATAATTTATAATTTATAATTTATAATTTATAATTTATAATTTATAATTTATAATTTATAATTTATAATTTATAATTTATAATTTATAATTTATAATTTATAATTTATATAATTTATAATTTATAATTTATAATTTATAATTTATAATTTATAATTTATAATTTATAATTTATAAATTTATAATTTATAATTTATAATTTATAATTTATAATTTATAATTTATAATTTATAATTTATAATTTATAATTTATAATTTATAATTTATAATTTATAATTTTATAATTTATAATTTATAATTTATAATTTATAATTTATAATTTTATAATTTATAATTTATAATTTATAATTTATAATTTATAATTTATAATTTATAATTTATAATTTATAATTTATAATTTATAATTTATAATTTATAATTTATAATTTATAATTTATAATTTATAATTTATAATTTATAATTTATAATTTATAATTTATAATTTATAATTTATAATTTATAATTTATAATTTATAATTTATAATTTATAATTTATAATTTATAATTTATAATTTATAATTTATAATTTATAATTTATAATTTATAATTTATAATTTATAATTTATAATTTATAATTTATAATTTATAATTTATAATTTATAATTTATAATTTATAATTTATAATTTATAATTTATAATTTATAATTTATAATTTATAATTTATAATTTATAATTTATAATTTATAATTTATAATTTATAATTTATAATTTATAATTTATAATTTATAATTTATAATTTATAATTTATAATTTATAATTTATAATTTATATTTTATAATTTATAATTTATAATTTATAATTTATAATTTATAATTTATAATTTATAATTTATAATTTATAATTTATAATTTATAATTTATAATTTATAATTTATAATTTATAATTTATAATTTATAATTTATAATTTATAATTTATAATTTATAATTTATAATTTATAATTTATAATTTATAATTTATAATTTATAATTTATAATTTATAATTTATAATTTATAATTTATACTTATAATTTATAATTTATAATTTATAATTTATAATTTATAATTTATAATTTATAATTTATAATTTATAATTTATAATTTATAATTTATAATTTATAATTTATAATTTATAATTTATAATTTATAATTTATAATTTATAATTTATAATTTATAATTTATAATTTATAATTTATAATTTATAATTTATAATTTATAATTTATAATTTATAATTTATAATTTATAATTTATAATTTATAATTTATAATTTATAATTTATAATTTATAATTTATAATTTATAATTTATAATTTATAATTTATAATTTATAATTTATAATTTATAATTTATAATTTATAATTTATAATTTATAATTTATAATTTATAATTTATAATTTATAATTTATAATTTATAATTTATAATTTATAATTTATAATTTATAATTTATAATTTATAATTTATAATTTATAATTTATAATTTATAATTTATAATTTATAATTTATAATTTATAATTTATAATTTATAATTTATAATTTATAATTTATAATTTATAATTTATAATTTATAATTTATAATTTATAATTTTATTTATAATTTATAATTTATAATTTATAATTTATAATTTATAATTTATAATTTATAATTTATAATTTATAATTTATAATTTATAATTTATAATTTATAATTTATAATTTTATAATTTATAATTTATAATTTATAATTTATAATTTATATTTTAATTTATAATTTATAATTTATAATTTATAATTTATAATTTATAATTTATAATTTATAATTTATAATTTATAATTTATAATTTATAATTTATAATTTATAATTTATAATTTATAATTTATAATTTATAATTTATAATTTATAATTTATAATTTATAATTTATAATTTATAATTTATAATTTATAATTTATAATTTATAATTTATAATTTATAATTTATAATTTATAATTTATAATTTATAATTTATAATTTATAATTTATAATTTATAATTTATAATTTATAATTTATAATTTATAATTTATAATTTATAATTTATAATTTATAATTTATAATTTATAATTTATAATTTATAATTTATAATTTATAATTTATAATTTATAATTTATAATTTATAATTTATAATTTATAATTTATAATTTATAATTTATAATTTATAATTTATAATTTATAATTTATAATTTATAATTTATAATTTATAATTTATAATTTATAATTTATAATTTATAATTTATAATTTATAATTTATAATTTATAATTTATAATTTATAATTTATAATTTATAATTTATAATTTATAATTTATAATTTATAATTTATAATTTATAATTTATAATTTATAATTTATAATTTATAATTTATAATTTATAATTTATAATTTATAATTTATAATTTATAATTTATAATTTATTTATAATTTATAATTTATAATTTATAATTTATAATTTATAATTTTATTTAATTTATAATTTATAATTTATAATTTATAATTTATAATTTATAATTTATAATTTATAATTTATAATTTATAATTTATAATTTAATTAATTTATAATTTATAATTTATAATTTATAATTTATAATTTATAATTTATAATTTATAATTTATAATTTATAATTTATAATTTATAATTTATAATTTATAATTTATAATTTATAATTTATAATTTATAATTTATAATTTATAATTTATAATTTATAATTTATAATTTATAATTTATAATTTATAATTTATAAATTTATAATTTATAATTTATAATTTATAATTTATAATTTATAATTTATAATTTATAATTTATAATTTATAATTTATAATTTATAATTTATAATTTATAATTTATAATTTATAATTTATAATTTATAATTTATAATTTATAATTTATAATTTATAATTTATAATTTATAATTTATAATTTATAATTTATAATTTATAATTTATAATTTATAATTTATAATTTATAATTTATAATTTATAATTTATAATTTATAATTTATAATTTATAATTTATAATTTATAATTTATAATTTATAATTTATAATTTATAATTTATAATTTATAATTTATAATTTATAATTTATAATTTATAATTTATAATTTATAATTTATAATTTATAATTTATAATTTATAATTTATAATTTATAATTTATAATTTATAATTTATAATTTATAATTTATAATTTATAATTTATAATTTATAATTTATAATTTATAATTTATAATTTATAATTTATAATTTATAATTTATAATTTATAATTTATAATTTATAATTTATATTTTATAATTTATAATTTATAATTTATAATTTATAATTTATAATTTATAATTTATAATTTATAATTTATAATTTATAATTTATAATTTATAATTTATAATTTATAATTTATAATTTATAATTTATAATTTATATTTATAATTTATAATTTATAATTTATAATTTATAATTTATAATTTATAATTTATAATTTATAATTTATAATTTATAATTTATAATTTATAATTTATAATTTATAATTTATAATTTATAATTTATAATTTATAATTTATAATTTATAATTTATAATTTATAATTTATAATTTATAATTTATAATTTATAATTTATAATTTATATATTTATAATTTATAATTTATAATTTATAATTTATAATTTATAATTTATAATTTATAATTTATAATTTATAATTTATAATTTATAATTTATAATTTATAATTTATAATTTATAATTTATAATTTATAATTTATAATTTATAATTTATAATTTATAATTTATAATTTATAATTTATAATTTATAATTTATAATTTATAATTTATAATTTATAATTTATAATTTATAATTTATATTTATTTTTATAATTTATAATTTATAATTTATAATTTATAATTTATAATTTATAATTTATAATTTATAATTTATAATTTATAATTTATAATTTATAATTTATAATTTATAATTTATAATTTATAATTTATAATTTATAATTTATAATTTTATAATTTATAATTTATAATTTATAATTTATAATTTATAATTTATAATTTATAATTTATAATTTATAATTTATAATTTATAATTTCTAATTTATAATTTATAATTTATAATTTATAATTTATAATTTATAATTTATAATTTATAATTTATAATTTATAATTTATAATTTAGTTTATAATTTATAATTTATTTTTATAATTTATAATTTATAATTTATAATTTATAATTTATAATTTATAATTTATAATTTATAATTTATAATTTATAATTTATAATTTATAATTTATAATTTATAATTTATAATTTATAATTTATAATTTATAATTTATAATTTATTTAATTTATAATTTATAATTTATAATTTATAATTTATAATTTATAATTTATAATTTATAATTTATAATTTATAATTTATAATTTATAATTTATAATTTATAATTTATAATTTATAATTTATAATTTATAATTTATAATTTATAATTTATAATTTATAATTTATAATTTATAATTTATAATTTATAATTTATAATTTATTTATAATTTATAATTTATAATTTATAATTTATAATTTATAATTTATAATTTATAATTTATATTTTATTTATAATTTATAATTTATAATTTATAATTTTTATAATTTATAATTTATAATTTATAATTTATAATTTATAATTTATAATTTATAATTTATAATTTATAATTTATAATTTATAATTTATAATTTATAATTTATAATTTATAATTTATAATTTATAATTTATAATTTATATTTTATAATTTATAATTTATAATTTATAATTTATAATTTATAATTTATAATTTATAATTTATAATTTATAATTTATAATTTATAATTTATAATTTATAATTTATAATTTATAATTTATAATTTATAATTTATAATTTATAATTTATAATTTATTTTATAATTTATAATTTATAATTTATATTTTATAATTTATAATTTATAATTTATAATTTATAATTTATAATTTATAATTTATAATTTATAATTTATAATTTATAATTTATAATTTATAATTTATAATTTATAATTTATAATTTATAATTTATAATTTATAATTTATAATTTATAATTTATAATTTATAATTTATAATTTATAATTTATAATTTATAATTTATAATTTATAATTTATAATTTATAATTTATAATTTATAATTTATAATTTATAATTTATAATTTATAATTTATAATTTATAATTTATAATTTATAATTTATAATTTATAATTTATAATTTATAATTTATAATTTATAATTTATAATTTATAATTTATAATTTATAATTTATAATTTATAATTTATAATTTATAATTTATAATTTATAATTTATAATTTATAATTTTATAATTTATAATTTATAATTTATAATTTATAATTTATAATTTATAATTTATAATTTATAATTTATAATTTATAATTTATAATTTATAATTTATAATTTATAATTTATAATTTATAATTTATAATTTATAATTTATAATTTATAATTTATAATTTATAATTTATAATTTATAATTTATAATTTATAATTTATAATTTATAATTTATAATTTATAATTTATAATTTATAATTTATAATTTATAATTTATAATTTATAATTTATAATTTATAATTTATAATTTATAATTTATAATTTTATTTATAATTTATAATTTATAATTTATAATTTATAATTTATAATTTATAATTTATAATTTATAATTTATAATTTATAATTTATAATTTATAATTTATAATTTATAATTTATAATTTATAATTTATAATTTATAATTTATAATTTATAATTTATAATTTATAATTTATAATTTATAATTTATAATTTATAATTTATAATTTATAATTTATAATTTATAATTTATAATTTATAATTTATAATTTATAATTTATAATTTATAATTTATAATTTATAATTTATAATTTATAATTTATAATTTATAATTTATAATTTATAATTTTTTATAATTTATAATTTATAATTTATAATTTATAATTTATAATTTATAATTTATAATTTATAATTTATAATTTATAATTTATAAATTTATAATTTATAATTTATAATTTATAATTTATAATTTATAATTTATAATTTATAAATTTATAATTTATAATTTATAATTTATAATTTATAATTTATAATTTATAATTTATAATTTATAATTTATAATTTATAATTTATAATTTATAATTTATAATTTATAATTTATAATTTATAATTTATAATTTATAATTTATAATTTATAATTTATAATTTATAATTTATAATTTATAATTTATAATTTATAATTTATAATTTATAATTTATAATTTATAATTTATAATTTATAATTTATAATTTATAATTTATAATTTATAATTTTATAATTTATAATTTATAATTTATAATTTATAATTTATAATTTATAATTTATAATTTATAATTTATAATTTATATTTTATAATTTATAATTTATATTTATAATTTATAATTTATAATTTATAATTTATAATTTATAATTTATAATTTATAATTTATAATTTATAATTTATAATTTATAATTTATAATTTATAATTTTATAATTTATAATTTATAATTTATAATTTATAATTTATAATTTATAATTTATAATTTATAATTTATAATTTATAATTTATAATTTATAATTTATAATTTATAATTTATAATTTATAATTTATAATTTATAATTTATAATTTATAATTTATATTTATAATTTTAATTTATAATTTATAATTTATAATTTATAATTTATAATTTATAATTTATAATTTATAATTTATAATTTATAATTTATAATTTATATTTATAATTTATAATTTATAATTTATAATTTATAATTTATAATTTATAATTTATAATTTATAATTTATAATTTATAATTTATAATTTATAATTTATAATTTATAATTTATAATTTATAATTTATAATTTATAATTTATAATTTATAATTTATAATTTATAATTTATAATTTATAATTTATAATTTATAATTTATAATTTATAATTTATAATTTATAATTTATAATTTATAATTTATAATTTATAATTTATAATTTATAATTTATAATTTATAATTTATATTTTTAATTTATAATTTATAATTTATAATTTATAATTTATAATTTATAATTTATAATTTATAATTTATAATTTATAATTTATAATTTATAATTTATAATTTATAATTTATAATTTATAATTTATATTTATAATTTATAATTTATAATTTATAATTTATAATTTATAATTTATAATTTATAATTTATAATTTATAATTTTATAATTTATAATTTATAATTTATAATTTATAATTTATAATTTATAATTTATAATTTATAATTTATAATTTATAATTTATAATTTATAATTTATAATTTATAATTTATAATTTATAATTTATAATTTATAATTTATAATTTATAATTTATAATTTATAATTTATAATTTATAATTTATAATTTATAATTTATAATTTTATAATTTATAATTTATAATTTATAATTTATAATTTATAATTTATAATTTATAATTTATAATTTATAATTTATAATTTATAATTTATAATTTATAATTTATAATTTATAATTTATAATTTATAATTTATAATTTATAATTTTATTTATAATTTATAATTTATAATTTATAATTTATAATTTATAATTTATAATTTATAATTTATAATTTATAATTTATAATTTATAATTTATAATTTATAATTTATAATTTATAATTTATAATTTATAATTTATAATTTATAATTTATAATTTATAATTTATATTTATAATTTATAATTTATAATTTATATTTTATAATTTATAATTTATAATTTATAATTTATAATTTATAATTTATAATTTATAATTTATAATTTATAATTTATAATTTATAATTTATAATTTATAATTTATAATTTATAATTTATAATTTATAATTTATAATTTATAATTTATAATTTATAATTTATAATTTATAATTTATAATTTATAATTTATAATTTATAATTTATAATTTATAATTTATAATTTATAATTTATAATTTATAATTTATAATTTATAATTTATAATTTATAATTTATAATTTATAATTTATAATTTATAATTTATAATTTATAATTTATAATTTATAATTTATAATTTATGGTTTATAATTTATAATTTATAATTTATAATTTATAATTTATAATTTATAATTTATAATTTATAATTTATAATTTATAATTTATAATTTATAATTTATAATTTATAATTTATAATTTATAATTTATAATTTATAATTTATAATTTATAATTTATAATTTATAATTTATAATTTATAATTTATAATTTATAATTTATAATTTATATTTATAATTTATAATTTATAATTTATAATTTATAATTTATAATTTTATTTATAATTTATAATTTATATTTATAATTTATAATTTTATTTTATAATTTATAATTTATAATTTATAATTTATAATTTATAATTTATAATTTATAATTTATAATTTATAATTTATAATTTATAATTTATAATTTATAATTTATAATTTATAATTTATAATTTATAATTTATAATTTATAATTTATAATTTTATAATTTATAATTTATAATTTATAATTTATAATTTATAATTTATAATTTATAATTTATAATTTATAATTTATAATTTATAATTTATAATTTATAATTTATAATTTATAATTTATAATTTATAATTTATAATTTATAATTTATAATTTATAATTTATAATTTATAATTTATAATTTATAATTTATAATTTATAATTTATAATTTATAATTTATAATTTATAATTTATAATTTATAATTTATAATTTATAATTTATAATTTATAATTTATAATTTATAATTTATAATTTATAATTTATAATTTATAATTTATAATTTATAATTTATAATTTATAATTTATAATTTATAATTTATAATTTATAATTTATAATTTATAATTTATAATTTATAATTTATAATTTATAATTTATAATTTATAATTTATAATTTATAATTTATAATTTATAATTTATAATTTATAATTTATAATTTATAATTTATAATTTATAGTTTATAATTTATAATTTATAATTTATAATTTATAATTTATAATTTATAATTTATAATTTTATTTATAATTTATAATTTATAATTTATAATTTATAATTTATAATTTATAATTTATAATTTATAATTTATAATTTATAATTTATAATTTATAATTTATAATTTATAATTTATAATTTATAATTTTATAATTTATAATTTATAATTTATAATTTATAATTTATAATTTATAATTTATAATTTATAATTTATAATTTATAATTTATAATTTATAATTTATAATTTATAATTTATAATTTATAATTTATAATTTATAATTTATAATTTATAATTTATAATTTATAATTTATAATTTATAATTTATAATTTATAATTTATAATTTATAATTTATAATTTATAATTTATAATTTATAATTTATAATTTATAATTTATAATTTATAATTTATAATTTATAATTTATAATTTATAATTTATAATTTATAATTTATAATTTATAATTTATAATTTATAATTTATAATTTATAATTTATAATTTATAATTTATAATTTATAATTTATAATTTATAATTTATAATTTATAATTTATAATTTATAATTTATAATTTATAATTTATAATTTATAATTTATAATTTATAATTTATAATTTATAATTTCTAATTTATAATTTATAATTTATAATTTATAATTTATAATTTATAATTTATAAGTTTATAATTTATAATTTATAATTTATAATTTATAATTTATAATTTATAGTTTATAATTTATAATTTATAATTTATAATTTATAATTTATAATTTATAATTTATAATTTATAATTTATAATTTATAATTTATAATTTATAATTTATAATTTATAATTTATAATTTATAATTTATAATTTATAATTTATAATTTATAATTTATAATTTATAATTTATAATTTATAATTTATAATTTTAATTTATAATTTATAATTTATAATTTATAATTTATAATTTATAATTTATAATTTATAATTTATAAATTTATAATTTATAATTTATAATTTATAATTTATAATTTATAATTTATAATTTATAATTTATAATTTATAATTTATAATTTATAATTTATAATTTATAATTTATAATTTATAATTTATAATTTATAATTTATAATTTATAATTTATAATTTATAATTTATAATTTATAATTTATAATTTATAATTTATAATTTATAATTTATAATTTATAATTTATAATTTATAATTTATAATTTATAATTTATAATTTATAATTTATAATTTATAATTTATAATTTATAATTTATAATTTATAATTTATAATTTATAATTTATAATTTATAATTTATAATTTATAATTTATAATTTATAATTTATAATTTATAATTTATAATTTATAATTTATAATTTATAATTTATAATTTATAATTTATATTTATAATTTATAATTTATAATTTATAATTTATAATTTATAATTTATAGTTTATAATTTATAATTTTTTATAATTTATAATTTATAATTTATAATTTATAATTTATAATTTATAATTTTAATTTATAATTTATAATTTATAATTTATAATTTATAATTTATAATTTATAATTTATAATTTATAATTTATAATTTATAATTTATAATTTATAATTTATAATTTATAATTTATAATTTATAATTTATAATTTATAATTTATAATTTATAATTTATAATTTATAATTTATAATTTATAATTTATAATTTATAATTTATAATTTATAATTTATAATTTATAATTTATAATTTATAATTTATAATTTATAATTTATAATTTATAATTTATAATTTATAATTTATAATTTATAATTTATAATTTATAATTTATAATTTATAATTTATAATTTATAATTTATAATTTATAATTTATAATTTATAATTTATAATTTATAATTTATAATTTATAATTTATAATTTATAATTTATAATTTATAATTTATAATTTATAATTTATAATTTATAATTTATAATTTATAATTTATAATTTATAATTTATAATTTATAATTTATAATTTATAATTTATAATTTATAATTTATAATTTATAATTTATAATTTATAATTTATAATTTATAATTTATAATTTATAATTTATAAATTTATAATTTATAATTTATAATTTATAATTTATAATTTATAATTTATAATTTATAATTTATAATTTATAATTTATAATTTATAATTTATAATTTATAATTTATAATTTATAATTTATAATTTATAATTTATAATTTATAATTTATAATTTATAATTTATAATTTATAATTTATAATTTATAATTTATAATTTATAATTTATAATTTATAATTTATAATTTATAATTTATATTTATAATTTATAATTTATAATTTATAATTTATAATTTATAATTTATAATTTATAATTTATAATTTATAATTTATAATTTATAATTTATAATTTATAATTTATAATTTATAATTTATAATTTATAATTTATAATTTATAATTTATAATTTATAATTTATAATTTATAATTTATAATTTATAATTTATAATTTATAATTTATAATTTATAATTTATAATTTATAATTTATAATTTATAATTTATAATTTATAATTTATATTTATGATTTATAATTTATAATTTATAATTTATAATTTATAATTTATAATTTATAATTTATATTTATAATTTATAATTTATAATTTATAATTTATAATTTATAATTTATAATTTATAATTTATAATTTATAATTTATAATTTATAATTTATAATTTATAATTTATAATTTATAATTTATAATTTATAATTTATAATTTATAATTTATAATTTATAATTTATAATTTATAATTTATAATTTATAATTTATAATTTATAATTTATAATTTATAATTTATAATTTATAATTTATAAATTTATAATTTATAATTTATAATTTATAATTTATAATTTATAATTTATAATTTATAATTTATAATTTATAATTTATAATTTATAATTTATAATTTATAATTTATAATTTATAATTTATAATTTATAATTTATAATTTATAATTTATAATTTATAATTTATAATTTATAATTTATAATTTATAATTTATAATTTATAATTTATAATTTCTAATTTATAATTTATAATTTATAATTTATAATTTATAATTTATAATTTATAATTTATAATTTATAATTTATAATTTATAATTTATAATTTATAATTTATAATTTATAATTTATAATTTATAATTTATAATTTATAATTTATAATTTATAATTTATAATTTATAATTTATAATTTATAATTTATAATTTATAATTTATAATTTATTTATAATTTATAATTTATAATTTATAATTTATAATTTATTAATTTATAATTTATAATTTATAATTTATAATTTATAATTTATAATTTATAATTTATAATTTATAATTTATAATTTTATTTAATTTATAATTTATAATTTATAATTTATAATTTATAATTTATAATTTATAATTTATAATTTATAATTTATAATTTATAATTTATAATTTATAATTTATAATTTATAATTTATAATTTATAATTTATAATTTATAATTTATAATTTATAATTTATAATTTATAATTTATAATTATAATTTATAATTTATAATTTATAATTTATAATTTATAATTTATAATTTATAATTTATAATTTATAATTTATAATTTATAATTTATAATTTATAATTTATAATTTATAATTTATAATTTATAATTTATAATTTATAATTTATAATTTATAATTTATAATTTATAATTTATAATTTATAATTTATAATTTATAATTTATAATTTATAATTTATAATTTATAATTTATAATTTATAATTTATAATTTATAATTTATAATTTATAATTTATAATTTATAATTTATAATTTATAATTTATAATTTATAATTTATAATTTATAATTTATAATTTATAATTTATAATTTATAATTTATAATTTATAATTTATAATTTATAATTTATAATTTATAATTTATAATTTATAATTTATAATTTTACTATAATTTATAATTTATAATTTATAATTTATAATTTATAATTTATAATTTATAATTTATAATTTATAATTTATAATTTATAATTTATAATTTATGGTTATATTTATTTATAATTTATAATTTATAATTTATAATTTATAATTTATAATTTATAATTTATAATTTATAATTTATAATTTATAATTTATAATTTATAATTTATAATTTATAATTTATAATTTATAATTTATAATTTATAATTTATAATTTATAATTTATAATTTATAATTTATAATTTATAATTTATATTATTTATAATTTATAATTTATAATTTATAATTTATAATTTATAATTTATATTTATAATTTATAATTTATAATTTATAATTTATAATTTATAATTTATAATTTATAATTTATAATTTATAATTTATAATTTATAATTTATAATTTATAATTTATAATTTATAATTTATAATTTATAATTTATAATTTATAATTTATAATTTATAATTTTAATTTATAATTTATAATTTAATTTATAATTTATAATTTATAATTTATAATTTATAATTTATAATTTATAATTTATAATTTATAATTTATAATTTATAATTTATAATTTATAATTTATAATTTATAAATTTATAATTTATAATTTATAATTTATAATTTATAATTTATAATTT
>JAECXW010000742.1:0-40446 GCA_018153365.1 Drosophila fuyamai
ATAAATGACATGAAATTGGGTCAAAAATTGGACCAACGTTAAATTGAAAATTTTGAATGCAGATTTTTAGAGAATCAAATTACAAATCTTTAGAGGTATGCCACTTTGGAATCGGATAAAATTTGGAGAAATTATGAACTTTTGAAGTCCAGTTGTGGGCCACCTTTTAACAACAAATTGGAAACTTGGAAATAAATGACATGAAATTGGGTCAAAAATTGGACCAACGTTAAATTGAAAATTTTGAATGCAGATTTTTAGAGAATCAAATTACAAATCTTTAGAGGTATGCCACTTTGGAATCGGATAAAATTTGGAGAAATTATGAACTTTTGAAGTCCAGTTGTGGGCCACCTTTTAACAACAAATTGGAAACTTGGAAATAAATGACATGAAATTGGGTCAAAAATTGGACCAACGTTAAATTGAAAATTTTGAATGCAGATTTTTAGAGAATCAAATTACAAATCTTTAGAGGTATGCCACTTTGGAATCGGATAAAATTTGGAGAAATTATGAACTTTGGAAGTCCAGTTGTGGGCCACCTTTTAACAACAAATTGGAAACTTGGAAATAAATGACATGAAATTGGGTCAAAAATTGGACCAACGTTAAATTGAAAATTTTGAATCCAGATTTTTAGAGAATCAAATTACAAATCTTTAGAGGTATGCCATTTTGAAATCGGATAAAATTTGGAGAAATTATGGACTTTGGAATTCCAGTTGTGGGCCACCTTTTAACAACAAATTGGAAACTTGGAAATAAATGACATGAAATTGGAACAAAAATTAAATTAACGTTAAATTGAAAATTTTGAATGCAGATTTTTAGAGAATCAAATTACAAATCTTTAGAGGTATGCCACTTTGAAATCGGATAAGATTTGGAGAAATTATGGACTTTGGAAGTTCAGTTGTGGGCCACCTTTTAACAACAAATTGGAAACTTGGAAATAAATGACATAAAATTGGGTCAAAAATTGGACCAACGTTAAATTGAAAATTTTGAATGCAGATTTTTAGAGAATCAAATTACAAATCTTTAGAGGTATGCCACTTTGGAATCGGATAAAATTTGGAGAAATTATGAACTTTGGAAGTCCAGTTGTGGGCCACCTTTTAACAACAAATTGGAAACTTGGAAATAAATGACATGAAATTGGGTCAAAAATTGGACCAACGTTAAATTGAAAATTTTGAATCCAGATTTTTAGAGAATCAAATTACAAATCTTTAGAGGTATGCCATTTTGAAATCGGATAAAATTTGGAGAAATTATGGACTTTGGAATTCCAGTTGTGGGCCACCTTTTAACAACAAATTGGAAACTTGGAAATAAATGACATGAAATTGGAACAAAAATTAAATTAACGTTAAATTGAAAATTTTGAATGCAGATTTTTAGAGAATCAAATTACAAATCTTTAGAGGTATGCCACTTTGAAATCGGATAAGATTTGGAGAAATTATGGACTTTGGAAGTTCAGTTGTGGGCCACCTTTTAACAACAAATTGGAAACTTGGAAATAAATGACATAAAATTGGGTCAAAAATTGGACCAACGTTAAATTGAAAATTTTGAATGCAGATTTTTAGAGAATCAAATTACAAATCTTTAGAGGTATGCCACTTTGGAATCGGATAAAATTTGGAGAAATTATGAACTTTGGAAGTCCAGTTGTGGGCCACCTTTTAACAACAAATTGGAAACTTGGAAATAAATGACATGAAATTGGGTCAAAAATTGGACCAACGTTAAATTGAAAATTTTGAATGCAGATTTTTAGAGAATCAAATTACAAATCTTTAGAGGTATGCCACTTTGGAATCGGATAAAATTTGGAGAAATTATGAACTTTGGAAGTCCAGTTGTGGGCCACCTTTTAACAACAAATTGGAAACTTGGAAATAAATGACATGAAATTGGAACAAAAATTGGATTAACGTTAAATTGAAAATTTTGAATGCAGATTTTTAGAGAATCAAATTACAAATCTTTAGAGGTATGCCACTTTGGAATCGGATAAAATTTGGAGAAATTATGGACTTTGGAAGTCCAGTTGTGGGCCACCTTTTAACAACAAATTGGAAACTTGGAAATAAATGACATGAAATTGGGTCAAAAATTGGACCAACGTTAAATTGAAAATTTTGAATCCAGATTTTTAGAGAATCAAATTACAAATCTTTAGAGGTATGCCATTTTGAAATCGGATAAAATTTGGAGAAATTATGGACTTTGGAATTCCAGTTGTGGGCCACCTTTTAACAACAAATTGGAAACTTGGAAATAAATGACATGAAATTGGAACAAAAATTAAATTAACGTTAAATTGAAAATTTTGAATGCAGATTTTTAGAGAATCAAATTACAAATCTTTAGAGGTATGCCACTTTGAAATCGGATAAGATTTGGAGAAATTATGGACTTTGGAAGTTCAGTTGTGGGCCACCTTTTAACAACAAATTGGAAACTTGGAAATAAATGACATAAAATTGGGTCAAAAATTGGACCAACGTTAAATTGAAAATTTTGAATGCAGATTTTTAGAGAATCAAATTACAAATCTTTAGAGGTATGCCACTTTGGAATCGGATAAAATTTGGAGAAATTATGAACTTTGGAAGTCCAGTTGTGGGCCACCTTTTAACAACAAATTGGAAACTTGGAAATAAATGACATGAAATTGGGTCAAAAATTGGACCAACGTTAAATTGAAAATTTTGAATCCAGATTTTTAGAGAATCAAATTACAAATCTTTAGAGGTATGCCATTTTGAAATCGGATAAAATTTGGAGAAATTATGGACTTTGGAATTCCAGTTGTGGGCCACCTTTTAACAACAAATTGGAAACTTGGAAATAAATGACATGAAATTGGAACAAAAATTAAATTAACGTTAAATTGAAAATTTTGAATGCAGATTTTTAGAGAATCAAATTACAAATCTTTAGAGGTATGAAATTATGGACTTTGGAAGTTCAGTTGTGGGCCACCTTTTAACAACAAATTGGAAACTTGGAAATAAATGACATAAAATTGGGTCAAAAATTGGACCAACGTTAAATTGAAAATTTTGAATGCAGATTTTTAGAGAATCAAATTACAAATCTTTAGAGGTATGCCACTTTGGAATCGGATAAAATTTGGAGAAATTATGAACTTTGGAAGTCCAGTTGTGGGCCACCTTTTAACAACAAATTGGAAACTTGGAAATAAATGACATGAAATTGGGTCAAAAATTGGACCAACGTTAAATTGAAAATTTTGAATGCAGATTTTTAGAGAATCAAATTACAAATCTTTAGAGGTATGCCACTTTGGAATCGGATAAAATTTGGAGAAATTATGAACTTTGGAAGTCCAGTTGTGGGCCACCTTTTAACAACAAATTGGAAACTTGGAAATAAATGACATGAAATTGGAACAAAAATTGGATTAACGTTAAATTGAAAATTTTGAATGCAGATTTTTAGAGAATCAAATTACTAATCTTTAGAGGTATGCCTTTTGAAATCGGATAAAATTTGGAGAAATGATGGACTTTGGAAGTTCAGTTGTGGGCCACCTTTTAACAACAAATTGGAAACTTGGAAATAAATGACATGAAATTGGGTCAAAAATTGGACCAACGTTAAATTGAAAATTTTGAATCCAGATTTTTAGAGAATCAAATTACAAATCTTTAGAGGTATGCCATTTTGAAATCGGATAAAATTTGGAGAAATTATGGACTTTGGAATTCCAGTTGTGGGCCACCTTTTAACAACAAATTGGAAACTTGGAAATAAATGACATGAAATTGGAACAAAAATTAAATTAACGTTAAATTGAAAATTTTGAATGCAGATTTTTAGAGAATCAAATTACAAATCTTTAGAGGTATGCCACTTTGAAATCGGATAAGATTTGGAGAAATTATGGACTTTGGAAGTCCAGTTGTGGGCCACCTTTTAACAACAAATTGGAAACTTGGAAATAAATGACATGAAATTGGGTCAAAAATTGGACCAACGTTAAATTGAAAATTTTGAATGCAGATTTTTAGAGAATCAAATTACAAATCTTTAGAGGTATGCCACTTTGGAATCGGATAAAATTTGGAGAAATTATGAACTTTGGAAGTCCAGTTGTGGGCCACCTTTTAACAACAAATTGGAAACTTGGAAATAAATGACATGAAATTGGGTCAAAAATTGGACCAACGTTAAATTGAAAATTTTGAATCCAGATTTTTAGAGAATCAAATTACAAATCTTTAGAGGTATGCCATTTTGAAATCGGATAAAATTTGGAGAAATTATGGACTTTGGAATTCCAGTTGTGGGCCACCTTTTAACAACAAATTGGAAACTTGGAAATAAATGACATGAAATTGGAACAAAAATTAAATTAACGTTAAATTGAAAATTTTGAATGCAGATTTTTAGAGAATCAAATTACAAATCTTTAGAGGTATGCCACTTTGAAATCGGATAAGATTTGGAGAAATTATGGACTTTGGAAGTTCAGTTGTGGGCCACCTTTTAACAACAAATTGGAAACTTGGAAATAAATGACATAAAATTGGGTCAAAAATTGGACCAACGTTAAATTGAAAATTTTGAATGCAGATTTTTAGAGAATCAAATTACAAATCTTTAGAGGTATGCCACTTTGGAATCGGATAAAATTTGGAGAAATTATGAACTTTGGAAGTCCAGTTGTGGGCCACCTTTTAACAACAAATTGGAAACTTGGAAATAAATGACATGAAATTGGGTCAAAAATTGGACCAACGTTAAATTGAAAATTTTGAATGCAGATTTTTAGAGAATCAAATTACAAATCTTTAGAGGTATGCCATTTTGAAATCGGATAAAATTTGGAGAAATTATGGACTTTGGAAGTCCAGTTGTGGGCCACCTTTTAACAACAAATTGGAAACTTGGAAATAAATGACATGAAATTGGGTCAAAAATTGGACCAACGTTAAATTGAAAATTTTGAATGCAGATTTTTAGAGAATCAAATTACTAATCTTTAGAGGTATGAAATTATGGACTTTGGAATTCCAGTTGTGGGCCACCTTTTAACAACAAATTGGAAACTTGGAAATAAATGACATGAAATTGGGTCAAAAATTGGACCAACGTTAAATTGAAAATTTTGAATGCAGATTTTTAGAGAATCAAATTACTAATCTTTAGAGGTATGAAATTATGGACTTTGGAATTCCAGTTGTGGGCCACCTTTTAACAACAAATTGGAAACTTGGAAATAAATGACATGAAATTGGGTCAAAAATTGGACCAACGTTAAATTGAAAATTTTGAATGCAGATTTTTAGAGAATCAAATTACAAATCTTTAGAGGTATGCCACTTTGAAATCGGATAAAATTTGGAGAAATTATGAACTTTGGAAGTCCAGTTGTGGGCCACCTTTTAACAACAAATTGGAAACTTGGAAATAAATGACATGAAATTGGGTCAAAAATTGGACCAACGTTAAATTGAAAATTTTGAATGCAGATTTTTAGAGAATCAAATTACAAATCTTTAGAGGTATGCCATTTTGAAATCGGATAAAATTTGGAGAAATTATGGACTTTGGAAGTCCAGTTGTGGGCCACCTTTTAACAACAAATTGGAAACTTGGAAATAAATGACATGAAATTGGGTCAAAAATTGGACCAACGTTAAATTGAAAATTTTGAATGCAGATTTTTAGAGAATCAAATTACAAATCTTTAGAGGTATGCCACTTTGAAATCGGATAAAATTTGGAGAAATTATGAACTTTGGAAGTCCAGTTGTGGGCCACCTTTTAACAACAAATTGGAAACTTGGAAATAAATGACATGAAATTGGGTCAAAAATTGGACCAACGTTAAATTGAAAATTTTGAATGCAGATTTTTAGAGAATCAAATTACAAATCTTTAGAGGTATGCCACTTTGGAATCGGATAAAATTTGGAGAAATTATGGACTTTGGAAGTCCAGTTGTGGGCCACCTTTTAACAACAAATTGGAAACTTGGAAATAAATGACATGAAATTGGGTCAAAAATTGGACCAACGTTAAATTGAAAATTTTGAATGCAGATTTTTAGAGAATCAAATTACAAATCTTTAGAGGTATGCCATTTTGAAATCGGATAAAATTTGGAGAAATTATGGACTTTGGAAGTCCAGTTGTGGGCCACCTTTTAACAACAAATTGGAAACTTGGAAATAAATGACATGAAATTGGAACAAAAATTAGATTAACGTTAAATTGAAAATTTTGAATGCAGATTTTTAGAGAATCAAATTACAAATCTTTAGAGGTATGCCACTTTGAAATCGGATAAAATTTGGAGAAATTATGGACTTTGGAAGTTCAGTTGTGGGCCACCTTTTAACAACAAATTGGAAACTTGGAAATAAATGACATGAAATTGGGTCAAAAATTGGACCAACGTTAAATTGAAAATTTTGAATGCAGATTTTTAGAGAATCAAATTACAAATCTTTAGAGGTATGCCACTTTGGAATCGGATAAAATTTGGAGAAATTATGAACTTTGGAAGTCCAGTTGTGGGCCACCTTTTAACAACAAATTGGAAACTTGGAAATAAATGACATGAAATTGGGTCAAAAATTGGACCAACGTTAAATTGAAAATTTTGAATCCAGATTTTTAGAGAATCAAATTACAAATCTTTAGAGGTATGCCATTTTGAAATCGGATAAAATTTGGAGAAATTATGGACTTTGGAAGTCCAGTTGTGGGCCACCTTTTAACAACAAATTGGAAACTTGGAAATAAATGACATGAAATTGGGTCAAAAATTGGACCAACGTTAAATTGAAAATTTTGAATGCAGATTTTTAGAGAATCAAATTACAAATCTTTAGAGGTATGCCACTTTGGAATCGGATAAAATTTGGAGAAATTATGGACTTTGGAAGTCCAGTTGTGGGCCACCTTTTAACAACAAATTGGAAACTTGGAAATAAATGACATGAAATTGGGTCAAAAATTGGACCAACGTTAAATTGAAAATTTTGAATGCAGATTTTTAGAGAATCAAATTACAAATCTTTAGAGGTATGCCATTTTGAAATCGGATAAAATTTGGAGAAATTATGGACTTTGGAAGTCCAGTTGTGGGCCACCTTTTAACAACAAATTGGAAACTTGGAAATAAATGACATGAAATTGGGTCAAAAATTGGACCAACGTTAAATTGAAAATTTTGAATCCAGATTTTTAGAGAATCAAATTACAAATCTTTAGAGGTATGCCATTTTGAAATCGGATAAAATTTGGAGAAATTATGGACTTTGGAATTCCAGTTGTGGGCCACCTTTTAACAACAAATTGGAAACTTGGAAATAAATGACATGAAATTGGAACAAAAATTAAATTAACGTTAAATTGAAAATTTTGAATGCAGATTTTTAGAGAATCAAATTACAAATCTTTAGAGGTATGCCACTTTGAAATCGGATAAGATTTGGAGAAATTATGGACTTTGGAAGTTCAGTTGTGGGCCACCTTTTAACAACAAATTGGAAACTTGGAAATAAATGACATAAAATTGGGTCAAAAATTGGACCAACGTTAAATTGAAAATTTTGAATGCAGATTTTTAGAGAATCAAATTACAAATCTTTAGAGGTATGCCACTTTGGAATCGGATAAAATTTGGAGAAATTATGAACTTTGGAAGTCCAGTTGTGGGCCACCTTTTAACAACAAATTGGAAACTTGGAAATAAATGACATGAAATTGGGTCAAAAATTGGACCAACGTTAAATTGAAAATTTTGAATGCAGATTTTTAGAGAATCAAATTACAAATCTTTAGAGGTATGCCATTTTGAAATCGGATAAAATTTGGAGAAATTATGGACTTTGGAAGTCCAGTTGTGGGCCACCTTTTAACAACAAATTGGAAACTTGGAAATAAATGACATGAAATTGGGTCAAAAATTGGACCAACGTTAAATTGAAAATTTTGAATCCAGATTTTTAGAGAATCAAATTACAAATCTTTAGAGGTATGCCATTTTGAAATCGGATAAAATTTGGAGAAATTATGGACTTTGGAATTCCAGTTGTGGGCCACCTTTTAACAACAAATTGGAAACTTGGAAATAAATGACATGAAATTGGAACAAAAATTAAATTAACGTTAAATTGAAAATTTTGAATGCAGATTTTTAGAGAATCAAATTACAAATCTTTAGAGGTATGCCACTTTGAAATCGGATAAGATTTGGAGAAATTATGGACTTTGGAAGTTCAGTTGTGGGCCACCTTTTAACAACAAATTGGAAACTTGGAAATAAATGACATAAAATTGGGTCAAAAATTGGACCAACGTTAAATTGAAAATTTTGAATGCAGATTTTTAGAGAATCAAATTACAAATCTTTAGAGGTATGCCACTTTGGAATCGGATAAAATTTGGAGAAATTATGAACTTTGGAAGTCCAGTTGTGGGCCACCTTTTAACAACAAATTGGAAACTTGGAAATAAATGACATGAAATTGGGTCAAAAATTGGACCAACGTTAAATTGAAAATTTTGAATGCAGATTTTTAGAGAATCAAATTACAAATCTTTAGAGGTATGCCATTTTGAAATCGGATAAAATTTGGAGAAATTATGGACTTTGGAAGTCCAGTTGTGGGCCACCTTTTAACAACAAATTGGAAACTTGGAAATAAATGACATGAAATTGGAACAAAAATTGGATTAACGTTAAATTGAAAATTTTGAATGCAGATTTTTAGAGAATCAAATTACAAATCTTTAGAGGTATGCCACTTTGAAATCGGATAAAATTTGGAGAAATTATGGACTTTTGAAGTTCAGTTGTGGGCCACCTTTTAACAACAAATTGGAAACTTGGAAATAAATGACATGAAATTGGGTCAAAAATTGGACCAACGTTAAATTGAAAATTTTGAATGCAGATTTTTAGAGAATCAAATTACAAATCTTTAGAGGTATGCCACTTTGGAATCGGATAAAATTTGGAGAAATTATGAACTTTGGAAGTCCAGTTGTGGGCCACCTTTTAACAACAAATTGGAAACTTGGAAATAAATGACATGAAATTGGGATCAAAAATTGGACCAACGTTAAATTGAAAATTTTGAATGCAGATTTTTAGAGAATCAAATTACAAATCTTTAGAGGTATGCCACTTTGAAATCGGATAAAATTTGGAGAAATTATGGACTTTGGAAGTCCAGTTGTGGGCCACCTTTTAACAACAAATTGGAAACTTGGAAATAAATGACATGAAATTGGGTCAAAAATTGGACCAACGTTAAATTGAAAATTTTGAATGCAGATTTTTAGAGAATCAAATTACAAATCTTTAGAGGTATGCCACTTTGAAATCGGATAAAATTTGGAGAAATTATGGACTTTGGAAGTCCAGTTGTGGGCCACCTTTTAACAACAAATTGGAAACTTGGAAATAAATGACATGAAATTGGGTCAAAAATTGGACCAACGTTAAATTGAAAATTTTGAATCCAGATTTTTAGAGAATCAAATTACAAATCTTTAGAGGTATGCCATTTTGAAATCGGATAAAATTTGGAGAAATTATGGACTTTGGAATTCCAGTTGTGGGCCACCTTTTAACAACAAATTGGAAACTTGGAAATAAATGACATGAAATTGGAACAAAAATTAAATTAACGTTAAATTGAAAATTTTGAATGCAGATTTTTAGAGAATCAAATTACAAATCTTTAGAGGTATGCCACTTTGAAATCGGATAAGATTTGGAGAAATTATGGACTTTGGAAGTTCAGTTGTGGGCCACCTTTTAACAACAAATTGGAAACTTGGAAATAAATGACATAAAATTGGGTCAAAAATTGGACCAACGTTAAATTGAAAATTTTGAATGCAGATTTTTAGAGAATCAAATTACAAATCTTTAGAGGTATGCCACTTTGGAATCGGATAAAATTTGGAGAAATTATGAACTTTGGAAGTCCAGTTGTGGGCCACCTTTTAACAACAAATTGGAAACTTGGAAATAAATGACATGAAATTGGGTCAAAAATTGGACCAACGTTAAATTGAAAATTTTGAATCCAGATTTTTAGAGAATCAAATTACAAATCTTTAGAGGTATGCCATTTTGAAATCGGATAAAATTTGGAGAAATTATGGACTTTGGAAGTCCAGTTGTGGGCCACCTTTTAACAACAAATTGGAAACTTGGAAATAAATGACATGAAATTGGGTCAAAAATTGGACCAACGTTAAATTGAAAATTTTGAATGCAGATTTTTAGAGAATCAAATTACAAATCTTTAGAGGTATGCCACTTTGAAATCGGATAAAATTTGGAGAAATTATGGACTTTGGAAGTCCAGTTGTGGGCCACCTTTTAACAACAAATTGGAAACTTGGAAATAAATGACATGAAATTGGGTCAAAAATTGGACCAACGTTAAATTGAAAATTTTGAATGCAGATTTTTAGAGAATCAAATTACAAATCTTTAGAGGTATGCCACTTTGAAATCGGATAAAATTTGGAGAAATTATGGACTTTGGAAGTCCAGTTGTGGGCCACCTTTTAACAACAAATTGGAAACTTGGAAATAAATGACATGAAATTGGGTCAAAAATTGGACCAACGTTAAATTGAAAATTTTGAATGCAGATTTTTAGAGAATCAAATTACAAATCTTTAGAGGTATGCCACTTTGAAATCGGATAAAATTTGGAGAAATTATGGACTTTGGAAGTCCAGTTGTGGGCCACCTTTTAACAACAAATTGGAAACTTGGAAATAAATGACATGAAATTGGGTCAAAAATTGGACCAACGTTAAATTGAAAATTTTGAATGCAGATTTTTAGAGAATCAAATTACAAATCTTTAGAGGTATGCCACTTTGGAATCGGATAAAATTTGGAGAAATTATGGACTTTGGAAGTCCAGTTGTGGGCCACCTTTTAACAACAAATTGGAAACTTGGAAATAAATGACATGAAATTGGGTCAAAAATTGGACCAACGTTAAATTGAAAATTTTGAATCCAGATTTTTAGAGAATCAAATTACAAATCTTTAGAGGTATGCCATTTTGAAATCGGATAAAATTTGGAGAAATTATGGACTTTGGAAGTCCAGTTGTGGGCCACCTTTTAACAACAAATTGGAAACTTGGAAATAAATGACATGAAATTGGAACAAAAATTGGACCAACGTTAAATTGAAAATTTTGAATGCAGATTTTTAGAGAATCAAATTACAAATCTTTAGAGGTATGCCACTTTGAAATCGGATAAAATTTGGAGAAATTATGGACTTTGGAAGTTCAGTTGTGGGCCACCTTTTAACAACAAATTGGAAACTTGGAAATAAATGACATGAAATTGGGTCAAAAATTGGACCAACGTTAAATTGAAAATTTTGAATGCAGATTTTTAGAGAATCAAATTACAAATCTTTAGAGGTATGCCACTTTGAAATCGGATAAAATTTGGAGAAATTATGAACTTTGGAAGTCCAGTTGTGGGCCACCTTTTAACAACAAATTGGAAACTTGGAAATAAATGACATGAAATTGGATCAAAAATTGGACCAACGTTAAATTGAAAATTTTGAATGCAGATTTTTAGAGAATCAAATTACACATCTTTAGAGGTATGCCACTTTGAAATCGGATAAAATTTGGAGAAATTATGGACTTTGGAAGTCCAGTTGTGGGCCACCTTTTAACAACAAATTGGAAACTTGGAAATAAATGACATGAAATTGGGTCAAAAATTGGACCAACGTTAAATTGAAAATTTTGAATGCAGATTTTTAGAGAATCAAATTACAAATCTTTAGAGGTATGCCATTTTGAAATCGGATAAAATTTGGAGAAATTATGGACTTTGGAAGTCCAGTTGTGGGCCACCTTTTAACAACAAATTGGAAACTTGGAAATAAATGACATGAAATTGGGTCAAAAATTGGACCAACGTTAAATTGAAAATTTTGAATCCAGATTTTTAGAGAATCAAATTACAAATCTTTAGAGGTATGCCATTTTGAAATCGGATAAAATTTGGAGAAATTATGGACTTTGGAATTCCAGTTGTGGGCCACCTTTTAACAACAAATTGGAAACTTGGAAATAAATGACATGAAATTGGAACAAAAATTAAATTAACGTTAAATTGAAAATTTTGAATGCAGATTTTTAGAGAATCAAATTACAAATCTTTAGAGGTATGCCACTTTGAAATCGGATAAGATTTGGAGAAATTATGGACTTTGGAAGTTCAGTTGTGGGCCACCTTTTAACAACAAATTGGAAACTTGGAAATAAATGACATAAAATTGGGTCAAAAATTGGACCAACGTTAAATTGAAAATTTTGAATGCAGATTTTTAGAGAATCAAATTACAAATCTTTAGAGGTATGCCACTTTGGAATCGGATAAAATTTGGAGAAATTATGAACTTTGGAAGTCCAGTTGTGGGCCACCTTTTAACAACAAATTGGAAACTTGGAAATAAATGACATGAAATTGGGTCAAAAATTGGACCAACGTTAAATTGAAAATTTTGAATCCAGATTTTTAGAGAATCAAATTACAAATCTTTAGAGGTATGCCATTTTGAAATCGGATAAAATTTGGAGAAATTATGGACTTTGGAAGTCCAGTTGTGGGCCACCTTTTAACAACAAATTGGAAACTTGGAAATAAATGACATGAAATTGGGTCAAAAATTGGACCAACGTTAAATTGAAAATTTTGAATGCAGATTTTTAGAGAATCAAATTACAAATCTTTAGAGGTATGAAATTATGGACTTTGGAATTCCAGTTGTGGGCCACCTTTTAACAACAAATTGGAAACTTGGAAATAAATGACATGAAATTGGAACAAAAATTAAATTAACGTTAAATTGAAAATTTTGAATGCAGATTTTTAGAGAATCAAATTACAAATCTTTAGAGGTATGCCACTTTGAAATCGGATAAGATTTGGAGAAATTATGGACTTTGGAAGTTCAGTTGTGGGCCACCTTTTAACAACAAATTGGAAACTTGGAAATAAATGACATAAAATTGGGTCAAAAATTGGACCAACGTTAAATTGAAAATTTTGAATGCAGATTTTTAGAGAATCAAATTACAAATCTTTAGAGGTATGCCACTTTGGAATCGGATAAAATTTGGAGAAATTATGAACTTTGGAAGTCCAGTTGTGGGCCACCTTTTAACAACAAATTGGAAACTTGGAAATAAATGACATGAAATTGGGTCAAAAATTGGACCAACGTTAAATTGAAAATTTTGAATCCAGATTTTTAGAGAATCAAATTACAAATCTTTAGAGGTATGCCATTTTGAAATCGGATAAAATTTGGAGAAATTATGGACTTTGGAAGTCCAGTTGTGGGCCACCTTTTAACAACAAATTGGAAACTTGGAAATAAATGACATGAAATTGGAACAAAAATTGGATTAACGTTAAATTGAAAATTTTGAATGCAGATTTTTAGAGAATCAAATTACAAATCTTTAGAGGTATGCCATTTTGAAATCGGATAAAATTTGGAGAAATTATGGACTTTGGAAGTTCAGTTGTGGGCCACCTTTTAACAACAAATTGGAAACTTGGAAATAAATGACATGAAATTGGGTCAAAAATTGGACCAACGTTAAATTGAAAATTTTGAATGCAGATTTTTAGAGAATCAAATTACAAATCTTTAGAGGTATGCCACTTTGGAATCGGATAAAATTTGGAGAAATTATGAACTTTGGAAGTCCAGTTGTGGGCCACCTTTTAACAACAAATTGGAAACTTGGAAATAAATGACATGAAATTGGGTCAAAAATTGGACCAACGTTAAATTGAAAATTTTGAATCCAGATTTTTAGAGAATCAAATTACAAATCTTTAGAGGTATGCCATTTTGAAATCGGATAAAATTTGGAGAAATTATGGACTTTGGAAGTCCAGTTGTGGGCCACCTTTTAACAACAAATTGGAAACTTGGAAATAAATGACATGAAATTGGGTCAAAAATTGGACCAACGTTAAATTGAAAATTTTGAATGCAGATTTTTAGAGAATCAAATTACAAATCTTTAGAGGTATGCCACTTTGAAATCGGATAAAATTTGGAGAAATTATGGACTTTGGAAGTCCAGTTGTGGGCCACCTTTTAACAACAAATTGGAAACTTGGAAATAAATGACATGAAATTGGGTCAAAAATTGGACCAACGTTAAATTGAAAATTTTGAATGCAGATTTTTAGAGAATCAAATTACAAATCTTTAGAGGTATGCCATTTTGAAATCGGATAAAATTTGGAGAAATTATGAACTTTGGAAGTCCAGTTGTGGGCCACCTTTTAACAACAAATTGGAAACTTGGAAATAAATGACATGAAATTGGGTCAAAAATTGGACCAACGTTAAATTGAAAATTTTGAATCCAGATTTTTAGAGAATCAAATTACAAATCTTTAGAGGTATGCCATTTTGAAATCGGATAAAATTTGGAGAAATTATGGACTTTGGAAGTCCAGTTGTGGGCCACCTTTTAACAACAAATTGGAAACTTGGAAATAAATGACATGAAATTGGGTCAAAAATTGGACCAACGTTAAATTGAAAATTTTGAATCCAGATTTTTAGAGAATCAAATTACAAATCTTTAGAGGTATGCCATTTTGAAATCGGATAAAATTTGGAGAAATTATGGACTTTGGAAGTCCAGTTGTGGGCCACCTTTTAACAACAAATTGGAAACTTGGAAATAAATGACATGAAATTGGAACAAAAATTGGACCAACGTTAAATTGAAAATTTTGAATGCAGATTTTTAGAGAATCAAATTACAAATCTTTAGAGGTATGCCACTTTGAAATCGGATAAGATTTGGAGAAATTATGGACTTTGGAAGTTCAGTTGTGGGCCACCTTTTAACAACAAATTGGAAACTTGGAAATAAATGACATAAAATTGGGTCAAAAATTGGACCAACGTTAAATTGAAAATTTTGAATGCAGATTTTTAGAGAATCAAATTACAAATCTTTAGAGGTATGCCACTTTGGAATCGGATAAAATTTGGAGAAATTATGAACTTTGGAAGTCCAGTTGTGGGCCACCTTTTAACAACAAATTGGAAACTTGGAAATAAATGACATGAAATTGGGTCAAAAATTGGACCAACGTTAAATTGAAAATTTTGAATGCAGATTTTTAGAGAATCAAATTACAAATCTTTAGAGGTATGCCACTTTGAAATCGGATAAAATTTGGAGAAATTATGGACTTTGGAAGTCCAGTTGTGGGCCACCTTTTAACAACAAATTGGAAACTTGGAAATAAATGACATGAAATTGGGTCAAAAATTGGACCAACGTTAAATTGAAAATTTTGAATGCAGATTTTTAGAGAATCAAATTACAAATCTTTAGAGGTATGCCATTTTGAAATCGGATAAAATTTGGAGAAATTATGGACTTTGGAATTCCAGTTGTGGGCCACCTTTTAACAACAAATTGGAAACTTGGAAATAAATGACATGAAATTGGAACAAAAATTAAATTAACGTTAAATTGAAAATTTTGAATGCAGATTTTTAGAGAATCAAATTACAAATCTTTAGAGGTATGCCACTTTGAAATCGGATAAGATTTGGAGAAATTATGGACTTTGGAAGTTCAGTTGTGGGCCACCTTTTAACAACAAATTGGAAACTTGGAAATAAATGACATAAAATTGGGTCAAAAATTGGACCAACGTTAAATTGAAAATTTTGAATGCAGATTTTTAGAGAATCAAATTACAAATCTTTAGAGGTATGCCACTTTGGAATCGGATAAAATTTGGAGAAATTATGAACTTTGGAAGTCCAGTTGTGGGCCACCTTTTAACAACAAATTGGAAACTTGGAAATAAATGACATGAAATTGGGTCAAAAATTGGACCAACGTTAAATTGAAAATTTTGAATCCAGATTTTTAGAGAATCAAATTACAAATCTTTAGAGGTATGCCATTTTGAAATCGGATAAAATTTGGAGAAATTATGGACTTTGGAATTCCAGTTGTGGGCCACCTTTTAACAACAAATTGGAAACTTGGAAATAAATGACATGAAATTGGAACAAAAATTAAATTAACGTTAAATTGAAAATTTTGAATGCAGATTTTTAGAGAATCAAATTACAAATCTTTAGAGGTATGCCACTTTGAAATCGGATAAGATTTGGAGAAATTATGGACTTTGGAAGTTCAGTTGTGGGCCACCTTTTAACAACAAATTGGAAACTTGGAAATAAATGACATGAAATTGGGTCAAAAATTGGACCAACGTTAAATTGAAAATTTTGAATGCAGATTTTTAGAGAATCAAATTACAAATCTTTAGAGGTATGCCACTTTGGAATCGGATAAAATTTGGAGAAATTATGAACTTTGGAAGTCCAGTTGTGGGCCACCTTTTAACAACAAATTGGAAACTTGGAAATAAATGACATGAAATTGGGTCAAAAATTGGACCAACGTTAAATTGAAAATTTTGAATCCAGATTTTTAGAGAATCAAATTACAAATCTTTAGAGGTATGCCATTTTGAAATCGGATAAAATTTGGAGAAATTATGGACTTTGGAAGTCCAGTTGTGGGCCACCTTTTAACAACAAATTGGAAACTTGGAAATAAATGACATGAAATTGGGTCAAAAATTGGACCAACGTTAAATTGAAAATTTTGAATCCAGATTTTTAGAGAATCAAATTACAAATCTTTAGAGGTATGCCATTTTGAAATCGGATAAAATTTGGAGAAATTATGGACTTTGGAATTCCAGTTGTGGGCCACCTTTTAACAACAAATTGGAAACTTGGAAATAAATGACATGAAATTGGAACAAAAATTAAATTAACGTTAAATTGAAAATTTTGAATGCAGATTTTTAGAGAATCAAATTACAAATCTTTAGAGGTATGCCACTTTGAAATCGGATAAGATTTGGAGAAATTATGGACTTTGGAAGTTCAGTTGTGGGCCACCTTTTAACAACAAATTGGAAACTTGGAAATAAATGACATAAAATTGGGTCAAAAATTGGACCAACGTTAAATTGAAAATTTTGAATGCAGATTTTTAGAGAATCAAATTACAAATCTTTAGAGGTATGCCACTTTGGAATCGGATAAAATTTGGAGAAATTATGAACTTTGGAAGTCCAGTTGTGGGCCACCTTTTAACAACAAATTGGAAACTTGGAAATAAATGACATGAAATTGGGTCAAAAATTGGACCAACGTTAAATTGAAAATTTTGAATGCAGATTTTTAGAGAATCAAATTACAAATCTTTAGAGGTATGCCACTTTGAAATCGGATAAGATTTGGAGAAATTATGGACTTTGGAAGTCCAGTTGTGGGCCACCTTTTAACAACAAATTGGAAACTTGGAAATAAATGACATGAAATTGGGTCAAAAATTGGACCAACGTTAAATTGAAAATTTTGAATGCAGATTTTTAGAGAATCAAATTACAAATCTTTAGAGGTATGCCATTTTGAAATCGGATAAAATTTGGAGAAATTATGGACTTTGGAATTCCAGTTGTGGGCCACCTTTTAACAACAAATTGGAAACTTGGAAATAAATGACATGAAATTGGAACAAAAATTAAATTAACGTTAAATTGAAAATTTTGAATGCAGATTTTTAGAGAATCAAATTACAAATCTTTAGAGGTATGCCACTTTGAAATCGGATAAGATTTGGAGAAATTATGGACTTTGGAAGTTCAGTTGTGGGCCACCTTTTAACAACAAATTGGAAACTTGGAAATAAATGACATAAAATTGGGTCAAAAATTGGACCAACGTTAAATTGAAAATTTTGAATGCAGATTTTTAGAGAATCAAATTACAAATCTTTAGAGGTATGCCACTTTGGAATCGGATAAAATTTGGAGAAATTATGAACTTTGGAAGTCCAGTTGTGGGCCACCTTTTAACAACAAATTGGAAACTTGGAAATAAATGACATGAAATTGGGTCAAAAATTGGACCAACGTTAAATTGAAAATTTTGAATCCAGATTTTTAGAGAATCAAATTACAAATCTTTAGAGGTATGCCATTTTGAAATCGGATAAAATTTGGAGAAATTATGGACTTTGGAAGTCCAGTTGTGGGCCACCTTTTAACAACAAATTGGAAACTTGGAAATAAATGACATGAAATTGGGTCAAAAATTGGACCAACGTTAAATTGAAAATTTTGAATGCAGATTTTTAGAGAATCAAATTACAAATCTTTAGAGGTATGCCACTTTGAAATCGGATAAAATTTGGAGAAATTATGGACTTTGGAAGTCCAGTTGTGGGCCACCTTTTAACAACAAATTGGAAACTTGGAAATAAATGACATGAAATTGGGTCAAAAATTGGACCAACGTTAAATTGAAAATTTTGAATGCAGATTTTTAGAGAATCAAATTACAAATCTTTAGAGGTATGCCACTTTGGAATCGGATAAAATTTGGAGAAATTATGGACTTTGGAAGTCCAGTTGTGGGCCACCTTTTAACAACAAATTGGAAACTTGGAAATAAATGACATGAAATTGGGTCAAAAATTGGACCAACGTTAAATTGAAAATTTTGAATCCAGATTTTTAGAGAATCAAATTACAAATCTTTAGAGGTATGCCATTTTGAAATCGGATAAAATTTGGAGAAATTATGGACTTTGGAAGTCCAGTTGTGGGCCACCTTTTAACAACAAATTGGAAACTTGGAAATAAATGACATGAAATTGGGTCAAAAATTGGACCAACGTTAAATTGAAAATTTTGAATGCAGATTTTTAGAGAATCAAATTACAAATCTTTAGAGGTATGCCATTTTGAAATCGGATAAAATTTGGAGAAATTATGGACTTTGGAATTCCAGTTGTGGGCCACCTTTTAACAACAAATTGGAAACTTGGAAATAAATGACATGAAATTGGAACAAAAATTAAATTAACGTTAAATTGAAAATTTTGAATGCAGATTTTTAGAGAATCAAATTACAAATCTTTAGAGGTATGCCACTTTGAAATCGGATAAGATTTGGAGAAATTATGGACTTTGGAAGTTCAGTTGTGGGCCACCTTTTAACAACAAATTGGAAACTTGGAAATAAATGACATAAAATTGGGTCAAAAATTGGACCAACGTTAAATTGAAAATTTTGAATGCAGATTTTTAGAGAATCAAATTACAAATCTTTAGAGGTATGCCACTTTGGAATCGGATAAAATTTGGAGAAATTATGAACTTTGGAAGTCCAGTTGTGGGCCACCTTTTAACAACAAATTGGAAACTTGGAAATAAATGACATGAAATTGGGTCAAAAATTGGACCAACGTTAAATTGAAAATTTTGAATCCAGATTTTTAGAGAATCAAATTACAAATCTTTAGAGGTATGCCACTTTGAAATCGGATAAAATTTGGAGAAATTATGGACTTTGGAAGTCCAGTTGTGGGCCACCTTTTAACAACAAATTGGAAACTTGGAAATAAATGACATGAAATTGGGTCAAAAATTGGACCAACGTTAAATTGAAAATTTTGAATGCAGATTTTTAGAGAATCAAATTACAAATCTTTAGAGGTATGCCATTTTGAAATCGGATAAAATTTGGAGAAATTATGGACTTTGGAAGTCCAGTTGTGGGCCACCTTTTAACAACAAATTGGAAACTTGGAAATAAATGACATGAAATTGGGTCAAAAATTGGACCAACGTTAAATTGAAAATTTTGAATGCAGATTTTTAGAGAATCAAATTACAAATCTTTAGAGGTATGCCATTTTGAAATCGGATAAAATTTGGAGAAATTATGGACTTTGGAATTCCAGTTGTGGGCCACCTTTTAACAACAAATTGGAAACTTGGAAATAAATGACATGAAATTGGAACAAAAATTAAATTAACGTTAAATTGAAAATTTTGAATGCAGATTTTTAGAGAATCAAATTACAAATCTTTAGAGGTATGCCACTTTGAAATCGGATAAGATTTGGAGAAATTATGGACTTTGGAAGTTCAGTTGTGGGCCACCTTTTAACAACAAATTGGAAACTTGGAAATAAATGACATAAAATTGGGTCAAAAATTGGACCAACGTTAAATTGAAAATTTTGAATGCAGATTTTTAGAGAATCAAATTACAAATCTTTAGAGGTATGCCACTTTGGAATCGGATAAAATTTGGAGAAATTATGAACTTTGGAAGTCCAGTTGTGGGCCACCTTTTAACAACAAATTGGAAACTTGGAAATAAATGACATGAAATTGGGTCAAAAATTGGACCAACGTTAAATTGAAAATTTTGAATCCAGATTTTTAGAGAATCAAATTACAAATCTTTAGAGGTATGCCATTTTGAAATCGGATAAAATTTGGAGAAATTATGGACTTTGGAAGTCCAGTTGTGGGCCACCTTTTAACAACAAATTGGAAACTTGGAAATAAATGACAGGAAATTGGAACAAAAATTGGATTAACGTTAAATTGAAAATTTTGAATGCAGATTTTTAGAGAATCAAATTACTAATCTTTAGAGGTATGCCTTTTGAAATCGGATAAAATTTGGAGAAATGATGGACTTTTGAAGTTCAGTTGTGGGCCACCTTTTAACAACAAATTGGAAACGTGGAAATAACTGACATGAAATTGGGTCAAAAATTGGACCAACGTTAAATTGAAAATTTTGAATGCAGATTTTTAGAGAATCAAATTACAAATCTTTAGAGGTATGCCACTTTGGAATCGGATAAAATTTGGAGAAATTATGAACTTTGGAAGTCCAGTTGTGGGCCACCTTTTAACAACAAATTGGAAACTTGGAAATAAATGACATGAAATTGGATCAAAAATTGGACCAACGTTAAATTGAAAATTTTGAATCCAGATTTTTAGAGAATCAAATTACAAATCTTTAGAGGTATGCCACTTTGAAATCGGATAAAATTTGGAGAAATTATGGACTTTGGAAGTCCAGTTGTGGGCCACCTTTTAACAACAAATTGGAAACTTGGAAATAAATGACATGAAATTGGGTCAAAAATTGGACCAACGTTAAATTGAAAATTTTGAATGCAGATTTTTAGAGAATCAAATTACAAATCTTTAGAGGTATGCCACTTTGAAATCGGATAAAATTTGGAGAAATTATGGACTTTGGAAGTCCAGTTGTGGGCCACCTTTTAACAACAAATTGGAAACTTGGAAATAAATGACATGAAATTGGAACAAAAATTGGACTAACGTTAAATTGAAAATTTTGAATGCAGATTTTTAGAGAATCAAATTACAAATCTTTAGAGGTATGCCTTTTGAAATCGGATAAAATTTGGAGAAATTATGGACTTTGGAAGTTCAGTTGTGGGCCACCTTTTAACAACAAATTGGAAACTTGGAAATAAATGACATGAAATTGGGTCAAAAATTGGACCAACGTTAAATTGAAAATTTTGAATGCAGATTTTTAGAGAATCAAATTACAAATCTTTAGAGGTATGCCATTTTGAAATCGGATAAAATTTGGAGAAATTATGGACTTTGGAAGTCCAGTTGTGGGCCACCTTTTAACAACAAATTGGAAACTTGGAAATAAATGACATGAAATTGGGTCAAAAATTGGACCAACGTTAAATTGAAAATTTTGAATGCAGATTTTTAGAGAATCAAATTACAAATCTTTAGAGGTATGCCATTTTGGAATCGGATAAAATTTGGAGAAATTATGGACTTTGGAAGTCCAGTTGTGGGCCACCTTTTAACAACAAATTGGAAACTTGGAAATAAATGACATGAAATTGGAACAAAAATTAAATTAACGTTAAATTGAAAATTTTGAATGCAGATTTTTAGAGAATCAAATTACAAATCTTTAGAGGTATGCCACTTTGAAATCGGATAAGATTTGGAGAAATTATGGACTTTGGAAGTTCAGTTGTGGGCCACCTTTTAACAACAAATTGGAAACTTGGAAATAAATGACATAAAATTGGGTCAAAAATTGGACCAACGTTAAATTGAAAATTTTGAATGCAGATTTTTAGAGAATCAAATTACAAATCTTTAGAGGTATGCCACTTTGGAATCGGATAAAATTTGGAGAAATTATGAACTTTGGAAGTCCAGTTGTGGGCCACCTTTTAACAACAAATTGGAAACTTGGAAATAAATGACATGAAATTGGGTCAAAAATTGGACCAACGTTAAATTGAAAATTTTGAATCCAGATTTTTAGAGAATCAAATTACAAATCTTTAGAGGTATGCCATTTTGAAATCGGATAAAATTTGGAGAAATTATGGACTTTGGAAGTCCAGTTGTGGGCCACCTTTTAACAACAAATTGGAAACTTGGAAATAAATGACATGAAATTGGGTCAAAAATTGGACCAACGTTAAATTGAAAATTTTGAATGCAGATTTTTAGAGAATCAAATTACAAATCTTTAGAGGTATGCCATTTTGAAATCGGATAAAATTTGGAGAAATTATGGACTTTGGAATTCCAGTTGTGGGCCACCTTTTAACAACAAATTGGAAACTTGGAAATAAATGACATGAAATTGGAACAAAAATTAAATTAACGTTAAATTGAAAATTTTGAATGCAGATTTTTAGAGAATCAAATTACAAATCTTTAGAGGTATGCCACTTTGAAATCGGATAAGATTTGGAGAAATTATGGACTTTGGAAGTTCAGTTGTGGGCCACCTTTTAACAACAAATTGGAAACTTGGAAATAAATGACATAAAATTGGGTCAAAAATTGGACCAACGTTAAATTGAAAATTTTGAATGCAGATTTTTAGAGAATCAAATTACAAATCTTTAGAGGTATGCCACTTTGGAATCGGATAAAATTTGGAGAAATTATGAACTTTGGAAGTCCAGTTGTGGGCCACCTTTTAACAACAAATTGGAAACTTGGAAATAAATGACATGAAATTGGGTCAAAAATTGGACCAACGTTAAATTGAAAATTTTGAATCCAGATTTTTAGAGAATCAAATTACAAATCTTTAGAGGTATGCCATTTTGAAATCGGATAAAATTTGGAGAAATTATGGACTTTGGAAGTCCAGTTGTGGGCCACCTTTTAACAACAAATTGGAAACTTGGAAATAAATGACATGAAATTGGGTCAAAAATTGGACCAACGTTAAATTGAAAATTTTGAATGCAGATTTTTAGAGAATCAAATTACAAATCTTTAGAGGTATGCCATTTTGAAATCGGATAAAATTTGGAGAAATTATGGACTTTGGAATTCCAGTTGTGGGCCACCTTTTAACAACAAATTGGAAACTTGGAAATAAATGACATGAAATTGGAACAAAAATTAAATTAACGTTAAATTGAAAATTTTGAATGCAGATTTTTAGAGAATCAAATTACAAATCTTTAGAGGTATGCCACTTTGAAATCGGATAAGATTTGGAGAAATTATGGACTTTGGAAGTTCAGTTGTGGGCCACCTTTTAACAACAAATTGGAAACTTGGAAATAAATGACATAAAATTGGGTCAAAAATTGGACCAACGTTAAATTGAAAATTTTGAATGCAGATTTTTAGAGAATCAAATTACAAATCTTTAGAGGTATGCCACTTTGGAATCGGATAAAATTTGGAGAAATTATGAACTTTGGAAGTCCAGTTGTGGGCCACCTTTTAACAACAAATTGGAAACTTGGAAATAAATGACATGAAATTGGGTCAAAAATTGGACCAACGTTAAATTGAAAATTTTGAATCCAGATTTTTAGAGAATCAAATTACAAATCTTTAGAGGTATGCCATTTTGAAATCGGATAAAATTTGGAGAAATTATGGACTTTGGAAGTCCAGTTGTGGGCCACCTTTTAACAACAAATTGGAAACTTGGAAATAAATGACATGAAATTGGAACAAAAATTGGATTAACGTTAAATTGAAAATTTTGAATGCAGATTTTTAGAGAATCAAATTACAAATCTTTAGAGGTATGCCATTTTGAAATCGGATAAAATTTGGAGAAATTATGGACTTTGGAAGTTCAGTTGTGGGCCACCTTTTAACAACAAATTGGAAACTTGGAAATAAATGACATGAAATTGGGTCAAAAATTGGACCAACGTTAAATTGAAAATTTTGAATGCAGATTTTTAGAGAATCAAATTACTAATCTTTAGAGGTATGAAATTATGGACTTTGGAATTCCAGTTGTGGGCCACCTTTTAACAACAAATTGGAAACTTGGAAATAAATGACATGAAATTGGAACAAAAATTAAATTAACGTTAAATTGAAAATTTTGAATGCAGATTTTTAGAGAATCAAATTACAAATCTTTAGAGGTATGCCACTTTGAAATCGGATAAGATTTGGAGAAATTATGGACTTTGGAAGTTCAGTTGTGGGCCACCTTTTAACAACAAATTGGAAACTTGGAAATAAATGACATAAAATTGGGTCAAAAATTGGACCAACGTTAAATTGAAAATTTTGAATGCAGATTTTTAGAGAATCAAATTACAAATCTTTAGAGGTATGCCACTTTGGAATCGGATAAAATTTGGAGAAATTATGAACTTTGGAAGTCCAGTTGTGGGCCACCTTTTAACAACAAATTGGAAACTTGGAAATAAATGACATGAAATTGGGTCAAAAATTGGACCAACGTTAAATTGAAAATTTTGAATCCAGATTTTTAGAGAATCAAATTACAAATCTTTAGAGGTATGCCATTTTGAAATCGGATAAAATTTGGAGAAATTATGGACTTTGGAAGTCCAGTTGTGGGCCACCTTTTAACAACAAATTGGAAACTTGGAAATAAATGACATGAAATTGGAACAAAAATTGGATTAACGTTAAATTGAAAATTTTGAATGCAGATTTTTAGAGAATCAAATTACAAATCTTTAGAGGTATGCCACTTTGGAATCGGATAAAATTTGGAGAAATTATGGACTTTGGAAGTTCAGTTGTGGGCCACCTTTTAACAACAAATTGGAAACTTGGAAATAAATGACATGAAATTGGGTCAAAAATTGGACCAACGTTAAATTGAAAATTTTGAATGCAGATTTTTAGAGAATCAAATTACAAATCTTTAGAGGTATGCCACTTTGGAATCGGATAAAATTTGGAGAAATTATGAACTTTGGAAGTCCAGTTGTGGGCCACCTTTTAACAACAAATTGGAAACTTGGAAATAAATGACATGAAATTGGGTCAAAAATTGGACCAACGTTAAATTGAAAATTTTGAATCCAGATTTTTAGAGAATCAAATTACAAATCTTTAGAGGTATGCCATTTTGAAATCGGATAAAATTTGGAGAAATTATGGACTTTGGAAGTCCAGTTGTGGGCCACCTTTTAACAACAAATTGGAAACTTGGAAATAAATGACATGAAATTGGGTCAAAAATTGGACCAACGTTAAATTGAAAATTTTGAATGCAGATTTTTAGAGAATCAAATTACAAATCTTTAGAGGTATGCCACTTTGAAATCGGATAAAATTTGGAGAAATTATGGACTTTGGAATTCCAGTTGTGGGCCACCTTTTAACAACAAATTGGAAACTTGGAAATAAATGACATGAAATTGGAACAAAAATTAAATTAACGTTAAATTGAAAATTTTGAATGCAGATTTTTAGAGAATCAAATTACAAATCTTTAGAGGTATGCCACTTTGAAATCGGATAAGATTTGGAGAAATTATGGACTTTGGAAGTTCAGTTGTGGGCCACCTTTTAACAACAAATTGGAAACTTGGAAATAAATGACATAAAATTGGGTCAAAAATTGGACCAACGTTAAATTGAAAATTTTGAATGCAGATTTTTAGAGAATCAAATTACAAATCTTTAGAGGTATGCCACTTTGGAATCGGATAAAATTTGGAGAAATTATGAACTTTGGAAGTCCAGTTGTGGGCCACCTTTTAACAACAAATTGGAAACTTGGAAATAAATGACATGAAATTGGGTCAAAAATTGGACCAACGTTAAATTGAAAATTTTGAATCCAGATTTTTAGAGAATCAAATTACAAATCTTTAGAGGTATGCCATTTTGAAATCGGATAAAATTTGGAGAAATTATGGACTTTGGAAGTCCAGTTGTGGGCCACCTTTTAACAACAAATTGGAAACTTGGAAATAAATGACATGAAATTGGAACAAAAATTGGATTAACGTTAAATTGAAAATTTTGAATGCAGATTTTTAGAGAATCAAATTACAAATCTTTAGAGGTATGCCATTTTGAAATCGGATAAAATTTGGAGAAATTATGGACTTTGGAAGTTCAGTTGTGGGCCACCTTTTAACAACAAATTGGAAACTTGGAAATAAATGACATGAAATTGGGTCAAAAATTGGACCAACGTTAAATTGAAAATTTTGAATGCAGATTTTTAGAGAATCAAATTACAAATCTTTAGAGGTATGCCATTTGGAATCGGATAAAATTTGGAGAAATTATGGACTTTGGAAGTCCAGTTGTGGGCCACCTTTTAACAACAAATTGGAAACTTGGAAATAAATGACATGAAATTGGAACAAAAATTGGACTAACGTTAAATTGAAAATTTTGAATGCAGATTTTTAGAGAATCAAATTACAAATCTTTAGAGGTATGCCACTTTGAAATCGGATAAAATTTGGAGAAATTATGGACTTTGGAAGTTCAGTTGTGGGCCACCTTTTAACAACAAATTGGAAACTTGGAAATAAATGACATGAAATTGGGTCAAAAATTGGACCAACGTTAAATTGAAAATTTTGAATGCAGATTTTTAGAGAATCAAATTACAAATCTTTAGAGGTATGCCACTTTGGAATCGGATAAAATTTGGAGAAATTATGGACTTTGGAAGTCCAGTTGTGGGCCACCTTTTAACAACAAATTGGAAACTTGGAAATAAATGACATGAAATTGGGTCAAAAATTGGACCAACGTTAAATTGAAAATTTTGAATCCAGATTTTTAGAGAATCAAATTACAAATCTTTAGAGGTATGCCATTTTGAAATCGGATAAAATTTGGAGAAATTATGGACTTTGGAAGTCCAGTTGTGGGCCACCTTTTAACAACAAATTGGAAACTTGGAAATAAATGACATGAAATTGGAACAAAAATTGGATTAACGTTAAATTGAAAATTTTGAATGCAGATTTTTAGAGAATCAAATTACAAATCTTTAGAGGTATGCCTTTTGAAATCGGATAAAATTTGGAGAAATGATGGACTTTTGAAGTTCAGTTGTGGGCCACCTTTTAACAACAAATTGGAAACTTGGAAATAAATGACATGAAATTGGGTCAAAAATTGGACCAACGTTAAATTGAAAATTTTGAATGCAGATTTTTAGAGAATCAAATTACAAATCTTTAGAGGTATGCCACTTTGGAATCGGATAAAATTTGGAGAAATTATGAACTTTGGAAGTCCAGTTGTGGGCCACCTTTTAACAACAAATTGGAAACTTGGAAATAAATGACATGAAATTGGGTCAAAAATTGGACCAACGTTAAATTGAAAATTTTGAATCCAGATTTTTAGAGAATCAAATTACAAATCTTTAGAGGTATGCCACTTTGAAATCGGATAAAATTTGGAGAAATTATGGACTTTGGAAGTCCAGTTGTGGGCCACCTTTTAACAACAAATTGGAAACTTGGAAATAAATGACATGAAATTGGGTCAAAAATTGGACCAACGTTAAATTGAAAATTTTGAATGCAGATTTTTAGAGAATCAAATTACAAATCTTTAGAGGTATGCCACTTTGGAATCGGATAAAATTTGGAGAAATTATGGACTTTGGAAGTCCAGTTGTGGGCCACCTTTTAACAACAAATTGGAAACTTGGAAATAAATGACATGAAATTGGAACAAAAATTGGATTAACGTTAAATTGAAAATTTTGAATGCAGATTTTTAGAGAATCAAATTACAAATCTTTAGAGGTATGCCATTTTGAAATCGGATAAAATTTGGAGAAATTATGGACTTTGGAAGTTCAGTTGTGGGCCACCTTTTAACAACAAATTGGAAACTTGGAAATAAATGACATGAAATTGGGTCAAAAATTGGACCAACGTTAAATTGAAAATTTTGAATGCAGATTTTTAGAGAATCAAATTACAAATCTTTAGAGGTATGCCACTTTGGAATCGGATAAAATTTGGAGAAATTATGAACTTTGGAAGTCCAGTTGTGGGCCACCTTTTAACAACAAATTGGAAACTTGGAAATAAATGACATGAAATTGGGTCAAAAATTGGACCAACGTTAAATTGAAAATTTTGAATCCAGATTTTTAGAGAATCAAATTACAAATCTTTAGAGGTATGCCACTTTGAAATCGGATAAGATTTGGAGAAATTATGGACTTTGGAAGTTCAGTTGTGGGCCACCTTTTAACAACAAATTGGAAACTTGGAAATAAATGACATAAAATTGGGTCAAAAATTGGACCAACGTTAAATTGAAAATTTTGAATGCAGATTTTTAGAGAATCAAATTACAAATCTTTAGAGGTATGCCACTTTGGAATCGGATAAAATTTGGAGAAATTATGAACTTTGGAAGTCCAGTTGTGGGCCACCTTTTAACAACAAATTGGAAACTTGGAAATAAATGACATGAAATTGGGTCAAAAATTGGACCAACGTTAAATTGAAAATTTTGAATGCAGATTTTTAGAGAATCAAATTACTAATCTTTAGAGGTATGAAATTATGGACTTTGGAATTCCAGTTGTGGGCCACCTTTTAACAACAAATTGGAAACTTGGAAATAAATGACATGAAATTGGAACAAAAATTAAATTAACGTTAAATTGAAAATTTTGAATGCAGATTTTTAGAGAATCAAATTACAAATCTTTAGAGGTATGCCACTTTGAAATCGGATAAGATTTGGAGAAATTATGGACTTTGGAAGTTCAGTTGTGGGCCACCTTTTAACAACAAATTGGAAACTTGGAAATAAATGACATAAAATTGGGTCAAAAATTGGACCAACGTTAAATTGAAAATTTTGAATGCAGATTTTTAGAGAATCAAATTACAAATCTTTAGAGGTATGCCACTTTGGAATCGGATAAAATTTGGAGAAATTATGAACTTTGGAAGTCCAGTTGTGGGCCACCTTTTAACAACAAATTGGAAACTTGGAAATAAATGACATGAAATTGGGTCAAAAATTGGACCAACGTTAAATTGAAAATTTTGAATGCAGATTTTTAGAGAATCAAATTACAAATCTTTAGAGGTATGCCACTTTGGAATCGGATAAAATTTGGAGAAATTATGGACTTTGGAAGTCCAGTTGTGGGCCACCTTTTAACAACAAATTGGAAACTTGGAAATAAATGACATGAAATTGGGTCAAAAATTGGACCAACGTTAAATTGAAAATTTTGAATGCAGATTTTTAGAGAATCAAATTACTAATCTTTAGAGGTATGCCATTTTGGAATCGGATAAAATTTGGAGAAATTATGGACTTTGGAATTCCAGTTGTGGGCCACCTTTTAACAACAAATTGGAAACTTGGAAATAAATGACATGAAATTGGGTCAAAAATTGGACCAACGTTAAATTGAAAATTTTGAATCCAGATTTTTAGAGAATCAAATTACAAATCTTTAGAGGTATGCCATTTTGAAATCGGATAAAATTTGGAGAAATTATGGACTTTGGAATTCCAGTTGTGGGCCACCTTTTAACAACAAATTGGAAACTTGGAAATAAATGACATGAAATTGGGTCAAAAATTGGACCAACGTTAAATTGAAAATTTTGAATCCAGATTTTTAGAGAATCAAATTACAAATCTTTAGAGGTATGCCATTTTGAAATCGGATAAAATTTGGAGAAATTATGGACTTTGGAATTCCAGTTGTGGGCCACCTTTTAACAACAAATTGGAAACTTGGAAATAAATGACATGAAATTGGAACAAAAATTAAATTAACGTTAAATTGAAAATTTTGAATGCAGATTTTTAGAGAATCAAATTACAAATCTTTAGAGGTATGCCACTTTGAAATCGGATAAGATTTGGAGAAATTATGTACTTTGGAAGTTCAGTTGTGGGCCACCTTTTAACAACAAATTGGAAACTTGGAAATAAATGACATAAAATTGGGTCAAAAATTGGACCAACGTTAAATTGAAAATTTTGAATGCAGATTTTTAGAGAATCAAATTACAAATCTTTAGAGGTATGCCACTTTGGAATCGGATAAAATTTGGAGAAATTATGAACTTTGGAAGTCCAGTTGTGGGCCACCTTTTAACAACAAATTGGAAACTTGGAAATAAATGACATGAAATTGGGTCAAAAATTGGACCAACGTTAAATTGAAAATTTTGAATCCAGATTTTTAGAGAATCGTGTACAGGAAGCCTCCTTGTCACAAAACTCCAGTCCAGTTCAGGTTATTTTTAGGGAAACCAAATATATCCAAAAAAAGGCATATATATTTGCCGCTTACGTTTCCGTCCACAACAGGTCCAGCCAGTTGATTTCCCATGCCTCCGCAGCGGGAATAGCGTCGCGCACTCCCATCCACATCACCGCACTCGTTTTCCATTTTCTTAAAATTTTTGTTCCACTCGTCCGAAAAAACTTTTCACAGTCGGGTCAGTTTTCCCGGGTTTTTCACGTCTCGATTTCTCGTCTGGCACGCGCGAAGCCTCAAGAGTAATTGCCTTTCCCCTCTTTGATATTGGCGCGCGTTCCCCATGCATTGCGTCGGCGTCGCTGCTGCTGCGCTTGCGCTTCGGCAGTTTTCAGGCAAAATTATTTCCCCTTTGCTCGAAAACATCGGTCGGGTTGGTTGCGATTTGGTTCGATCGTCCGAAATTGTTTCCCCTTGCTCGAAAACATCGGTCGGGTTGGTTGCGATTTGGTTCGATCGTGCGACGAAAAGCTTATGTGTGTGTTGGCTTTGTGCAGGTGTTCAAACTATTCGAAGCGGGCGAGAGTGTGTTGGTTGCGCTCAGGCGTTCGATGGTTCCAATATGTGTAGCTGCTGACGTTCGAGGTGTGTGTAGAAGAGAGCGAGAGCGCGTTGGTGCGCTCAGGCGTTCGGTGGTTCAACGTGTGCAGCCGCTGATGTTTTGAAGTGTGTAAGAAGAGGGCGAGAGCGCGTTGGTCGCGCTCAGGCGTTCGATGGTTCAACTGTATGCAACTGCTGCGTTGGCTATTAAAAAGCTAAACTAAAAATATTCCTACATGGCTACAAAATTCTACATGGCTACAAATTCCTACATGGCTACAAAGTATATTTGTGAGGGCCGTTCTACGGTTCCTCACACCCCCTTCCTTCGGGGTGCTGGAGCGAGACGTGGATGAAGCGATGGTTGCTGATCGCAACCCTAGCCGTTCGTCCCTTCACCTTCCGTAGGAAGCGTACCCCTCGGCGCTCATGTTGTTGGACGAAGACGATGAGCTCGTTGGGGAGTCTCGTCGCTCAGTGTCCACTGCCCACTCTGCGGGGGCTTCTGTCCACCTGTCCTCCTCCGGGTGGCGGGGATAGCTGGTTTTCTTCAGGGCGTTCCAGAGCTCCCTTTCCTCTTCCAAATCGAGGCCAGAGTTCCCAGGGCACTGGGACACTCGTCATTGCTGCCACCGGGGACGTCGTCTGCCGGCTGCAGGGCTGCCATCGCCTCGTTCGCCACCTCGGCGATCCATGGCAGCGGTCCCTCTTCCCTCGCTGACGTCGCTGTAGCAGTCCTCCGCCATTAGAGGACTGTGGGTTTTCCCACGTGGATCGTCCTCGCCTTGGATACTGCTGTCGTCGGACCTGCTGGGACTGCCCTGGTCGTTGTCGATGACGGTTGACTGCTTCGGGAGCTCTGTTCCGTCGACAGTGCAGAGTCCGGGTTTGATACTCGCTCGAGCTGTCGTCCGCAACGGGGATCTGGTCCCAGGCTGCGTTGGCTGCAGCTAGGCGCATGGCCACTGGGAGAGCTGCGTGCTGGTACAGTCTCCGGCTCGGACGACACCTCGGAAGTGCTCGCCGACTCAGACGAGCTTCCTGTAGACGAGCTCGGAACTGCCAACCGAGCCGGTGGCTCCAACCCCGTATTTGGCGGAGGCTCTCCTCCAACATGGAGGGTCCAAGGAGGGCAGTCCTACCTCGTCGACCCAGTGGCTGATGGCACTTATTGTTGGCTGATGGCCTCGTCCCCGGGCTCTAGGGCTTGCAGCTGTGCCAGTCGGGTAGCGGTAAGCAGGCTTGAGTCCGCCTGGCTGCAAGTTGGAATGTCGTCCCCAGGGATGTGGACCTAATCCGCTACGCCCCTCAGCTGCTAGTGGCCTGCGCGACCGGCTGGACCTCCTCGCCCAGGGGTTCCAGGACGTGAATGGTGGCCAGTCGCGACACGGAGCACCACAGTGGATCCGCCTGGCTGCACTGCGGGACGTCGTCTGTCGGCTGTTCTGGTCCCTGGTGGTCGCTATGGCTGCTGAGTGCCAACGAGTCGACGGGCGTGTTGGGCAGCGTACTGGCTGACTCGGGCCAGGATAGTGGCAACTTCCCAAGGCCGGCTCATGGGCGGTGTCCAAGGGGCCTCGGTGGGGGAAGACCCACGGCTGGATGGTGTAGTATCCGTCTCGGCGCTAGATAGGAGAGAAGAACGTGTTGGCGTGGAGAGTCAGTGATGTTATGGAAGTTCTAGTCGTGTGTCGTCAGTGTCGGTGACTATGGTGATAACTAGGCGTGACTAATTTGGCGTGGTCTACCTAAGGATTTAGAAATCACCCCCACCCCTGGGGAGGGTTGTGGGGGCGTTGGCGCTGGGGTCCCAGGCTCAAGTGGCCCCATTGAATCTCCTTGTCGTAGCAAGGGCCCCGCGGCACATTTTGGTTGCCCTTTTGCTGACCGCAGGCAGTGGCGCGAAGGAATCTCGGGTTTTGATGAATATCTAGAGTGGATTCGTGGATACCTGCGGCGTCCTCTTCTGGGTCCTCGGCGGTCTGATCCCCATGAAAGGTTTCAAATCGGCTAGATTTGCGTTGCGACGTTGCGTGTTCCTCGGAGTTGGACTCTAGCGATGTTTGGTGACAGAAATTTTATGATCTTATAGGGACACTTCGAACTTTGGTGCTAGTTTTGCATTGAACGCCTCCGCGGCGTTGGACAGGTGGTGGGTTCGGACCCAAACCCATCCCAATGGTCGGTCTCCATTTCCGTCGGCGCAAGTTGTAATAGCGACTTTGTTCCTAGGCTGCTCTCTCCATGTTTTCCTTGGCTGTTTGAAAAATGTTCTTGAGATGTTCTGCCTTACTCTGGGGTCTCCGGGCGCTTCGCTGGCCTGGTGTAACTTCGTTGAGCCAACTTCGGTAATCGGGGCTCACGACCCTGTACTAGACGCTGGGCTGAATCCGGTGCTGTCGGGAGGGCACTCGTGTTGATGGCCAGGGTGATTTCCGGCAACAGAGTGATCCCATGTTTGTTGGTCCTCTGTGGCGTACTGCGCGATCATCGTTTTGATGGTGCGGTTGGCTCGCTCTGTAGGGTTTTGTTGGGGAGTTTGGGCGTATGTTGGACACTCTATTCCTGCTTTCTTGCAGAATGCTTTGAAGGCCCTACTGGTAAACTGGGTCCCATTGTCGCAGATAAAAGTTTTAGGAGCGCCAAGCCTAGCCAGTATTCGCTCCCGGAAGGCTAATTCCAGACTGGTGGCGGTGGCTCCGGCGTAAGGTATTAACTCCACCCATTTGGTGAAATGGTCCAAAAACACGAGTAACATCGTGTGTCCTTTGCAGGACCTGGGCAGAGGCCCTACGAAGTCCGCGCACAGGGTTGAGAATGGTCCCTCCGATTTCCTGGTTAGCATCTTCCCTGTGTTTGCGTTGACTCACCTTAAATTGCTGACAGGCTGGGCATTGTCGAACGTAACGAGCGATGTCTCGAAACAAACCCGGCTGTTATTGTTGGCAGACTCGAGTAGTCGTTTTCCTGATCCCTAGGTGTCCTGCAGTGGGGTGGTCATGGCATTCTTCAGAACCCGACGCTGATGGCTGTTGGGTACGCAAAGTCTCCATGGTCCACGGTCTTCCTTCCTAAACGCGTTGTCGAGGTGTCGGTAGAGTTGCCGTTCTCTTGGATGTAGTCAGGAAATTTCTCCGGGTTGGCTTCGATTTGCCTGATCTTCGCGGTGATCCACCTTGCACGGTTCGTCGGTCTCATTCACCTGCTGGAGCGTTGCGGCGGTTGCCTGGACAGGGCGTCCGCGACGACGTTCTGTTTTCCCGTCGGTATGAGATGTCAAATTGGATTGTTGGAGTTCGAGGGCCCATCGTGCGATTCGGCCTGTCAGGTTATCGATTGAGTTCAACCACTTCAGGGCGAGGTGGTCTGTTATAACGTCAAATCGGTATCCTTCGAGTAGCACCTCATTTTCCTGATTGCCCACACTATAGCAAGGCACTCTTTTCCCGTAGCCAGTAATTTTCCTCTGCTGCAAGCAACCTCCTACATGGCATAGGCGATGACTCGTTCTGTTCCATCGACTTGCTGGGTTAAAACGGCTCGAGGCCGAAGTCACTTGCGTCGGTTTGTAGTTGGAATTTGAGGTTGAAGTCCGGGCAGGCCATTACTGGTGCCTCGGTGAGTTTTCTTTCAACTCCTCGAATGCCTGTTGTTGAGGTCGCTCCAGGTCCATTTCCTTCCTTTCCTGAGCAGGGCGGACATTGGTTGGACGATTGTGGCGAAGTTCTCCAAATCGCCTGTACCAGGATGCTACCCCAGGCATCGTCGAAGTTCCTTGCAGTTAGTGGGTGGCTGGAGTTCTCTTACAGCGGCTATCTTGTCTGGGTCGGTGTAGATTCCGTCTTCGCTGATGCGTGTCCCAGGTAAGTTATGCTGCGCTGGAAAAACTTACACTTTGCTTTATTCAGCTTCAAGTTGGCCTGCTTAGCCGTCGGAGTACTTCCCGTAGGTTGGTGAAGTGTTCGTCAACGAGGTCTCGATGACGATGATGTCATTAGAGGCGAATGCGTGAGGCTCCATGTCGGGTCCTATCACGCTGTCCAGTACCCGCTGAAATGTAGCAGGCGCCGATGCAAGCCGAATGGCATTACTTTCCACTGGAAGAGTCCGCGCTTGGCAAACGCAATGCGGTACAGGCGCGGCTGTCTGGGGCCACCGGAATCTGCCAGTAACCGCTTTTCAAATCCAGCGTCGAAGATAAACTTAGCGTTGCGAAGTCGTTCCAAGATGTGTCCTATCCGCGGTAATAGGTAGGCGTCGGGCACCGAGTGAGCGTTTAGCTGGCGATAGTCCACATCGCACATCTCCTGTCTTCTTGCCGACGAGGACGATGGGTGCGCTGTGGCAGGACTCGGGAGGGCTCGATGCGTCCGTCGCGAAGCAGTTCATCAACCTGTTCGTTAATGATTTTCTGCATGGCAGGGTTCTTTGGAAAGTACCTCTGCTTGATGGGCTTGTCGTCCTTCATGACAATCCTATGTTCGGCTATGTGAGAGGTACCGGTCATATGCTCAAATGGGGCGAGTTCCGCTTCGAGAAAGGGATTGGATCCGCGCTTCCTCAGGTCCTTCCAGTGGTGACCGTTATTAAGCTGGCTGTCACCCCTTGAGTTTGTCCTGGTGGGTGGGTAGTCGTTGGTGACTTCCGAAAGGGGTTGTTTCTCCGTGCTGCGGCGGCGTCGGCCAAAGGTTTTAAATGAAAGAGTTATTCCCTGGTGACGGCGTGGGTCGAGGTCGCGGTGTTACGGTGTGGGTCTCCACTTGTGGAAGTGCCGGTGATCGTCGTGGAGCTGCGGTAGGCTCGTTGACTTGTATTCGAGACGCCGATCGTCGAGGAGCTGCCACGGGTGGTACCGTGCAAGGTGGTGATGGTATTGGTGGCGGCGCTTGGACTGACGACTACTCGTGGGGTGACGAAGGGTGGTTTGCTTCTGCTTGTTAGCGGCGGAGTGTAGTAGGAGAGGGTAACTGGGCTTTCCCACACTGGATAGTGGTCTTGATCCCGCAGAGGAAGTCGATTCCGAGGATGATCTCGTCCAAGATGGACGGTAGCACTAGCAGTGTGGTCTTAGCCGTATCCCGTCCCAGGGTTACGGTGGTATTCAGGGCGTGGTGACGTCGGTGGTGGATCCATCTGCTAGGGCAATCCTCGTTCGTACATTCCGGCGATTATTGGTATTACCAATGTCGTCGGCTACCTTCGCGCTGACTGAGCTCCTTGACGCCCCGGTGTCCAGGGTGGCGTGAAATATCTTCCCCTCGATGCCGACCGTCGCCCGATGCGCCCCCTTCGAATCGTAAAGGTGGGGTTAGTTCTGGGGTCCTTGGTGTGTGGTCCCCGCTTGGTTCCCCGGATGGGCGAGGACTCGGTCCGGTCCCAGGTTTCGGGTCCGACAGCATTCGGTGGTCCGCACTCCCCTTCTTCCACACTGCCAGCAGAACAGGACCTGGGGATTGGGGCACTCTTGGCGGAAGTGTCCCCGTCTCTCCGCAGCGGGAACAAGCGTTCCGGACATCGATGCGAGGATTCGGGTACCTGTGCCATCATTCGATTTGTTGCTGAGGTGCCTGGAAGTTTCAGGGGTGACTCACGTTTCCTGTGGATGGTATGGGAGCTGGAAATCGTCGGGGTTGTCTGTGGGGCTAGCTGCTAGAAAGTTTGTATACAGTGCTCGATCCGGTCGCGAGTGATCTCATAAGCCGTGGCCCGTTGGATCAGAGTGGCCAGATCCTCAAAGTCTTGGCGCCTCACAAATAGCTGGTATTCCGGTCGAAGGTTCTGGTAGAGTCGCTCCAGTTCCGCGCCGGAGGTAAATTTTGCCCGCTGCATCAGGAGTCGGAGCTCCACTACATATTCCTTGCAGCTCTCGCCCGGTTGCTGGTATCTCGTCCGGATCGTGTCTTCCAATCGTTGGAAGTATTGTGGTGGGAGGAAAATTCAAGAAATTCCTTCCTGAAAATTTCCCACGACACGTCCTGCATTTGAAATGTGCGGTACCAACTTTCCGCTTTTCCGTAAGCAATCCGGAGATTACTCTGGGAAGTCGTGCGGTCCTGAGCCGGTATGCTTCGGCTTGTACTTCCAGGCGTTCGATAAATGTGAGCGGGTCCGGACTGTCCGTCAAATAAGATGCCCCAGCTCCGCAAAGTTTTTTGCCAAGGTGGCGGATGATATTTCCTCTCGTGCAGGTGGGTCCGTGTTTGTGTTCCTTGTTGGTCTGTTGCCTGGTGGTACTTCGAGTCTTAGGGGGGTGCTCCCGGTGTCGGCGGCCGTTGTGGCTTAGCTTCTGTTCCCGAGGTTCTTGTCCCTCCCAGAGGGGTCAGGGACTTATCCCTGGGGGTGGCTGCCTCTGGGAACATACTAGCCAATTCTCTGGATCGGTCCAAGGGAAGTTCCGGCTCTCGATCCTCCCGGGTGAGAAAAGTCGCTAGTCGACTGCGCAGTTCTTCGACGGTTCCTCCTTGGGGTAACCGCGAACTCAGCTAGAGGGAGTTGGAGTTCCTTCTTGCGGCGATACGAGATCCATCTTACGCCCATGGTTTCCAAAAAAGCGACAGAGAGCGGAGGGGGGGAAAATTTATAAAAAAAAATTTCGTACCGTTTGAATTGTACGCGGGTAGCGGAAATATTTATAGGTTTCGGGGTCCTTTTTGGGCACGGTGCTAGGATTCGGGCTAGGATACCGAATATTTTATAGGACTCGGGGTCCTTTGGTTGCGCACGGTGCTAGGATTCGGGGTAGGATGCCGAATGTTCACAGGACTCGGGGTCCTTTTGGTTGCGCACGGTGCTAGGATTCGGGCTAGGATGCCGAATGTTCCGGGACTCAGGGTCCTTTGGTTGCACACGGTGCTAGAATTCGGGCTAGGATGCCGGGATGTTTATAGGGAGTCTGTTGTTCGCGACGATGTTCCCCGCTTGAGGGCCGGAGCTTGACTGCCTTCTGGTGCCCGGTGTGCTCCTCTTATAGTCGCCGGCCACGTGTCCACCGCTTTCGGGACAACGTTGGAAGCGAGAGAGGAGAGGAAAAGGCTTTTTTTCAACCACACCGATTTAAATGTTCCCTTCCCATTTTCCCCAGGAAAAAAATCCCAGCGTGCTCCGGGACCCCGACAATCGAGCTTAGCTCCGTCGTAATCCGCGGCCGCTACGTGCTCCAGGGCCGGCAATGGCTTCGGATCCGACAAACGAGTGCGAGACTCCGTCCGTAATCCTGGGCCACCACGCGGTTTCGTAGAGGGAAAATGTAAGGAAAATGCTGTGTGTGTGTGTAAGAAAAAAAAAAAAAAAATTGGTCTGATCTTAGGGTCTGGGTGTCTATCTCATGGGTCTTTACGCCATGTACCCCCAAAAAAAATTTTTATTTTCTTGAGAAAAATTTATATATATTTTTTTTTTTGCGGAAAAAATATTTAAAAATTTCCCGTAATCCTTGAAGTCCCTGTTCGGGCGCCATGTAAGGAAGTTCTTGGGCTGGGATATTGTGCTCAAGGGCTCCCAGGGTCACTTACAAATATTTATTTCGGTTCAAAGACTCAAGGGGGCGAGATAAGAACGACCCTATTCAGACTCAATGGCCGGAACTCACAGCAGGTTTGGATCCGACAATCGAGCAAAGCTCCGTCAATCCCTACCCGCCACGTCTCGGAACCCGCAGCTGATCCCCGGATCCGACAACCGAGGCTAGCTCCCGTCGTAATCCTTGGTCAACCCGCGGTCCGGCCACGATCAGCAGAACCAGACACAAAAAAGAAGGGGAGAAGGGGTATCTTGCGGGCACTGTCACCAGAGATGCCGACCATAGGCCGAAATCGGCAACGGGAGGTGGATCCGACGATCGAGTGCAAGCTCCGTCGACATCTCCCTCAGCCACACGCTCCGGAACCCAACCCTGACCCTGGACCCGACAAACGAGCCCTAGCTCCGTCGTCATCCACGGCCGTTAGCGCTCCGGGACCGGCAACGGCCTCGGATCCGACAAACGAGTACAAGACTCCGTCATAATCCTTGCACCACGCGGTCCGACCACCATCGGCAGAAACAACAACAAAAGGAAAGGAAGGGGTTTGTGGGCATTGTCCGCAGGATGCCGACCATGTACCGAAACCTGCAGCGGAGTTAGATCCGAAAATCGAGTACAAGACTCCGTCGAAATCTTTCAGCCGCACGTTCCGGAGCCCGCACTGACCCTGGACCCGACAACCGAGCATCGCTCCGTCGTAATCCACGGCCACTACGCGCTCCGGGACCGGCAACAGCTTCGGATCCGACAAGCGAGTGCAAGACTCCGTCGTAATCCTTGGCCACCACGCGGTCCGGCAACGATCGGCAGAGAAACATGGGTTTTCCTAGGTGGTGGCAAAGAGAAAACTGTTCCCAGTCCCCTCCTATATTCACTCACACACAAAACACGGTCAGACAAATAGTTTTCTTTAGTTTTAAATACTTCGTTTGCTTTATTAAGTTTTTGTGCAGGGTGTACAGAGCCTCCTTGTCACAAAACTCCAGTCCAATTCGGGTTATTTTTAAAACCAAATATATCCAAAAAAATATATGATTTGCCGCTTACGTTTCCGTCCACAGCAAGTCCAGCCAGTTGATTTCCCATGCCTCCACAGGGCGGAATAGCGTCCTCACTCCATCCACATCACGCACTCGTTTTCCATTTTCTTAAAATTTTTGTTCCACTCGTCCGAAAAAACTTTTCACAGTCGGGTCGTTTTCCCGGGGTTTTTCACGTCTCGATTCTCGTCTGGCACGCGCGAAGCCTCAAGAGTATTGCCTTTCCCCTCTTTGATATTGGCGCGCGTTCCCCATATTGCGTCGGCGTCGCTGCCGCTGCGCTTGCGCTTCGGCAGTTTTCAGGCAAAATTATTTCCCCTTTGCTCGAAAACATCGGTCGGGTTGGTTGCGATTTGGTTCGATCGTCCGAAATTGTTTCCCCTTGCTCGAAAACATCGGTCGGGTTGGTTGCGATTTGGTTCGATCGTGCGACGAAAAGCTTATGTGTGTGTTGGCTTTGTGCAGGTGTTCAAACTGTTCGAAGCGGGCGAGAGTGTGTTGGTTACGCTCAGGCGTTCGATGGTTCCAATGTGTGTAGCTGCTGACGTTCGAGGTGTGTGTAGAAGAGAGCGAGAGCGCGTTGGTCGCGCTCAGGCGTTCGGTGGTTCAACTGTGCAGCCGCTGATGTTTTGAAGTGTGTGAAGAAGAGGGCGAGAGCGCGTTGGTCGCGCTCAGGCGTTCGATGGTTCAACTGTGTGCAACTGCTGCGTTGGCTATTAAAAGCTAAACCCAAAAAATATTCCTACATGGCTACAAAATTCTACATGGCTACAAATTCCTACATGGCTACGAAGTATATTTGTGAGGGCCGT
>JAECXW010000752.1:0-56960 GCA_018153365.1 Drosophila fuyamai
GTTGCTCCATTTACAAGTCCGTCACTAGTGTCTATATTGACGGTCACCATATATTTAGCAGTTGTTTTGAGATGAAGAACATATGACAAACCCTGTGTTTCAGAGGTTTTCATATTTTGAGCATATCTTAACGTGTTTTCTTTGTTTCGTGTAGATACGTTCGCAGTTTTTACTGTATCTGCAATTGTCATGCAAGCCTCAGATAAATGATTAAGGGCTTGAGCAAATGCATGGTCGCCTCTTTGGCGCATTATTTCTGTGAGCTCAAAATACTTAAAGTTGCTCCATAAACTATTTCCTGCTAAAACGCTATAAGATTTAACTTCCTCTCCGAAAATATCCAACTGTCTCCAACTGGGGAAAGCTGCTTTAGATCTCCAAAAACTATAATTGATTTTCCACCAAAACTTAAGTCAGGGCTTCGGAAAATTTGACGAAGCCGTTGGACCAAAAATGAAAGCATTTTAGATCCATTCATAGAAATTTCATCAATTATAATCAGTGAGAGATGAATCAACTTGCAATGAATTGTATTTAAACTATCATTGCTTAGAGGTCTTGAAAGATAAAACACTGAATGTAGAGTCAGTCCTCCAATTCCAAAAGCAGCTTTTCCAGTCGGAGCACATAATAAAACCGTTGCTAAGTCCGAAGCACCAGGAAGCTTATTTGCTCGCCAAGTAACAGACTGATAGATGGTAGAAATCAGTCTGCTTTTTCCTACATTGGCCCCTCCACCAACATATTCGTAAAAAATATTTTTACAGACAACATTATGCATCACATGGGCATAATATTGTCTTTGTTTGTAGTTGAGGGATCGAGTTAGCGAGCAAAGGTCATCATTGGAAACTAACGGGAGTAGTCTAATTAATTGAAGTTCGCCGTCTTCTTCAGGGTTGTTCATCGCATTGTGATCCTGAAGAATATTTGCGTTCCGCTCTAAATTTGGTACTGCCAAAGCTCCAGCTCCAAAAATTGGGAGGCAGGTTCTTCCGCATCAGGAGCATTATCTCCCCATCCTCTTGCAAATGTACCAGAACACTTTCTAACTCCATATCATCAAACACAATATAGTCAATTTTCATTGTCTTAATGGCTTCATGGTTTACTTGAAATGTATTTTCAATGTCGTTGGAAAGAAGGTCAGCTTCTTCATTTCGCCAAGGATAGAAGAGCATTAAAGCTCTCGGAAGTAATCATAAGGTGAAGAGTTAATGCTAAAGCGAACCCACCTTAAAATCAGGGGATGCCTACGTTTCTTAACGCAACCAGACCCATCCATCAGTGGATAACTTTGCTCAGCAAGTTCATCTTCGTCATCTACCTCCACATTATTTGTACCAGGCTGCGAAATCTGCTAAACAAATTCCTTGCAACTGCTCATGCATCGAAGAATTGTCCGGGAAGAAAAATTTGTGGCTTTTTTAAGCTGGAACGTAAGGCTAGCTTGTAGGTTTCAAAATTAGTTTCAAGATGGGATTCACAATGATCAAAATTGTTAAATAAAGTTGCTTCTTCATTTGAAATAGTCCTTAAAGCTTCCTTAATTTTTTCAACAAAGTTTTATGATCTTCAATATTGATTTCGTTTTCTTCTATTGGATGCAAAATAAGCGTTTCGGGCATAGGAGGATATGGAATATTGAATCGGCAGAACTCTATTAGGTAAGAAGCACCATATTTATGGCGTTGATACTGAATTACTTCTTGTAGTTCAGTATCGTCTCCATTTGTAGCAATAAACCTATCAATAAAGTTTATTATTTGCTCGGTATTTTCGGCGTCTTCGAGCTTAGGAGCACTAGCCAGCCTGGTCATGCCATGAGAATGCGGAAATCCTCTGTGCTGGAATTCGATTCTCCAATAAAAATGAGAAATATTGAATTCTCCAAAAATATCGGTTTTGAACAATTTCATTAATTGTCGCAACCTGTTATAGAAGTATCGAGAGCACGTCAATGGATCAGCCTCAGCCTCCCAATGAGCTGGTGCTGACCGTAGGCCTTTCAGGATGTGGTAGCCCTCATCATGTTGCACAAAACGGTCAACAAATGACTCATCCCGCAGATTACCAGCAGTAACCGCTCCTGACTTTTTCTGTAAAACAATTAAAATGGAATTTTTACGCGCTGCATTCGTAAAATTTATACATGTATAAAACTACAGCGCAACGACGGTCGTAAAAACGGATTTGGGATCTGGCTTGTTTTGCATAGGTTGTATTTAAATATTTCTCCGCAAGAAATAGTTAGAAAGAAAAGTTTCTTTGCGTCTTCGTCAAGCGTTAAGCTTGTTGGCGGTGCCAATGCAATGCGCTGAATTCCAGTATCATTATTTTCCAATAATGTTTCATGGCCTCCGGGATTTAAATTTTCTTCGAGCTCTGCAGCATTTTGGGAGTGATGTTGCTGGTGAAGAAGTTGCTCTACTGCTTCGCGATCAGATTCGTCCGCAATAAAAGGAATTTCATAAATTCCTTGGAGTTCTGTTAGCCATGATTCGTTTAGTGAAATGTTGTGCTTTCTGTAGAGCTCGGTATCTACTAAGTACCGTAGAGCTTCAAGGACCCGAGCGGGTCGAATAGTTTCAGTCATGAAATTGTGAGCGTACTCTAGTCTCCTTTTTAAATGGACTTGGATGACATGGGAGAGTCGAAAGAGCGTGTAAGCGCAGTCACAATATCGGGAACTGAAATTGGAACATGCACCACTGCCCCTATGATTCCACTTTGCCTATCATAGCCGAAGGAAATAATCCTCATAAAAGGGATTTTCGGTGAAATAAGGCTTCTTCGAGGCAGGTGAGTCCATTAAAGCACTCAGGGATTTCTGAGAAATCGAACCCTTTAGAAAGGCAGAGCGATGGGAGTTTGCCAAGAGAGATGGCACGTCGACAAGTGTGGCAAAAGTAAATTTGCCGGACGGACTAGGAAATTTTCTTGACAAATAAAAGGCGTTGCCAACGTTTAAGAGAGGAAATTTAGAGGAGATAGCCAGGATGTATAATCCACTTACCTGCGAACAGAACCATGTTCCTCCACAGCAAATACAAATAGCGGTTGGGCCTTGCTTAATGTTCCTGTGATACAGATCCCTCGCTGATGCTCGAATCCTTTTCGCTGTTGTCCTCGTTCCGTTCTCGATGTTCATCTTCCGAAAGTTGAGCTCTTGCGTCCATGTTTCGTTGCGACTGCCTTTGGGAGGCATCCTGTCGATTTTGGGGGTCCATCCTAAAGTTTAATAATCGATCCTCTGCTATTTGTCGAATTTATTCTTTTCGAATCCTCCGCTGTTGTCGTGTTTCCCGGCGTTTTAATGTGTTTATCCGTTGCTCCTGTGATCTTGCGATGGGATTTCTCCTGGTTGCTCTCCTGTTATCGGCGTTCCTTTCCCGTTCTCGATGCCTGTCTTCCGTAACCCTTCGCCGCTCTCGGTGTTTCTTTCATGTTCCCTTGCACGTTCCTCTGGGACCTCGCGGTGAGCAGCTCGCGCTGCGGCTTCCCAAATCCGGTATGAAATTCGAAATTCGGGATTGTTCCTCAGCAGTATTTTGCACCTGTTCTTGTCGCCGCTCCTCGATGTCCTCTCGACGAATAGCACGCAATGCGGCGTCCCGAACCCGTTCAGTATTTCGGTACTCCGGAATTGTCTTCCGAGTAGAGTTTTTAGCAGTGTTTCGCAACTGCTCTCGTCGTCGCTTCTCGGGGTCCTCTGGACGGATCGCGTATGCATCCATGTGCGTTCAGGAATTCGAAACTCCGGAATAGCCCTCCAAATAGAGTGTTCAGCAGTGTTTCGGAAGGGAAATCATGAGCACGACTTTCCGCCCGCAAGTTAGGGTTATTGCCGCGAACATTGGCGATATGTTGAGAGTTTCGAGCTCTTATTTTGGAAGCATTCCGTTCATAGCGGGCTCTACTGCGGCTTAAAGCAGCTTGACGGCGTTGCTCCTTGGACAAGTGTGATACACGTGGGATTTTTTATAATGCTGTTTGAAAATAATAATAATTATAAAATTATAGCATATAAAATCACCTACATGGAATGTCATTTTAGGATAATTTGAAAGTTATTAGTAATATATACTTACCAAAGTTTGTGTTACAAATGGCACACTATTAACGTACTTTCAATTTTTATCACTTGTAAAAAATAAAACGAATTTACACTTGTAACAGACAGAGTAATGTCGTCAATCGATACATTTTTTTATTGACTGAAAATAGGTTATAGGATTTCTGAATATTTAGCCAAGTTATCCAAGTTAAAAAAGACTATTTTAAAAACAGCAATAAAAATCATGTTTATTTTAAGTACCTGTGCTACCTGTTTTCCAATTTAAATGTTATGAATAATGTTGGACCTTATTTGTAGTGCTATTTTTTTCCGATTCGACCAATCAAAAAAGGTACTACCTGATATTGTACAGTTACAAAGCCACTCTATAAATTGCACTCATACCTTAGTTACCGGTTGCGAAATTCCGGACCTTTCTACTATTCCTTTCCCCGTACACGTGTTCATTGAACCAATAGACGGTTTGCCAAATTTGACCTGTTTACCAGGTAATAATTGGATAATCCCGTGGATTTCCTTAAATAAAATGTCTCTGTTATCTAAAAAGTAAAGGGTTGTAAACTTAAGCATGTAAACCCAGTCGCAATTTTTATGACCGTTACTGCCCGTTACTGTCACTTCCTTGTATTATAAAAGAGGCTGAAAAAGGTAGATATGTCAAATTCAAAAGAAGTATGGGTATTAAGAATGCATCATATGAATAATTTTAAAGAATATAATTTACAGATTATTCTGCAAGGGTATATCAACTTCGGCTCCGCCAGAAGTTAGCTTTCCTTTCTTTTTTTAATGAACTATTTAAAACAGAGGATTGATGCCGGCTTCCGTGATATTTATTATAAATACTCACATACTCAGCTCCCTCACCACGACGAGGTCTCGATCCACGAGAGGGAAATATTATAATAGCTTAATCTATATTGCACTTTATAAATAAAAAATTTATCATAGTCTTTAATCAATATAATAATCTATTTCTATTTTGATTAAATATATACAATTCAAATAAATTAAAATACAAAAAATAAATTAATAAACAAATGATGGCTATAGCTCGTTTTGTATGTAAAAGCAACAGCATTGCTCAGCTCATTTTCAGCAAAAATTCAATCAATTTGCATCAAATGTTTCGTAGTTGAATAAATAGTGATTGGAATTATTTTAATTGACTTAAAACTTCCTCAAGTCGATCAGTGGTTATGGATCGCAAATATTAAAATCTCCTATAATAACCAATTTTCTATTATTTTCTAAGCTGCGTATCCTTTCTGCCCGATATAACTTCATTACGAAATTATGCTATAGGAAACGTAAGATTCTTATAAATAACAATGAAGGATGTATTAAGATATTTGAATGCAATTGATTGGTGTATAGTTCTTGAGCTCGAAGACTTATTTGTCTCAAACAAAAAAACTACATTTTCGGCAATATTTTGCTTGGCATAAATCATAATTCCATGTTTGTCCATACCATTCAATCGATTGCAATCAATTCTTCTTATTATGTCGAAACCTTGTGAAGGAAAGTCTGCGCTGGGAAAAGTCCAAGTATCGATAAAAAATAAATTTGCAGAACAAATAATAGGGTCGCGATGGCTTCGAAGAGACTCAACATTATGGTAATACAGGGAGATGTCTTTGTTTCTGTTAACCACAAACTCATAATGCGTAGTCAAAAACTTTACCTCTCTTAACTTTAGAAGTTCGTCTTGGACAACTGGAGCTCCAAATCTTGTTGGAGGATCAAAGTCGCCTATAACGAAGCTCGCTTGATGCCTCTTTTAAGATGCACGGCGACTTTGCTATATGTTGCTTCTTGGCTTTTGTGGATGGTAATAGCCTCCGCAGGAACAATTGGAAATTGTTTTCGGTCAACAGAAGCATGCTCCGATCTTCAACATGGAAAAACTTGAGAGGCTTTTACTATTGGCTTTTACTTTTGATCTGGCTACAGCGCCAACCATGGGTTCAAAAAATTTAATCCAAAGTCGCGTTACTAAATTTGAGCCATTCACTAAGCAATGGTCAACTGACCAGTTGCCCCATTTACAAGTCCGTCACTAGTGTCTATATTGACGGTCACCATATATTTAGCAGTTGTTTTGAGATGAAGAACATATGACAAACCCTGTGACTCAGAGGTTTTCATATATTGAGCATATCTTAACGTGTTTTCTTTGTTTCGTGTAGATATGTTCGCACTTTTTACTGTCTCTGCAATTGTCATGCAAGCCTCAGATAAATGATTAAGGGCTTGAGCAAATGCATGGTCTCCTCTTTGGCGCATTATTTCTGTGAGCTCAAAATACTTAATGTTGCTCCATAAGCTATTTCCTGCTAAAACGCTATAAGAATTAACTTCCTCTCCGAAAATATCCAACTGTCTCCAACTGGGGAAAGCTGCTTTAGATCTCCAAAAACTATAATTGATTTTCCACCAAAACTTATGTCAGGGCTTCGGAAAATTTGACGAAGCCGTTGATCCAAAAATGAAAGCATTTTAGATCCATTCATAGAATTTTCATCAATTATAATCAGTGAGAGATGAATCAACTTGCAATGAATTGTATTTAAACTATCATTGCTTAGAGGTCTTGGAAGATAAAACACTGAATGTAGAGTCAGTCTTCCAATTCCAAAAGCAGCTTTTCCAGTCGGAGCACATAATAAAACCGTTGCTAAATCCGTAGCACCAGGAAGCTTATTTGCTCGCCAAGTAACAGACTGATAGATGGTAGAAATCAGTCTGCTTTTTCCTACACTGGCCCCTCCACCAACATATTCGTAAAAAATATTTTTACAGACAACATTATGCATCACATGTGCATAATATTGTCTTTGTTTGTAGTTGAGGGACCGAGTTAGCGAGCAAAGGTCATCATTGGAAACTAACGGGGGTAGTCTAATTAATTGAAGTTCGCCGTCTTCTTCAGGGTTGTTCATCGCATTGTGATCCTGAAGAATATTTGCGTTCCGCTCTAAATTTAATAATGCCAAAGCTCTAAACTCTTCGTCCAAAAATTGGGAGGCAGGTTCTTCCGCATCAGAAGCATTATCTCCCCATCCTCTTGCAAATCTACCAGAACTCTTTCTAATTCCATATCATCAAACACAATATAGTCAATTTTCATTGTCTTAATGGCTTCATGGTTTACTTGAAATGTATTTTCAATGTCGTTGGAAAGAAGGTCAGCTTCTTCATTTCGCCAAGGATAGAAGAGCATTAAAGCTCTCGGAAGTAATCATAAGGTGAAGAGTTAATGCTAAAGCGAACCCACCTTAAAATCAGGGGATGCCTACGTTTCTTAACGCAACCAGACCCATCCATCAGTGGATAACTTTGCTCAGCAACTTCATCTTCGTCATCTACCTCCACATTATTTGTACCAGGCTGCGAAATCTGCTAAACAAATTCCTTCCAACTGCTCATGCATCGAAGAATTGTCCGGGAAGAAAAATTTGTGGCTTTTTTAAGCTGGAACGTAAGGCTAGCTTGTAGGTTTCAAAATTAGTTTCAAGATGGGATAGAAAATGATCAAAATTGTTAAATAAAGCTGCTTCTTCATTTGAAATAGTCCTTAAAGCTTCCTTAATTTTTTAAACAAAGTTTTATGATCTTCAATATTGATTTCGTTTTCTTCTATTGGATGCAAAATAAGCGTTTCGGGCATAGGAGGATATGGCATATTGAATCGGCAGAACTCTATTAGGTAAGAAGCACCATATTTATGGCGTTGATACTGAATTACTTCTTGTAGTTTAGTATCGTCTCCATTTGTAGCAATAAACCTATCAATAAAGTTTATTATTTGCTCGGTATTTTCGGCGTCTTCGACCTTAGGAGCACTAGCCAGCCTGGTCATGCCATGAGAATGCGGAAATCCTCTGTGCTGGAATTCGATTCTCCAATAAAAATGAGAAATATTGAATTCTCCAAAAATATCGGTTTTGAACAATTTCATTAATTGTCGCAACCTGTTATAGAAGTATCGAGAGCACGTCAATGGATCAGCCTCAGCCTCCCAATGAGCTGGTGCTGACCGTAGGCCTTTCAGGATGTGGTAGCCCTCATCATGTTGCACAAAACGGTCAACAAATGACTCATCCCGCAGATTACCAGCAGTAACCGCTCCTGACTTTTTCTGTAAAACAATTAAAATGGAATTTTTACGCGCTGCATTCGTAAAATTTATACATGTATAAAACTACAGCGCAACGACGGTCGTAAAAACGGATTTGGGATCTGGCTTGTTTTGCATAGGTTGTATTTAAATATTTCTCCGCAAGAAATAGTTGGAAAGGAAAGTTTCTTTGCGTCTTCGTCAAGCGTTAAGCTTGTTGGCGGTGCCAATGCAATGCGCTGAATTCCAGTATCATTATTTTCCAGTAATGTTTCATGGCCTCCGGGATTTAAATTTTCTTCGAGCTCTGCAGCATTTTGGGAGTGATGTTGCTGGTGAAGAAGTTGCTCTACTGCTTCGCGATCAGATTCGTCCGCAATAAAAGGAATTTCATAAATTCCTTGGAGTTCTGTTAGCCATGATTCGTTTAGTGAAATGTTGTGCTTTCTGTAGAGCTCGGTATCTACTAAGTACCGTAGAGCTTCAAGGACCCGAGCGGGTCGAATAGTTTCAGTCATGAAATTGTGAGCGTACTCTAGTCTCCTTTTTAAATGGACTTGGATGACATGGGAGAGTCGAAAGAGCGTGGAAGCGCAGTCACAATATCGGGAACTGAAATTGGAACATGCACCACTGCCCCTCTGATTCCACTTTGCCTATCATAGCCGAAGGAAATAATCCCCATAAAAAGGATTTTCGGTGAAATAAGGCTTCTTAGAGGCAGGTGAGTTTATTAAAGCACTCAGGGATTTCTGAGAAATCGAACCCATTAGAAAGGCAGAGTGATGGGAGTTTGCTAAGAGAGATGCCACGTCGACAAGTGTAAAAAGTAAATTTGCCGGACGGACTAGGAAATTTTCTTGACAAATAAAAGGCGTTGCCAACGTTTAAGAGAGGAAATTTAGAGGAGATAGGCAGGATGTATAATCCACTTACCTGCGAACAGAACCATGTTCCTCCACAGCAAATACAAATAGCGGTTGGGCCTTGCTTAATGTTCCTGTGATACAGATCCCTCGCTGATGCTCGAATCCTATTCGCTGTTGTCCTCGTTCCTGTTCCAGTTCATCTTCCGAAAGTTGAGCTCTTGCGTCCATGTTTCGTGGCGACTGCCTTTGGGAGGCATCTTGTCGATTTTGTGGGTCCATCCTAAAGTTTAATAATCGATCCTCTGTCATTTGTCGACTTTATTATTTTCGCTGTTGTCGTGTTTCCCGGCGTTTAAATGTGTTTATCCGTTGCTCCTGTGATCTTGCGATGGGATTTCTCTTGGTTGCTCTCCTGTTATCGGCGTTCCTTTCCCGTTCTCGATGCCTGTCTTCCGTATCCCTTCGCCGCTCTCGGTGCTCTCCAGTGTTTCTTTCATGTTCCCTTGCACGTTCCTCTGGGACCTCGCGGTGAGCAGCTCGCGCTGCGGCGTCCCAAATCCGGTATGAAATTCGAAATTCGGGATTGTTCCTCAGCAGTATTTTGCACCTGCTCTTGTCGCCGCTCCTCACACGCTGCGGCGTCTGGAACCCGTTCAGGATTTCGGTACTCCGGAATAGTCCTCCGAGTAGAGTGTTCAGCAGTGTTTCGCAACTGCTCTCGTCGTCGCTCCTCGGGGTCCTCTGGACGGATCGCGTATGCATCCATGTCCCTAATGCGGGCTCTACTGCGGCTTAAAGCAGCTTGGCGGCGTTGCTCCTGGACAAGTGTGATACACGTGGGATTTTTTATAGTGCTGTATGAAAATAATAAAAACAAGTGAGAACGCTATCACTTTATCACTTTGAATTCGGCGATCCCTTAGAGCTGGCACCTTTACAGCACGAGCATCAGCACCAGCGCTTCTTTAGCGCATGCAGCTCTTGTCCTGCACCAATAGCTGTGTTTATGTTTATGTTTTTGAGTGCAATACTTACATACATACACACATACGCCATTGTTTGACTCAGACCTCCAATTTGGCTAACTTGATTTGATTTGCATAGTTCTTGGGATATAGTTCGGTATTGCCAAATGAAAACCATCGCAATTTCCTTTAATATCGAGAATTAACGTTGACTCTGTTGAGCACCTTGGCCAGCTGTTCCAAAGTCATCCGTTAGATGGCGCTATTGGTACCACGGGCCATGAAAGGCGGAAATGTAGGCGCTAGCCAGGCTTAAGCGTTTAATGGGTTTTTGGGCGTTAGAGTGGGCTTTTATTAGGCCAATCGATAGGTATTGACGAAACAAATACATATCAATTAAAATTTTCATAACAGCATCAAAACTGTGGCCACAGCTTGTGGCTTGTGGGCGTCAGAGGGGGCGTGGCACCATTTTGAAACAAACTTGCGCTGCGTAGGAACTCCTAAAATCTACATGCAAAATGCCAATCTTCTAGTTCGAGATCTCAGCGTTCATACGGACAGACAGACGGACAGACAGACATGGCTAGATCGACTCGGCTAGTGATCCTGAACAAGAATATATATACTTTATAGGGTCGGAAACGCTTCATTTTTTTATAGTGCTGTATGAAAATAATACAAATTATAAAATTATAGCATATAAAATCACCTACATGGAATGTCATTTTAGGATAATTTGAAAGTTATTAGTAATATATACTTACCAAAGTTTGTGTTACAAATAGCACACTATTAACGTACTTTCAATTTTTTATCACTTGTAAAAAATAAAAATAAAAAAATTTTACACTTGTAACAGATATGAATAATGTTGGTCCATAATTTTTCATTGACTGAAAATAGGTTATAGGATTTCTGAATATTTAGCCAAGTTATCCAAGTTAAAAAGACTCTTTTAAAAACAGCAATAAAAATCATGTTTATTTTAAGTACCTGAGCTACCTGTTGTCCAATTTAAATGTTATGAATTATGGCGGTCCTTATTTGTAGTGCTATTTTTTTCCGATTCGACCAATCAAAAAAAAATTGCACTCATACCTTCGTTACCGGTTGCGAAATTCCGGACCTGTCTACTATTCCTTCTCCCGTGCACGTGTTGAACCAATTGACGGTTTGCCAAATTTGACCTGTTTACCAGGTTATAATTGGATAATCCCGTGGATTTCTTTAAATAAAATATCTAAAAAGTAAGGGTTGTAAACTTAAGCATGTAAACCCAGTCGAAATTTGTATGACAGTTACTGCCCGTCCTGTCTGTCCGTCTGTCTGTTTGTATGTCCGTCTGTTTTTACGCGAATTAGTCTCTCAGTTTTAAAGATATCGAATTGAAACTTTGTACACACCCTTCTTTCTTTTGCACGCAGTATATAAGTCGGAACGGCCGGGATCGGCGGACTATATCCTATAGCTGCCATATAACTGATTGATCGGAAATGCCATAACATTGGTGTTTGTAAAGTTAGGTCATTTGGATTTTTTTATGGGTTTTATTTTTGACCAATTAACCCGACCTACCAAATTTCATAAAGATCAGCCCACTATATCCTATAGCCGTGGGTTCAAAATATTTAATCCAATGCCGCGTTACTAAATTTGAGCCATACACTAAGCAATAGTCAGTTAGCATCAACTGACCAGTTGCTCCACTTACAAGTCCGTCACCAGTGTCTATATTGACGGTCACCATATATTTAGCCGTTGTTTTGAGATGAAGAACATATGACAAACCCTGTGTTTCAGAGGTTTTCATATTTTGAGCATATCTTAAAGTTGCTCCATAAGCTATTTCCTGCTAAAACGCTATAAGAATTAACTTCCTCTCCGAAAATATCCAACTGTCTCCAACTGGGGAAAGCTGCTTTAGATCTCCAAAAACTATAATTGATTTTCCACCAAAACTTAAGTCAGGACTTCGGAAAATTTGACGAAGCCGTTGATCCAAAAATGAAAGCATTTTAGATCCATTCATAGAAATTTCATCAATTATAATCAGTGAGAGATGAATCAACTTGCAATGAATTGAATTTAAACTATCATTGCTTAGAGGTCTTGGAAGATAAAACACTGAATGTAGAGTCAGTCCTCCAATTCCAAAAGCAGCTTTTCCAGTCGGAGCACATAATAAAACCGTTGCTAAATCCGTAGCACCAGGAAGCTTATTTGCTCGCCAAGTAACAGACTGATAGATGGTAGAAATCAGACTGCTTTTTCCTACACTTACCCCTCCACCAACATATTCGTAAAAAATATTTTTACAGACAACATTATGCATCACATGTGCATAATATTGTTTGTTTGTAGTTGAGGGACCGAGTTAGAGAGCAAAGGTCATCATTGGAAACTAACGGGGTAGTCTAATTAATTGAAGTTCGCCGTCTTCTTCAGGGTTGTTCATCGCATTGTGATCCTAAAGAATATTTGCTTTCCGCTCTATATTTGGTACTGCCAAAGCTCTAAACTCTTCGTCCAAAAATTGGGAGGCAGGTTCTTCCGCATCAGGAACATTATCTCCCCATCCTCTTGCAAATCTACCAGAACTCTTTCTAACTCCATATCATCAAACACAATATAGTCAATTTTCATTGTCTTAATGGCTTCATGGTTTACTAGAAATGTATTTTCAATTTCGTTGGAAAGAAGGTCAGCTTCTTCATTTCGCCAAGGATAGAAGAGCATTAAAGCTCTCGGAAGTAATCGTAAGGTGAAGAGTTAATGCTAAAGCGAACCCACCTTAAAATCAGGGGATGCCTACGTTTCTTAACGCAACCAGACCCATCCATCAGTGGATAACTTTGCTCAGCAACTTCATCTTCGTCATCTACCTCCACATAATTTGTACCAGGCTGCGAAATCTGCTAAACAAATTCCTTCCAACTGCTCATGCATCGAAGAATTGTCCGGGAAGAACAATTTGTGGCTTTTTTAAGCTGGAACGTAAGGCTAGCTTGTAGGTTTCAAAATTAGTTTCAAGATGGGATAGAAAATGATCAAAATTGTTAAATAGAGCTGTTTCTTCATTTGAAATAGTCCTTAAAGCTTCCTTAATTTTTTAAACAAAGTTTTATGATCTTCAATATTGATTTCGTTTTCTTCTATTGGATGCAAAATAAGCGTTTCGGGCATAGGAGGATATGGCATATTGAATCGGCAGAACTCTATTAGGTAAGGAGCACCATATTTATGGCGTTGATACTGAATTACTTCTTGTAGTTCAGTATCGTCTCCATTTGTAGCAATAAACCTATCAATAAAGTTTATTATTTGCTCGGTATTTTCGGCGTCTTCGAGCTTAGGAGCACTAGCCAGCCTGGGCATGCCATGAGAATGCGGAAATCCTCTGTGCTGGAATTCGATTCTTCAATAAAAATGAGAAAGATTGAATTCTCCAAAAATATCGGTTTTGAACAATTTCATTAACTGTCGCAACCTGTTATAGAAGTATCGAGAGCACGTCAATGGATCAGCCTCAGCCTCCCAATGAGCTGGTGCAGACCGTAGGCCTTTCAGGATGTGGTAGCCCTCATCATGTTGCACAAAACGGTCAACAAATGACTCATCCCGCAGATTACCAGCCGTAACCGCTCCTGACTTTTTCCGTAAAACAATTAAAATGGAATTTTTACGCGCTGCATTCGTAAAATTTATACATGTATAAAACTACAGCGCAACGACGGTCGTAAAAACGGATTTGGGATCTGGTTTGTTTTGCATAGGTTGTATTTCCTTTAAATATTTCTCCGCAAGAAATAGTTGGAAAGGAGAGTTTCTTTGCGTCTTCGTCAAGCGTTAAGCTTGTTGGCCGACGACCTTCACCCGGTGCATATGCAATGCGCTGAATTCCAGTATCACTATTTTCCAATAATGTTTCATGGCCTCCGGGATTTAAATTTCCTTCGAGCTCTGCAGCATTTTGGGATTGATGTTGCTGGTGAAGAAGATTATCTACTGCTTCGCGATCAGATTCGTCAGCAATAAAAGGAATTTCATAAATTCCTTGAAGTTCTGTTAGCCATGATTCGTTTAGTGAAATGTTGTGCTTTCTGTAGAGCTCGGTATCTACTAAGTACCGTAGAGTTTCAAGGACCCGAGCGGGTCGAATAGTTTCAGTCATGAAATTGTGAGCGTACTCTAGTCTCCTTTTTAAATGGACTTGGATGACATGGGAGAGTCGAAAGAGCGTGGAAGCGCAGTCACAATATCGGGAACTAAATTTGGAACATGCACCACTGCCCCTCTGATTCCCTTTTGACTATCATAGCCGAAGGAAATAATCCCCAAAAAAGGGATTTTCGGTGAAATAAGGCTTCTTCGAGGCAGGTGAGTCCATTAAAGCACTCAGGGATTTCTGAGAAATCGAACCCATTAGAAAGGCAGAGTGATGGGAGTTTGCCAAGAGAGATGGCACGTCGACAAGTGTAAAAAGTAAATTTGCCGGACGGACTAGGAAATTTTCTTGACAAATAAAAGGCGTTGCCAACGTTTAAGAGAGGAAATTTAGAGGAGATAGCCAGGATGTATAATCCACTTACCTGCGAACAGAACTATGCTCCTCCACAGCAATTACAAATAGCGGTTGGGCCTTGTTTAATGTTCCTGTGATACAGATCCCTCGCTGATGCTCGAATCCTTTTCGCTGTTGTCCTCGTTCCTGTTCCAGTTCATCTTCCGAAAGTTGAGCTCTTGCGTCCATGTTTCGTTGCGACTGCCTTTGGGAGGCATCTTGCCGATTTTGGGGGTCCATCCTAAAGTTTAATAATCGATCCTCTGCCATTTGTCGAATTTATTCTTTTCGAATTCTCCGCTGTTGTCGTGTTTCCCGGCGTTTTAATGTGTTTATCCGTTGCTCCTGTGATCTTGCGATGGGATTTCTCCTGGTTGCTCTCCTGTTATCGGCGTTCCTTTCCCGTTCTCGATGCCTGTCTTCCGTATCCCTTCGCCGCTCTCGGTGCTCTCCAGTGTTTCTTTCATGTTCCCTTGCACGTCCCTCTGGGACCTCGCGGTGAGCAGCTCGCGCTGCGGCGTCCCAAATCCGGTATGAAATTCGAAATTCGGCATTGTTCCTCAGCAGTATTTTGCACCTGCTCTTGTCGCCGCTCCTCACGCGCTGCGGCGTCCGGAACCCGTTCAGGATTTCGGTACTCCGGAATAGTTCTCCGAGTAGAGTGTTCAGCAGTGTTTCGCAACTGCTCTCGTCGTCGCTCCTCGGGGTCCTCTGGACGGAAACTCATTAGTAATATATACTTACCAAAATTTGTGTTACAAATAGCACGCTATTAACGTACTTTTAATTTTTATCACTTGTAAAAAATAATTTTTGCACTTGTAACAGACAGAGTAACGTCGTCAATCGATACATTTTTTCATTGACTGATCTACGGGTTATAGGATTTCTGAATATTTAGCCAAGTTATCCCATAAAAAGAATTATCCCTTGACCCTTTAAAGGTTCCCTAGTTTGACTCTTTTAAAAACGGCAATAAAAATCATGTTTATTTTAAGTACCTATGCTACCTGTTGTCCAATTTAAATGTTATGAATAATGTTGGTCTTAATTTGTAGTCCTATTTTTTCCGATTCGACCAATCATGATATTGTACAGTTACAGGGCCACCCTATAAATTGCACTCATACCTTCGTTACCGGTTGCGAAATTCCGGACTTGTCTACTATCAAATTTTGTGACAGATAATCAGTGAGCATTGTACTTGATAAATACTTTTTTAAAGTTAAAAAGAAAATTGTCCTTTTTAATTCCTTTTTAACTTTAGCCGCGCAGACAGTCGGCTCTGTTACAGTTAAAAATAATTAATCCTTTATGTTTCAGTAAAAAAAAAGATGTATTAAGGGGGGTATGGTTTATTCGGCCAATAATATCTATTTTCAGGATTTTTTTTCCGCGATACGGTTAATGTCAGATCAATTATTTTATAACCATATTAAAGTTCAACATTTAAAATAAGTTTTCAAAAAAAAATAATAAATAAATGAGCCGTTCACAGCAAAGCTCCGTAGGCGCATCTAAGAAAAAAGGTTTTGCGGTGAACAGCTGTTAACTCGTTACAGGAATATCAGAAAAATTGTTTATTAGTTAATATGTTTCTAGGCAACTACGTTGAGTTTTTTTATTCAATATTTGGATTTTTGGTAACACTTTAAAGTCAAAAACGTCATTTTACCCTAATAATTCGATATATTTGTTATTATAAAATTACAAATTGTAAGGATGCTAATCACGGGCCAGGTAACATACAAAGTCGTACCAGGGTACTCCAAAGAAATATTTATATATTCGCGGGGACAGACAGGACAGGTGGCCAAATGGCCAGAGTTGTTGGGCATGGTGGAACAGGGGTGCAGTTGAGCCGGTCCCGTGAGTCCGGGTGACGACCGTTCCGCAGCCCTACCGGGATGTTGTCGGAACGGGTCCGATCCCGTGCGCCGGGTGCCGGACTCGTTTGACCAAACGAATGTGTTTTGGTGCCCAGGTTCGACGGCTACGTGAGCCGCCGGCCTGGCTCCGTAGGAATCCCGAGGTGAATAGCGGCCCCGTCAGCCGGGAGCCGTGTACAAACCGGAAAGGGGTGGGAGTGGCTCCCATGGCCGCAGCGTCCACGACCCCGAAAACCCGGGTCACCACGGCCGCGGCGTTTGCGACCTCGAAAACCCGGGTGCCGCTCCCGCCTTGGCTGCCGAGCCACGTGAGGGACTTGAGGAAGGGGAAGTGATCTCCACGGCCGCGGTGTTTCTTTAATAAATTTAGTATGTTGAAAACGCAAGTTCAACACACAAAATTTCTAATATCAAATTTTGTGACAAATAATCAGTGAGCATTGTAAATGATAAATACACTATTTTAAAATTAAAAAGAAAATTGCTGTTTTTAATTCCTTTTTAACTTTCGCCGCGCAGACAGTCGGTTCTGTTACAGTTAAAAATAATTAATCCGCAGCGTCCACGACCCCGCAAACCCGGGTGTAGCTCGCGTCTTGGTCACTGAGCCAGGTGAGGATCTCGAGGAAATGGTCTTTACGGCCGCGGCGTTTGCGACCCCGAAAACCCGGGTGCCGCTCCCGCCTTGGCTGCCGAGCCATGTGAGGGACTTGGGGAAAGGGAATTGATCTCCACGGTCGCGGGGTTTCTTTAATAAGTTTAGTATGTTGAAAACGCAAGTTCAACACACAAAAATTCTAATATCAAATTTTGTGACAAATAATCAGTGAGAATTGTACTTGATAAATACTCTTTTTTAAAATTAAAAAGAAAATTGCCCTTTTTAATTCCTTGCTGACTCTAGCCGCGCAGACAGTCGGCTCCCGAAAACCCGGGTGTCGTTCGCGCTCGGTATTTTTCCCCTTTTCCCCACCCGGGGGGCCAAATTCTTTTTTTTATTTTATAAAAAAAAAACTATATTTTGTGTCAAATAATCTGAGCATACTTTTAAATTAAAAAAATGGTGAGGATCTCGAGAAAATAATTTTCGCCACGGGTGGCTTCGCGGCCAGGTGAGGATCTCGAGAAAATGGTTTTTACGGCCGCGGCGTTTGCCGACCCCGAAACCCGGGTGCCGCTCCCGCCTTGGCTGCCGAGCCATGTGAGGTCCTCGAGGAGATGGGAAAAATGGTCTGAAAACCCGGGTGCCGGGTGCCCGGGAAAGTGATCTCCACGGACGCTGTGTTTCTTTAATAAGTTTAGTATGTTGAAAACGCAAATTCAACACACAAAATTTCTAATATCAAATTTTGTGACAAATAATCAGTGAGCATTGTACTTGATAAATACTCTTTTTTAAAAAAAGAGTAGACAGTCGGCTCTGTTACAGTTAAAAATAATTAATCCGCAGCGTCCACGACCCCGAAAACCCGGGTGTCGTTCGCGCCTTGGTCACTGAGCCAGGTGAGGATCTCAAGGAAATGGTTTTTACGACCGCGGCGTTTGCGACCCCGAAAACCCGTGCAGACAGTCGGCTCTGTTACAGTTAAAAATAATTAATCCGCAGCGTCCACGACCCCGAAAACCCGGGTGTCGTTCGCGCCTTGGTCACTGAGCCAGGTGAGGATCTCAAAGGAAATGGTTTTTACGGCCGCGGCGTTTGCGACCCCGAAAACCCGGGTGCCGCTCCCGCCTTGGCTGCCGAGCCATGTGAGGCCCTCGAGGAGATGGGAAAAATGGTCCCCACGGTTTGCTAAATTTGACCTGTTTAGATTTCTTTAAATAAAATGTCTATGTTATCTAAAAAGTAAAGGGTTGTAAACTGAAGCATGTAAACCCAGTCGAAATTTTTATGACCGTTACTGCCTGTCCTGTCTGTCCGTCTGTCTGTCTGTCTGTTTTTACGCGAATTAGTCTCTCAGTTTTAAAGATATCGAATTTAAACTTTATACACACCCTTCTTTCTTTTGCACGCAGTATATAAGTCGGAACGGCCGGGATCGGCGGACTATATCCTATAGCTGCCATATAACTGATTGATCGGAAATGCCATAACTTTGGTGTTTGTAAAGTTAGGACATTTGGATTTTCTATGGGGTTTATTTTTGACCAATCAACCCGACCTACCAAATTTCATAAAGATCGGCCCACTATATCCTATAGCCGTGGGTTCAAAATATTTAATCCAATGTCGCGTTACTAAATTTGAGCCATTCACTAAGCAATGGTCAGTTAGCATCAACTGACCAGTTGCTTCACTTACAAGTCCGTCACTAGTGTCTATATTGACGGTCACCATATATTTAGCAGTTGTTTTGAGATGAAGAACATATGACAAACCCTGTGTTTCAGAGGTTTTCATATTTTGAGCATATCTTAACGTGTTTTCTTTGTTTCGTGTAGATATGTGTGCAGTTTTTACTGTATCAACAGCAGTGGAAACAAATTCTTCCATCCCAATTTGCGCTAGTTTTTGGGAATTGTAATGTTAACTTCTTCGTTAGAAATTGGGTGAAACAACTCTTTGTTTAAAGTATCTGCAATTGTCATGCAAGCCTCAGATAAATGATTTAGGGCTTGAGCAAATCATGGTCGCCTCTTTGGCGCATTATTTCTGTGAGCTCAAAATACTTAAAGTTGCTCCATAAGCTATTTCCTGCTAAAACGCTATAGGAATTAACTTCCTCTCCGAAAATACCCAACTGTCTCCAACTGGGGAAAGCTGCTTTAGATCTCCAAAAACTATAATTGATTTTCCACCAAAACTTAAGTCAGGACTTCGGAAAATTTGACGAAGCCGTTGATCCAAAAATGAAAGCATTTTAGATCCAACCATAGAAATTTCATCAATTATAATCAGTGAGAGATGAATCAACTTACTGTATTGTATTTAAACTATCATTTCTTAAATGGTCTTGGAAGAGAAAACACTGAATGTACAGTCAGTCCTCCAATTCCAAAAGCAGCTTTTCCAGTCGGAGCACATAATACAACTTTTGCTGAATCCGTAGCACCAGGAAGCTTATTTGCTCGCCAAGTCACAGACTGATAGATGGTAGAAATCAGTCTCATTTTTCCTACACCGGCCTCTCCACCAACATATTCGGAAAAAATATTTTTAGAAACAACATTATGCATCACATGTGCATAATATTGTCTTTGTTTGTAGTTGAGGGACCGAGTTAGCGAGCAAAGGTCATCATTGGAAACTAACGGGGGTAGTCTAATTAATTGAAGTTCGCCGTCTTCTTCAGGGTTGTTCATCGCATTGTGATCCTGAAGAATATTTGCGTTCCGCTCTATATTTGGTACTGCCAAAGCTCTAAACTCTTCGTCTAAAAATTGGGAGGCAGGTTCTTCCGCATCAGGAGCATTATCCTCTTGCAAATCTACCAGAACTCTTTCTAACTCCATATCATCAAACACAAAATAGTCCATTTTTGTCTAAATGGCTTCATGGTTTACTCGAAATGTATTTTCAATGTCGTTGGAAAACAGTTCAGCTTCTTCATTTCGTCAAGGATAGAAGAGCATTAAAAGCTCTCGGAAGTAATCGGAAGGTGAACCGAACCTTAAAATCAGGGGATGCCTACGTTTCTTAACGCAACCAGACCCATCAATCAGTGGATAACTTTGCTCAGCAACTTCATCTTCGTCATCTAATTCCACATTATTTGCTTCATCATAGTCATCCCCATGCTTAATAGTAGATCGTGCATTCCGCTTGACAAATCTGTACCAAGCTGCGAAATCTGCAAAACAAATTCCTTCCAACTGCTCATGCCTTTGCACATATCGGTAAAGAATATTACGCTCAAAAATATCCACTGAGCGAACCATTCTAACTCGTTTTTCTGGATGGTAAGTGTTTAATAAATAGTACCATCACTTGCCTCCGACATATGCAGACCCAAAATACTATATTGTAAACTGCTTCTTTGGGCCGATAGTTCTGTAGCGTTAATAAACGTATTCCCTAGGTGCTGTAATTTCCTTTTAATGGATATATTCCCATGGCTTACTTTCGCCATGACTTCACGGAGCAACTTCGATACGCCTCTGTTTGATTCGTTTATGTAGTTAATAATATAACTACAACAGGCGTACGCATCTAGGATAAATTGAATATCCACATTAGCTCGGTTAGCCTAGCATATCTCTATTAGAAGCATTAAGCAGTCGGTCGAAGAATTGTCCGGGAAGAAAAATTTGTGGCTTTTTTAAGCTGGAACGTAAGACTAGCTTGTAGGCTTCAAAATTAGTTTCAAGGTGGGACAGAAAATAATCAAAATTGTAAAATAAAGTTACGTCTTCATTTGAAATAGTCCTTAAAGCTTCCCTAACTTTTTTAACAAAGTTTTATGATCTTCAATATTGACTTCGTTTTCTTCTATTGGATGCATAATAAGCGTTTCGGGCATAGGAGGATATGGCATATTAAATCGGCAGAACTCTTTTACGTTAGAAGCACCATATTTATGGCGCTGATACTGAATAACTTCTTGTAGTTCAGTATCGTCTCCATTTGTAGCAATAATCCTATCAATAAAGTTTATTACTTGCTCGGTATTTTCGGCGTCTTCGAGCTTAGGAGCACCAGCAAGCCATTACATGCCATGAGAATGCGGAGATCCTCTGTACTGGAATTCGATTCTCCAGTGAAATTGAGAAAGATTGAATTCCCCAAAAATATCGCTTTCAAACAATTTCAATAATTTTTGAAACCTGTTATAGAAGTATCCAGAGCACGTCACTGGATCGGATCGGAATAACCGAGCCATTTCGGAGCTGGAAAGAGCTACCGCTTCGTCCTCGCATATAGCCCTATTATCCAATTGAAGAGATAGGATAACTAAAAGTTCATTCCAAGAGTTTTAAAAAACGTTGGAAGCCCAAATTGTCGAATCATGGCTATAACTATTTTTTTTTCTGCCTCCCAATGAGCTGGTGCAGACCGAAGGCCTTTCAGGATGTGGTAGCCATCATCATGTTGCACAAGACGGTCAACAAATGATTCATCCCGCAGATTACCAGCGGTAACCGCTCCTGACTTTTTTCGTAAAACAATTAAAATGGAATTTTGTATGCGCTGCATTCGTAAAATTTATACATGTATAAAACTTTTGGAACTACAGCGCAACGACGGTCGTAAAAACGGATTTGGGATCTGGCTTTTTTTGCATAGGTTGTATTTCCTTTAAATATTTCTCTGCAAGAAATAGTTGGAAAGGAAAGTTTCTCTGCGTCTTCGTCAAGCGTTAAGCTTGTTGGCCGACGACCTTCACCCGGTGCCAATGCAATACGCTGAATTCCAGTATCATTATTTTCCAATAATGTTTCATGGCCTCCGGGATTTAAATTTTCTTCGAGCTCTGCAGCATTTTGGGAGTGATGTTGCTGGTGAAGAAGTTGCTCTACTGCTTCGCGATCAGATTCGTCCGCAATAAAAGGAATTTCATAAATTCCTTGGAGTTCTGTTAGCCATGATTCGTTTAGTGAAATGTTGTGCTTTCTGTAGAGCTCGGTATCTACTAAGTACCGTCACTAACCATACAACATATAGACTGGTCATTTCATACAACGAATTTGGTCACAAAATTTTTCAATCGGGGGGCCCCAATGCTGGAATCGGCAGGCCCCGACACTTCGTGTGCCTTCGGGTTTTTTCGCTCTCGTTCTAATTCTTATTTTGACGCTCGCGCTCGAGTTCGGTCGTTCAGTCGCAGAGACGCGCATTTTGAAGAAGGTTGCGCCTGCGCTTGAATTAGTCTTTATATGTATGCGTGTTCATGCATTCTCATACAGGGGTGCATGTGTAAGTTTATTTCAATTCGATGCGGCAAGAATATTTTGTCTTTTGCTACTTTTCAGACTTGGTACCCTAACAATATGGGCGTATTCACTATTTGGTTAATGATCAAAATAAGAATATTATATGTTATAGTATATTTTTAATATTTCAGCATAAATTTAATTTTGGTTTGCAAATTCATATCAGTAGTAGCTGTAAAATGTTTTGCATATATATATGTATTCCGATAAATAGAAATCAATCTACTGATATACGAACAGGGCATATCGCAGTCGGGTCACAAAAAACACCGACTGCTTTTAAGTGGATCAGAAAACTTCAAACCAAATCAGCTTTGGTTGTTGTTCTGCGAGCGGATGGTGCCTGCATACCCTACCGACGATTGAATTTTAGGGAGGGGACAGAAACAAGAAAAAAAAAACAAACAAAAGCCAAACAGCCGTTCTTGTTTCTGTCCCTACCCCTAAAATTCAATCGTCGGTGGGTATGCAGGCACCATCCGCTGAGAACAACAACCAAAGCTGTTTGGTTTGAAGTTTTCTGATCCTAAAGCAGTCGGTGTTTTTGTGACCGCTGCGATATGCCCTGTTCGTATATCAGTAGATTGATTTCTATTTATCGGAATACTATATATATGCAAAACATTTTACAGCTACTACTGATATGAATTTGCAAACCAAAATTAAATTTATGCTGAAATATTAAAAAATATACTATAACATATAATATTCTTATTTTGATCATTAACCAAATAGTGAATACGCCCATATTGTTAGGGTACCAAGTCTGAAAGTAGCAAAGACAAAATTCTTGCCGCATCGAATTGAAATAAACTCATGACCCTGTATGAGAATGCATGAACACGCATACATATAAAGACTAATTCAAGCGCAGGCGCAACCTTCTTCAAAATGGCGTCTCTGCGACTGAACGACCGAACTCGAGCGCGAGCGTCAAAATAAGAATTAGAACGAGAGCGAAAAAACCCGAAGGCCACGAAGTGTCGGGGCCTGCCGATTCCAGCATTGGGGCCCCTGATTGAAAAATTTTGTGACCAAATTCGTTGTATGAAATGACCAGTCTATGTTGTATGGTTAGTGGTACCGTAGAGCTTCAAGGACCCGAGCGGGTCGAATAGTTTCAGTCATGAAATTGTGAGCGTACTCTAGTCTCCTTTTTAAATGGACTTGGATGACATCGGCGAGTCGAAAGAGCATGGAACCACAGTCACAATATTGGGAACTGAAATTGGAACATGCACCACTGCCTCTCTGATTCCACATTGCCTTTCATAGCCGAAGGAAATAATCCTCATAAAAGGGATTTTCGGTGAAATAAGGCTTCTTCGAGGCAGGTGAGTCCATTTAAGCACTCAGGGATTTCTGAGAAATCGAACCCATTAGAAAGGCAGAGCGATGGGAGTTTGCCAAGAGAGATGGCCTATCGACAAGTGTGGCAAAAGTAAATTTGCCGGACGGACTAGGAAATTTTCTTGACAAATAAAAGGCGTTGCCAACGTTTAAGAGAGGAAATTTAGAGGAGATAGCCAGGATGTATAATCCACTTACCTGCGAACAGAACCATGTTCCTCCACAGCAAATACAAATAGCGGTTGGGCCTTGCTTAATGTTCCTGTGATACAGATCCCTCGCTGACGCTCGAATCCTATTTCGCTGTTGTCCTCGTTCCTGTTCCAGTTCATCTTCCGAAAGTTGAGCTCATACGTCCATGTTTCGTTGCGACTGCCTTTGTGAGGCATCCTGTCCATTTTTGGGGGTCCATCCTAAAGTTTTATAATCGATCCTCTGCCATTTGTGGAATTTATTCTTCCCGAATCCTCCGCTGTTGTCGTGTTTCCTGGCGTTGTAATGTGTTTATCCGTTGCTTCTGTGATCTTGCGATGGGATTTCTCCTGGTTTCTCTCCTGTTATCGGCGTCCCTTCTCGACTTTCACGACTTTCCTTCCAAAAGTTAGGGTTATTGCCGCGAACATTGGCGATATGTTGAGAGTTTCGAGCTTTTATTTGGGACGCATTCCGTTCATAGCGGGCTCTACTGCGGCTTAAAGCATTTTGGCGGCGTTGCTCCTGGGACAAGTGTGATACACGTGGGATTTTGTATAGTGCTGTATGAAAATAAGACAAATTATAAAATGATAGCATAAAAAATCACCTACATGGAATGTCATTTTAGGATAATTTGAAAGGTATTAGTAATATATACTTACCAAAGTTTTTGTTACAAATAGCACGCTATTAACGTACTTTTAATTTTTAACACTTGTAAAAAATAATTTTTGCACTTGTATCAGACAGAGTAACGTCGTCAATCGATACATTTCTTCATTGACTGATCTACGGGTTATAGGATTTCTGAATATTTAGCCAAGTTATCCCATTAAAAGAATTATCCCTTGACCCTTTAAAGGTTCCCTAGTTTGACTCTTTTAAAAACGGCAATAAAAATCATGTTTATTTTAAGTACCTGTGCTACCTGTTATCCAATTTAAATGTTATGAATAATGTTGGTCCTTATTTGTAGTGCTATTTTTTCCGATTCGACCAATCAAAAAAGGTATTACCTGATATTGTACAGTTACAAAGCCACTCTATAAAATGCACTCATACCTTCGTTAACGGTTGCGAAATTCCGGACCTGTCTACTATTCCTTCCCCCGTGCACGTGTTGAACCAATTGACGGTTTGCCAAATTTGACCTGTTTACCAGGTTTTAATTGGATAATCCCGTGGATTTCTTTAAATAAAATGTCTCTGTTATCTAAAAAGTAAAGGGTTGTAAACTTAAGCATGTAAACCCAGTCGAAATTGTTATGACCGTTACTGCCCGTCCTGTCTGTCCGTCTGTCTGTCTGTCTGTCCGTCTGTTTTTACGCGAATTAGTCTCTCAGTTTTAAAGATATCGAATTGAAACTTTGTACACACCCTTCTTTCTTTTGCACGCAGTATATAAGTCGGAACGGCCGGGATCGGCGGACTATATCCTATAGCTGCCATATAACTGATTGATCGGAAATGCCATATTTTTGGTGTTTGTAAAGTTAGGTCATTTGGATTTCCTATGGGTTTTATTTTTGACCAATCAACCCGACCTACCAAATTTCATAAAGATCGGACCACTATATCCTATAGCCGCCATATAACTGATTGATCGGAAATGCCATAACTTTGGTGTTTGTAAAGTTAGGACATTTGGATTTTCTAGGGGTTTTATTTTTGACCAATCAACCCGACCTACCAAATTTCATAAAGATCGGCCCACTATATCCTATAGCCGTGGGTTCAAAATATTTAATCCAAAGTCGCATTACTAAATTTGAGCCATTCACTAAGCAATGGTCAGTTAGCCTCAACTGACCAGTTGCTCCATTTACAAGTCCGCCACTAATGTCTATATTGACGGTCACCATATATTTAGCCGTTGTTTTGAGATGAAGAACATATGACAAACCCTGTGTTTCAGAGGTTTTCATATTTTGAGCATATCTTAACGTGTTTTCTTTGTTTCGTGTCACTAATGTCTATATTGACGGTCACCATATATTTAGCCGTTGTTTTGAGATGAAGAACATATGACAAACCCTGTGTTTCAGAGGTTTTCATATTTTGAGCATATCTTAACGTGTTTTCTTTGTTTCGTGTAGATATGTGCGCAGTTTTTACTGTATCAACAGCAGTGGAAAAAAATTCTTCCGTCCCAATTTGCGCTAGTTTTTGGGAATTGTAATGTTAACTTCTTCGTTAGAAATTGGGTGAAACAACTCTTTGTTTAAATAGCTCTATATCTGCAATTGTCATGCAAGCCTCATATAAATGATTTAGGGCTTGAGCAAATGCATGGTCGCCTCTTTGGCGCATTATTTCTGTGAGCTCAAAATACTTAAAGTTGCTCCATAAGCTATTTCCTGCTAAAACGCTATAGGAATTAACTTTCTCTCCGAAAATACCCAACTGTCTCCAACTGGGGAAAGCTGCTTTAGATCTAAAAAACTATAGTTGATTTTCCACCAAAACTTAAGTCAGGACTTCGGAAAATTTGACGAAGCCTTTGATCCAAAAATGAAAGCATTTTAGATCCAACCATAGAAATTTCATCAATTATAATCAGTGAGAGATGAATCAACTTATTGTATTGTATTTAAACTATCATTGCTTAAAGGTCCTCCAATTCCAAAGCAGCTTTTCCAGTCGGAGCACATAATACAACTTTTGCTGAATCCGTAGCACCAGGAAGCTTATTTGCTCGCCAAGTCACAGACTGCTTTTCCTACACCGGCCCCTCCACCAACATATTCTTAAAAATATTTTTACAAACAACATTATGCATCACATGTGCATAATATTGTCTTTGTTTGTAGTTGAGGGACCGAGTTAGCGAGCAAAGGTCATCATTGGAAACTATCGGGGAGAGTCTAATTAATTGAAGTTCGCCTTCTTTTTCAGGGTTGCTCATCGCATTGTGATCCTGAAGAATATTTGCGTTCCGCTCTATATTTGGTACTGCCAAAGCTCTAAACTCTTCGGCCAAAAATTGGGAGGCAGGTTCTTCCGCATCAGGAGCATTATCTTCCCTATCCTCTTGCAAATCTACCAGAACTCTTTCTAACTCCATATCATCAAACACAAAATAGTCCATTTTTGTCTTAATGGCTTCATGGTTTACTCGAAATATATTTTCAATGTCGTTGGAAAGAAGTTCAGCTTCTTCATTTCGCCAAGGATAGAAGAGCATTAAAAGCTCTCGGAAGTAATCGGAAGGTGAAGAGTTAATGCTAAAGCGAACCCACCTTAAAATCAGGGGATGCCTACGTTTCTTAACGCAACCAGACCCATCCATCAGTAGATAACTTTGCTCAGCAACTTCATCTTCGTCATCTACCTCCACATTATGTGCTTCATCATAGTCTTCCCCATGCTTAACGGCAGATCGTGCATTCCGCTTGACAAATTTGTACCAGGCTGCGAAATCTGCTAAACAAATTCCTTCCAACTGCTCATGCCTTTGCACATATCGGTCAAGAATATTACGCTCAAATATATCCACTGAGCGAACCATTCTAACTCGTTTTTCTGGATGGCAAGTGTTTAATAAAATAGTACCATCACTTGCATTCCGACATATGCAGACCCAAAATACTATATTGTAAGCTGCTTCCTTGGGCCGATAGTTCTGGTGCGTTAATAAACATATTCCCTAGGTGCTGTAATTTCCTTTAAATGGATATATTCCCATGGCTTATTTCTGCTATGGCTTCACGGAGCAACTTCGATACGCCTCTGTTTGATTTGTTTCTGTAGTTAATGATATAACTACAACAGGCGTACGCATCTAGGATAAATTGAATATCCATATTAGCTCGGTGTAAGCCTAGAATATCTTTATTAGAAGCATTGAGCAGTCGGTAGAAGAATTGTACGGGAAGAAAAATTGTTGGCTTTTTTAAGCTGGAACGTAAGACTAGCTTGTAGGCTTCAAAATTAGTTTCAAGGTGGGACAGAAAATGATCAAAATTGTTAAATAAAGCTACTTCTTCATTTGAAATAGTCCTTTAAGCTTCCCTAACTTTTTAAACAAAGTTTTATGATCTTCTATATTGACTTCGTTTTCTTCTATTGGATGCAAAATAAGCGTTTCGTGCATAGGAGGATATGGCATATTGAATCGGCAGAACTCTATTAGGTAAGAAGCACCATATTTATGGCGCTGATACTGAATTACTTCTTGTAGTTCAGTATCGTCTCCATTTGTAGCAATAAACCTATCAATAAAGTTTATTACTTGCTCGGTATTTTCGGCGTCTTCGAGCTTAGGAGCACCAGCAAGCCATTACATGCCATGAGAATGCGGAGATCCTCTGTGCTGGAATTCGATTCCCCAATACAAATGAGAAAGATTGAATTCCCCAAAAATATCGCTTTTGAACAATTTCAATAATTGTCGAAACCTGTTATAGAAGTATCCAGAGCACGTCACTGGATCGGATCGGAATAACCGAGCCATTTCGGAGCTGGAAAGAGCTACCGCTTCGTCCTCGCATATAGCCCTATTATCCAATTGAAGAGATAGGATAACTAAAAGTTTATTCCACTTAGTTTCAGCAGCGGAAAGAGTTTTGAAAAACGTGGGCAGCCCAAATTGTCGAATCATGGCTATACCTTTTTTTCTCAGCCTCCCAATGAGCCGGTGCAGACTGTAGGCCTTTCAGGGTGTGGTAGCCATCATCATGTTGCACAAAACGGTCAACAAATGACTCATCCCGCAGATTACCAGCAGTAACCGCTCCTGAATATTTCCGTAAAACAATTAAAATGGAATTTTGTACGCGCTGCATTCGTAAAATTTATACATGTATAAAACTACAGCGCAACGACGGTCATAAAAACGAATTTGGGATCTGGCTTGTTTTCCATAGGTTGTATTTCCTTTAAATATTTCTCCGCAAGAAATAGTTGGAAAGGAAAGTTTCTCTGCGTCTTCGTCAAGCGTTAAGCTTGTTGGCCGACGACCTTCACCCGGTGCCAATGCAATGCGCTGAATTCCAGTATCATTATTTTCCAATAATGTTTCATGGCCTCCGGGATTTAAATTTTCTTCGAGTTCTGCAGCATTTTGGGAGTGATGTTGCTGGTGAAGAAGATTCTCTACTGCTTTGCGATCAGATTCGTCCGCAATAAAAGGAATTTGATGAATTTCTTGATGTTCTGTTAGCCATGATTCGTTTAGTGAACTGTTGTGCTTTCTGTAGAGTTCGGTACTAAGTACCGTATAGCTTCAAGGACCCGAGCGGGTCGAATAATTTCAGTCATGAAATTGTGACGTACTCTAGTCTCCTTTTTAAATGGACTTGGATAAATGGGTAGAGTCAAAAGAGCGTGGGAGCGCTGGCACAATATCGGGAACTGATATTGAAACATTCAACCCTGCCCCTCTGATTCCACGTTGCCTTTCATAGCCGAGGGAAATATACCTCATAACTTACCTGCGAACAGAACCAAGTTCCTCCACAGCAAATACAAATAGCGGTTGGGCCTTGCTTAATGTTCCTGTGATACAGATCCCTCGCTGATGCTCGAATCCTATTTCGCTGTTGTCCTCGTTCCTGTTCCAGTTCATCTTCCGAAAGTTGAGCTCATACTTCCATGTTTCGTTGCGACTGCCTTTGTGAGGCATCCTGTCCATTTTTGGGGGTCCATCCTAAAGTCCGACCTTCACACGGTGCCAATGCAATGCGCTGAATTCCAGTATCATTATTTTCCAATAATGTTTCATGGCCTCCGGGATTTAAATTTTCTTCGAGCTCTGCAGCATTTTGGGAGTGATGTTGCTGGTGAAGAAGTTGCTCTACTGCTTCGCGATCAGATTCGTCCGCAATAAAAGGAATTTCATAAATTCCTTGGAGTTCTGTTAGCCATGATTCGTTTAGTGAAATGTTGTGCTTTCTGTAGAGCTCGGTATCTACTAAGTACCGTAGAGCTTCAAGGACCCGAGCGGGTCGAATAGTTTCAGTCATGAAATTGTGAGCGTACTCTAGTCTCCTTTTTAAATGGACTTGGATGACATCGGCGAGTCGAAAGAGCATGGAACCACAGTCACAATATTGGGAACTGAAATTGGAACATGCACCACTGCCTCTCTGATTCCACATTGCCTTTCATAGCCGAAGGAAATAATCCTCATAAAAGGGATTTTCGGTGAAATAAGGCTTCTTCGAGGCAGGTGAGTCCATTTAAGCACTCAGGGACTTCTGAGAAATCGAACCCATTAGAAAGGCAGAGCGATGGGAGTTTGCCAAGAGAGATGGCCTATCGACAAGTGTGGCAAAAGTAAATTTGCCGGACGGACTAGGAAATTTTCTTGACAAATAAAAGGCGTTGCCAACGTTTAAGAGAGGAAATTTAGAGGAGATAGCCAGGATGTATAATCCACTTACCTGCGAACAGAACCATGTTCCTCCACAGCAAATACAAATAGCGGTTGGGCCTTGCTTAATGTTCCTGTGATACAGATCCCTCGCTGACGCTCGAATCCTATTTCGCTGTTGTCCTCGTTCCTGTTCCAGTTCATCTTCCGAAAGTTGAGCTCATACGTCCATGTTTCGTTGCGACTGCCTTTGTGAGGCATCCTGTCCATTTTTGGGGGTCCATCCTAAAGTTTTATAATCGATCCTCTGCCATTTGTCGAATTTATTCTTCCCGAATCCTCCGCTGTTGTCGTGTTTCCTGGCGTTGTAATGTGTTTATCCGTTGCTTCTGTGATCTTGCGATGGGATTTCTCCTGGTTTCTCTCCTATTATCGGCGTCCCTTTCCCGTTCTCGATGCCTGTTCTCCGTATCCCTTCGCCGCTGTCGGTGCTCTCCAGTGTTTCTTTCCTGTTGCCTTGCACGTTCCTCTGGGACCTCGCGGTGAGAAGCTCGCGCTGCGGCGTCCCAAATCCGGTCTGAAATTCAAAATTCGGGATTGTTCCTCAGCAGTATTTTGCACCTGCTCTTGTCGCCACTCCTCGGTGTCCTCTCCACGAATAGCACGCGCTGCGCGTTCCGAACCCGTTCAGGATTTCGGTACTCCGGAATAGTCCTCCGAGTAGAGTGTTCAGCAGTGTTTCGCAACTGCTCTCGTCGTCGCTCCTCGGGGTCCTCTGGATGGATCACGTATGCATCCATGTCCCGAATCCGTTCAGGAATTCGAAAATCCGGATTAGCCCTCCGAATAGAGTGTTCAGCAGTGTTTCGCAAGAGAAATCATGAGCACGACTTTCCATCCAAAAGTTAGGGTTATTGCCGCGAACATTGGCGATATGTTGAGAGCTTCGAGCTTTTATTTGGGACGCATTCCGTTCATAGCGGGCTCTACTGCGGCTTAAAGCAGCTTGGCGGCGTTGCTCCTGGGACAAGTGTGATACACGTGGGATTTTGTATAGTGCTGTATGAAAATAATACAAATTATAAAATGATAGCATATAAAATCACTTACATGGAATGTCATTTTAGGATAATTTGAAAGGTATTAGTAATATATACTTACCAAAGTTTTTGTTACAAATAGCACGCTATTAACGTACTTTTAATTTTTATCACTTGTAAAAAATAATTTTTGCACTTGTATCAGACAGAGTAACGTCGTCAATCGATACATTTTTTCATTGACTGATCTACGGGTTATAGGATTTCTGAATATTTAGCCAAGTTATCCCATAAAAAGAATTATCCCTTGACCCTTTAAAGGTTCCCTAGTTTGACTCTTTTAAAAACGGCAATAAAAATCATGTTTATTTTAAGTACCTGTGCTACCTGTTGTCCAATTTAAATGTTATGAATAATGTTGGTCCTTATTTGTAGTGCTATTTTTTCCGATTCGACCAATCAAAAAAGGTATTACCTGATATTGTACAGTTACAAAGCCACTCTATAAAATGCACTCATACCTTCGTTAACGGTTGCGAAATTCCGGACCTGTCTACTATTCCTTCCCCCGTGCACTTGTTGAACCAATTGACGGTTTGCCAAATTTGACCTGTTTACCAGGTTATAATTGGATAATCCCGTGGATTTCTTTAAATAAAATGTCTCTGTTATCTAAAAAGTAAAGGGTTGTAAACTTAAGCATGTATACCCAGTCGAAATTGTTATGACCGTTACTGCCCGTCCTGTCTGTCCGTCTGTCTGTCCGTCTGTTTTTACGCGAATTAGTCTCTCAGTTTTAAAGATATCGAATTGAAACTTTGTACACACCCTTCATTCTTTTGCACGCAGTATATAAGTCGGAACGGCCGGGATCGGCGGACTATATCCTATAGCTGCCATATAACTGATTGATCGGAAATGCCATTTGGATTTCTATGGATTTTTATTTGGATTTTCTATGGGTTTTATTTTTGACCAATCAACCCGACCTACCAAATTTCATAAAGATCGGACCACTATATCCTATAGCCGCCATATAACTGATTGATCGGAAATGCCATAACTTTGGTGTTTGTAAAGTTAGGACATTTGGATTTTCTATGGGTTTTATTTTTGACCAATCAACCCGACCTACCAAATTTCATAAAGATCGGCCCACTATATCCTATAGCTGTGGGTTCAAAATATTTAATCCAAAGTCGCATTACTAAATTTGAGCCATTCACTAAGCAATGGTCAGTTAGCATCAACTGACCAGTTGCTCCATTTACAAGTCCGTCACTAATGTCTATATTGACGGTCACCATATATTTAGCCGTTGTTTTGAGATGAAGAACATATGATAAACCCTGTGTTTCAGAGGTTTTCATATTTTGAGCATATCTTAACGTGTTTTCTTTGTTTCGTGTAGATATGTGTGCAGTTTTTACTGTATCAACAGCAGTGGAAACAAATTGTTAACTTCTTCGTTAGAAACTGGGTGAAACAACATTTTGTTTAAATAGCTCTATATCTGCAATTGTCATGCAAGCCTCATTTAAATGATTTAGGGCTTGAGCAAATGCATGGTCGCCTCTTTGGCGCATTATTTCTGTGAGCTCAAAATACTTAAAGTTGCTCCATAAGCTATTTCCTGCTAAAACGCTATAGGAATTAACTTCCTCTCCGAAAATACCCAACTGTCTCCAACTGGGGAAAGCTGCTTTAGATCTCCAAAAACTATAATTGATTTTCCTCCAAAACTTAAGTCAGGACTTCGGGAAATTTGACGAAGCCGTTGATCCAAAAATGAAAGCATTTTAGATCCAACCATAGAAATTTCATCAATTATAATCAGTGAGAGATGAATCAACTTATTGTATTGTATTTAAACTATCATTGCTTAAAGGTCCTCCAATTCCAAAGCAGCTTTTCCAGTCGGAGCACAAAATAAAACTTTTGCTGAATCCGTAGCACCAGGAAGCTTATTTGCTCGCCAAGTCACAGACTGATAGATGGTAGAAATCAGTCTGCTTTTTCCTACACCGGCCCCTCCACCAACATATTCGTAAAAAATATTTTTAAAAAACAACATTATGCATCACATGTGCATAATATTGTCTTTGTTTGTAGTTGAGGGACCGAGTTAGCGAGCAAAGGTCATCATTGGAAACTATCGGGGAGAGTCTAATTAATTGAAGTTCGCCTTCTTTTTCAGGGTTGTTCATCGCATTGTGATCCTGAAGAATATTTGCTTTCCGCTCTATATTTGATACTGCCAAAGCTCTAAACTCTTCGACCAAAAATTGGGAGGCAGGTTCTTCCGCATCAGGAGCATTATCTCCCCTATCCTCTTGCAAATCTACCAGAACTCTTTCTAACTCCATATCATCAAACACAAAATAGTCCATTTTTGTCTTAATGGCTTCATGGTTTACTCGAAATGTATTTTCAATGTCGTTGGAAAGATGTTCAGCTTCTTCATTTCGCCAAGGATAGAAGAGCATTAAAAGCTCTCGGAAGTAATCGGAAGGTGAAGAGTTAATGCTAAAGCGAACCCACCTTAAAATCAGGGGATGCCTACGTTTCTTAACGCAACCAGACCCATCCATCAGTAGATAACTTTGCTCAGCAACTTCATCTTCGTCATCTACCTCCACATTATGTGCTTCATCATAGTCTTCCCCATGCTTAACGGCAGATCGTGCATTCCGCTTGACAAATTTGTACCAGGCTGCGAAATCTGCTAAACAAATTCCTTCCAACTGCTCATGCCTTTGCACATATCGGTCAAGAATATTACGCTAAAAATTATCCACTGAGCGAAGCATTCTAACTCGTTTTTCTAGATGGCAAGTGTTTAAAAAAATAGTAACATAACTTGCATTCCGACATATGCAGACCCAAAATACTATATTGTAAGCTGCTTCTTTGGGCCGATATTTCTGTAGCGTTAATAAACATATTCCCTAGGTGCTGTAATTTCCTTTAAATGGATATATTCCCATGGCTTATTTCTGCCATGGCTTCACGGAGCAACTTCGATACGCCTCTGTTTGATTTGTTTCTGTAGTTAATGATATAACTACAACAGGCGTACGCATCTAGGATAAATTGAATATCCATATTAGCTTGGTGTAAGCCTAGAATATCTTTATTAGAAGCATTGAGCAGTCGGTCGAAGAATTGTCCGGGAATAACAATTTGTGGCTTTTTTAAGCTGGAACGTAAGACTAGCTTGTAGGCTCCAAAATTAGTTTCAAGGTGGGACAGAAAATGATCAAAATTGTTAAATAAAGCTACTTCTTCATTTGAAATAGTCCTTAAAGCTTCCCTAACTTTTTTAACAAAGTTTTATGATCTTCAATATTGACTTCGTTTTCTTCTTTTGGATGCAAAATAAGCGTTTCGTGCATAGGAGGATATGGCATATTGAATCGGCAGAACTCTATTAGGTAAGAAGCACCATATTTATGGCGCTGATACTGAATTACTTCTTGTAGTTCAGTATCGTCTCCATTTGTAGCAATAAACCTATCAATAAAGTTTATTACTTGCTCGGTATTTTCGGCGTCTTCGAGCTTAGGAGCACCAGCAAGCCATTACATGCCATGAGAATGCGGAGATCCTCTGTGCTGGAATTCGATTCCCCAATACAAATGAGAAAGATTGAATTCCCCAAAAATATCGGTTTTGAACAATTTCCTTAATTGTCGCAACCTGTTATAGAAGTATCGAGAGCACTTCAATGGATCGGATCGGATTAACCGAGCCATTTCGGAGCTGGAAAGAGCTACCGCTTCGTCCTCGCATATAGCCCTATCACCCAATTGAATAACTAAAAGTTCATTCCACTTAGTTTCAGCAGCGGAAAGAGTTTTAAAAACGTTAGCAGCCCAAATTGTCGAATCATGGCTATAATTTTTTTCTCAGCCTCCCAATGAGCTGGTGTAGGCCTTTCAGGATGTGGTAGCCATCATCATGTTGCACAAGATGGTCAACAAATGATTCATCCCGCAGATTACCAGCGGTAACCGCTCCTGACTTTTTTCATAAAACAATTATAATTGCTGATGAAGAAGTTTCTCTACTGCTTCGCGATCAGATTCGTCCGCAATAAAAGGAATTTCATAAATTCCTTGAAATTCTGTTAGCCATGATTTACTTGCTCGGTATTTTCGGCGTCTTCGAGCTTAGGAGCACCAGCAAGCCATTACATGCCATGAGAATGCGGAGATCCTCTGTGCTGGAATTCGATTCCCCAATACAAATGAGAAAGATTGAATTCCCCAAAAATATCGCTTTTGAACAATTTCAATAATTGTCGAAACCTGTTATAGAAGTATCCAGAGCACGTCACTGGATCGGATCGGAATAACCGAGCCATTTCGGAGCTGGAAAGAGCTACCGCTTCGTCCTCGCATATAGCCCTATTATCCAATTGAAGAGATAGGATAACTAAAAGTTTATTCCACTTAGTTTCAGCAGCGGAAAGAGTTTTGAAAAACGTGGGCAGCCCAAATTGTCGAATCATGGCTATACCTTTTTTTTTCTCAGCCTCCCAATGAGCCGGTGCAGACTGTAGGCCTTTCAGGATGTGGTAGCCATCATCATGTTGCACAAAACGGTCAACAAATGACTCATCCCGCAGATTACCAGCAGTAACCGCTCCTGAATATTTCCGTAAAACAATTAAAATGGAATTTTGTACGCGCTGCATTCGTAAAATTTATACATGTATAAAACTACAGCGCAACGACGGTCATAAAAACGAATTTGGGATCTGGCTTGTTTTCCATAGGTTGTATTTCCTTTAAATATTTCTCCGCAAGAAATAGTTGGAAAGGAAAGTTTCTCTGCGTCTTCGTCAAGCGTTAAGCTTGTTGGCCGACGACCTTCACCCGGTGCCAATGCAATGCGCTGAATTCCAGTATCATTATTTTCCAATAATGTTTCATGGCCTCCGGGATTTAAATTTTCTTCGAGCTCTGCAGCATTTTGGGAGTGATGTTGCTGGTGAAGAAGATTCTCTACTGCTTTGCGATCAGATTCGTCCGCAATAAAAGGAATTTGATGAATTTCTTGATGTTCTGTTAGCCATGATTCGTTTAGTGAACTGTTGTGCTTTCTGTAGAGTTCGGTATCTACTAAGTACCGTATAGCTTCAAGGACCCGAGCGGGTCGAATAATTTCAGTCATGAAATTGTGACGTACTCTAGTCTCCTTTTTAAATGGACTTGGATGAAATGGGTAGAGTCAAAAGAGCGTGGGAGCGCTGGCACAATATCGGGAACTGATATTGAAACATTCAACCCTGCCCCTCTGATTCCACGTTGCCTTTCATAGCCGAGGGAAATATACCTCATAACTTACCTGCGAACAGAACCAAGTTCCTCCACAGCAAATACAAATAGCGGTTGGGCCTTGCTTAATGTTCCTGTGATACAGATCCCTCGCTGATGCTCGAATCCTATTTCGCTGTTGTCCTCGTTCCTGTTCCAGTTCATCTTCCGAAAGTTGAGCTCATACTTCCATGTTTCGTTGCGACTGCCTTTGTGAGGCATCCTGTCCATTTTTGGGGGTCCATCCTAAAGTTTTATAATCGATCCTCTGCCATTTGTCGAATTTATTCTTCCCGAATCCTCCGCTGTTGTCGTGTTTCCCGGCGTTGTAATGTGTTTATCCGTTGCTTCTGTGATCTTGCGATGGGATTTCTCCTGGTTTCTCTCCTATTATCGGCGTCCCTTTCCCGTTCTCGATGCCTGTTCTCCGTATCCCTTCGCCGCTGTCGGTGCTCTCCAGTGTTTCTTTCCTGTTGCCTTGCACGTTCCTCTGGGACCTCGCGGTGAGAAGCTCGCGCTGCGGCGTCCCAAATCCGGTCTGAAATTCAAAATTCGGGATTGTTCCTCAGCAGTATTTTGCACCTGCTCTTGTCGCCACTCCTCGGTGTCCTCTCCACGAATAGCACGCGCTGCGCGTTCCGAACCCGTTCAGGATTTCGGTACTCCGGAATAGTCCTCCGAGTAGAGTGTTCAGCAGTGTTTCGCAACTGCTCTCGTCGTCGCTCCTCGGGGTCCTCTGGATGGATCACGTATGCATCCATGTCCCGAATCCGTTCAGGAATTCGAAAATCCGGATTAGCCCTCCGAATAGAGTGTTCAGCAGTGTTTCGCAAGAGAAATCATGAGCACGACTTTCCATCCAAAAGTTAGGGTTATTGCCGCGAACATTGGCGATATGTTGAGAGCTTCGAGCTTTTATTTGGGACGCATTCCGTTCATAGCGGGCTCTACTGCGGCTTAAAGCAGCTTGGCGGCGTTGCTCCTGGGACAAGTGTGATACACGTGGGATTTTGTATAGTGCTGTATGAAAATAATACAAATTATAAAATGATAGCATATAAAATCACTTACATGGAATGTCATTTTAGGATAATTTGAAAGGTATTAGTAATATATACTTACCAAAGTTTTTGTTACAAATAGCACGCTATTAACGTACTTTTAATTTTTATCACTTGTAAAAAATAATTTTTGCACTTGTATCAGACAGAGTAACGTCGTCAATCGATACATTTTTCATTGACTGATCTACGGGTTATAGGATTTCTGAATATTTAGCCAAGTTATCCCATAAAAAGAATTATCCCTTGACCCTTTAAAGGTTCCCTAGTTTGACTCTTTTAAAAACGGCAATAAAAATCATGTTTATTTTAAGTACCTGTGCTACCTGTTGTCCAATTTAAATGTTATGAATAATGTTGGTCCTTATTTGTAGTGCTATTTTTTTCCGATTCGACCAATCAAAAAAGGTACTACCTGATATTGTACAGTTACAAAGCCACTCTATAAATTGCACTCATACCTTCGTTAACGGTTGCGAAATTCCGGACCTGTCTACTATTCCTTCCCCCGTGCACTTGTTGAACCAATTGACGGTTTGCCAAATTTGACCTGTTTACCAGGTTATAATTGGATAATCCCGTGGATTTCTTTAAATAAAATGTCTCTGTTATCTAAAAAGTAAAGGGTTGTAAACTTAAGCATGTATACCCAGTCGAAATTGTTATGACCGTTACTGCCCGTCCTGTCTGTCCGTCAGTCTGTCCGTCTGTTTTTACGCGAATTAGTCTCTCAGTTTTAAAGATATCGAATTGAAACTTTGTACACACCCTTCATTCTTTTGCACGCAGTATATAAGTCGGAACGGCCGGGATCGGCGGACTATATCCTATAGCTGCCATATAACTGATTGATCGGAAATGCCATTTGGATTTCTATGGATTTTTATTTGGATTTTCTATGGGTTTTATTTTTGACCAATCAACCCGACCTACCAAATTTCATAAAGATCGGACCACTATATCCTATAGCCGCCATATAACTGATTGATCGGAAATGCCATAACTTTGGTGTTTGTAAAGTTAGGACATTTGGATTTTCTATGGGTTTTATTTTTGACCAATCAACCCGACCTACCAAATTTCATAAAGATCGGCCCACTATATCCTATAGCTGTGGGTTCAAAATATTTAATCCAAAGTCGCATTACTAAATTTGAGCCATTCACTAAGCAATGGTCAGTTAGCATCAACTGACCAGTTGCTCCATTTACAAGTCCGTCACTAATGTCTATATTGACGGTCACCATATATTTAGCCGTAGTTTTGAGATGAAGAACATATGATAAACCCTGTGTTTCAGAGGTTTTCAAATTTTGAGCATATCTTAACGTGTTTTCTTTGTTTCGTGTAGATATGTGTGCAGTTTTTACTGTATCAACAGCAGTGGAAACAAATTGTTAACTTCTTCGTTAGAAACTGGGTGAAACAACATTTTGTTTAAATAGCTCTATATCTGCAATTGTCATGCAAGCCTCATTTAAATGATTTAGGGCTTGAGCAAATGCATGGTCGCCTCTTTGGCGCATTATTTCTGTGAGCTCAAAATACTTAAAGTTGCTCCATAAGCTATTTCCTGCTAAAACGCTATAGGAATTAACTTCCTTTCCGAAAATACCCAACTGTCTCCAACTGGGGAAAGCTGCTTTAGATCTCCAAAAACTATAATTGATTTTCCTCCAAAACTTAAGTCAGGACTTCGGGAAATTTGACGAAGCCGTTGATCCAAAAATGAAAGCATTTTAGATCCAACCATAGAAATTTCATCAATTATAATCAGTGAGAGATGAATCAACTTATTGTATTGTATTTAAACTATCATTGCTTAAAGGTCCTCCAATTCCAAAGCAGCTTTTCCAGTCGGAGCACATAATAAAACTTTTGCTGAATCCGTAGCACCAGGAAGCTTATTTGCTCGCCAAGTCACAGACTGATAGATGGTAGAAATCAGTCTGCTTTTTCCTACACCGGCCCCTCCACCAACATATTCGTAAAAAATATTTTTACAAACAACATTATGCATCACATGTGCATAATATTGTCTTTGTTTGTAGTTGAGGGACCGAGTTAGCGAGCAAAGGTCATCATTGGAAACTAACGGGGAGAGTCTAATTAATTGAAGTTCGCCTTCTTTTTCAGGGTTGTTCATCGCATTGTGATCCTGAAGAATATTTGCTTTCCGCTCTATATTTGATACTGCCAAAGCTCTAAACTCTTCGACCAAAAATTGGGAGGCAGGTTCTTCCGCATCAGGAGCATTATCTCCCCTATCCTCTTGCAAATCTACCAGAACTCTTTCTAACTCCATATCATCAAACACAAAATAGTCCATTTTTGTCTTAATGGCTTCATGGTTTACTCGAAATGTATTTTCAATGTCGTTGGAAAGATGTTCAGCTTCTTCATTTCGCCAAGGATAGAAGAGCATTAAAAGCTCTCGGAAGTAATCGGAAGGTGAAGAGTTAATGCTAAAGCGAACCCACCTTAAAATCAGGGGATGCCTACGTTTCTTAACGCAACCAGACCCATCCATCAGTAGATAACTTTGCTCAGCAACTTCATCTTCGTCATCTACCTCCACATTATGTGCTTCATCATAGTCTTCCCCATGCTTAACGGCAGATCGTGCATTCCGCTTGACAAATTTGTACCAGGCTGCGAAATCTGCTAAACAAATTCCTTCCAACTGCTCATGCCTTTGCACATATCGGTCAAGAATATTACGCTAAAAATTATCCACTGAGCGAAGCATTCTAACTCGTTTTTCTAGATGGCAAGTGTTTAAAAAAATAGTAACATAACTTGCATTCCGACATATGCAGACCCAAAATACTATATTGTAAGCTGCTTCTTTGGGCCGATATTTCTGTAGCGTTAATAAACATATTCCCTAGGTGCTGTAATTTCCTTTAAATGGATATATTCCCATGGCTTATTTCTGCCATGGCTTCACGGAGCAACTTCGATACGCCTCTGTTTGATTTGTTTCTGTAGTTAATGATATAACTACAACAGGCGTACGCATCTAGGATAAATTGAATATCCATATTAGCTTGGTGTAAGCCTAGAATATCTTTATTAGAAGCATTGAGCAGTCGGTCGAAGAATTGTCCGGGAATAACAATTTGTGGCTTTTTTAAGCTGGAACGTAAGACTAGCTTGTAGGCTCCAAAATTAGTTTCAAGGTGGGACAGAAAATGATCAAAATTGTTAAATAAAGCTACTTCTTCATTTGAAATAGTCCTTAAAGCTTCCCTAACTTTTTTAACAAAGTTTTATGATCTTCAATATTGACTTCGTTTTCTTCTTTTGGATGCAAAATAAGCGTTTCGTGCATAGGAGGATATGGCATATTGAATCGGCAGAACTCTATTAGGTAAGAAGCACCATATTTATGGCGCTGATACTGAATTACTTCTTGTAGTTCAGTATCGTCTCCATTTGTAGCAATAAACCTATCAATAAAGTTTATTACTTGCTCGGTATTTTCGGCGTCTTCGAGCTTAGGAGCACCAGCAAGCCATTACATGCCATGAGAATGCGGAGATCCTCTGTGCTGGAATTCGATTCCCCAATACAAATGAGAAAGATTGAATTCCCCAAAAATATCGGTTTTGAACAATTTCCTTAATTGTCGCAACCTGTTATAGAAGTATCGAGAGCACTTCAATGGATCGGATCGGATTAACCGAGCCATTTCGGAGCTGGAAAGAGCTACCGCTTCGTCCTCGCATATAGCCCTATCACCCAATTGAATAACTAAAAGTTCATTCCACTTAGTTTCAGCAGCGGAAAGAGTTTTAAAAACGTTAGCAGCCCAAATTGTCGAATCATGGCTATAATTTTTTTCTCAGCCTCCCAATGAGCTGGTGTAGGCCTTTCAGGATGTGGTAGCCATCATCATGTTGCACAAGATGGTCAACAAATGATTCATCCCGCAGATTACCAGCGGTAACCGCTCCTGACTTTTTTCATAAAACAATTATAATTGCTGATGAAGAAGTTTCTCTACTGCTTCGCGATCAGATTCGTCCGCAATAAAAGGAATTTCATAAATTCCTTGAAATTCTGTTAGCCATGATTTACTTGCTCGGTATTTTCGGCGTCTTCGAGCTTTGGAGCACCAGCAAGCCATTACATGCCATGAGAATGCGGAGATCCTCTGTGCTGGAATTCGATTCCCCAATACAAATGAGAAAGATTGAATTCCCCAAAAATATCGCTTTTGAACAATTTCAATAATTGTCGAAACCTGTTATAGAAGTATCCAGAGCACGTCACTGGATCGGATCGGAATAACCGAGCCATTTCGGAGCTGGAAAGAGCTACCGCTTCGTCCTCGCATATAGCCCTATTATCCAATTGAAGAGATAGGATAACTAAAAGTTTATTCCACTTAGTTTCAGCAGCGGAAAGAGTTTTGAAAAACGTGGGCAGCCCAAATTGTCGAATCATGGCTATACCTTTTTTTTTCTCAGCCTCCCAATGAGCCGGTGCAGACTGTAGGCCTTTCAGGATGTGGTAGCCATCATCATGTTGCACAAAACGGTCAACAAATGACTCATCCCGCAGATTACCAGCAGTAACCGCTCCTGAATATTTCCGTAAAACAATTAAAATGGAATTTTGTACGCGCTGCATTCGTAAAATTTATACATGTATAAAACTACAGCGCAACGACGGTCATAAAAACGAATTTGGGATCTGGCTTGTTTTCCATAGGTTGTATTTCCTTTAAATATTTCTCCGCAAGAAATAGTTGGAAAGGAAAGTTTCTCTGCGTCTTCGTCAAGCGTTAAGCTTGTTGGCCGACGACCTTCACCCGGTGCCAATGCAATGCGCTGAATTCCAGTATCATTATTTTCCAATAATGTTTCATGGCCTCCGGGATTTAAATTTTCTTCGAGCTCTGCAGCATTTTGGGAGTGATGTTGCTGGTGAAGAAGATTCTCTACTGCTTTGCGATCAGATTCGTCCGCAATAAAAGGAATTTGATGAATTTCTTGATGTTCTGTTAGCCATGATTCGTTTAGTGAACTGTTGTGCTTTCTGTAGAGTTCGGTATCTACTAAGTACCGTATAGCTTCAAGGACCCGAGCGGGTCGAATAATTTCAGTCATGAAATTGTGACGTACTCTAGTCTCCTTTTTAAATGGACTTGGATGAAATGGGTAGAGTCAAAAGAGCGTGGGAGCGCTGGCACAATATCGGGAACTGATATTGAAACTTTCAACCCTGCCCCTCTGATTCCACGTTGCCTTTCATAGCCGAGGGAAATATACCTCATAACTTACCTGCGAACAGAACCAAGTTCCTCCACAGCAAATACAAATAGCGGTTGGGCCTTGCTTAATGTTCCTGTGATACAGATCCCTCGCTGATGCTCGAATCCTATTTCGCTGTTGTCCTCGTTCCTGTTCCAGTTCATCTTCCGAAAGTTGAGTTCATACTTCCATGTTTCGTTGCGACTGCCTTTGTGAGGCATCCTGTCCATTTTTGGGGGTCCATCCTAAAGTTTTATAATCGATCCTCTGCCATTTGTCGAATTTATTCTTCCCGAATCCTCCGCTGTTGTCGTGTTTCCCGGCGTTGTAATGTGTTTATCCGTTGCTTCTGTGATCTTGCGATGGGATTTCTCCTGGTTTCTCTCCTATTATCGGCGTCCCTTTCCCGTTCTCGATGCCTGTTCTCCGTATCCCTTCGCCGCTGTCGGTGCTCTCCAGTGTTTCTTTCCTGTTGCCTTGCACGTTCCTCTGGGACCTCGCGGTGAGAAGCTCGCGCTGCGGCGTCCCAAATCCGGTCTGAAATTCAAAATTCGGGATTGTTCCTCAGCAGTATTTTGCACCTGCTCTTGTCGCCACTCCTCGGTGTCCTCTCCACGAATAGCACGCGCTGCGCGTTCCGAACCCGTTCAGGATTTCGGTACTCCGGAATAGTCCTCCGAGTAGAGTGTTCAGCAATGTTTCGCAACTGCTCTCGTCGTCGCTCCTCGGGGTCCTCTGGATGGATCACGTAAGCATCCATGTCCCGAATCCGTTCAGGAATTCGAAAATCCGGATTAGCCCTCCGAATAGAGTGTTCAGCAGTGTTTCGCAAGAGAAATCATGAGCACGACTTTCCATCCAAAAGTTAGGGTTATTGCCGCGAACATTGGCGATATGTTGAGAGCTTCGAGCTTTTATTTGGGACGCATTCCGTTCATAGCGGGCTCTACTGCGGCTTAAAGCAGCTTGGCGGCGTTGCTCCTGGGACAAGTGTGATACACGTGGGATTTTGTATAGTGCTGTATGAAAATAATACAAATTATAAAATGATAGCATATAAAATCACTTACATGGAATGTCATTTTAGGATAATTTGAAAGGTATTAGTAATATATACTTACCAAAGTTTTTGTTACAAATAGCACGCTATTAACGTACTTTTAATTTTTATCACTTGTAAAAAATAATTTTTGCACTTGTATCAGACAGAGTAACGTCGTCAATCGATACATTTTTTCATTGACTGATCTACGGGTTATAGGATTTCTGAATATTTAGCCAAGTTATCCCATAAAAAGAATTATCCCTTGACCCTTTAAAGGTTCCCTAGTTTGACTCTTTTAAAAACGGCAATAAAAATCATGTTTATTTTAAGTACCTGTGCTACCTGTTGTCCAATTTAAATGTTATGAATAATGATGGTCCTTATTTGTAGTGCTATTTTTTCCGATTCGACCAACCAAAAAAGGTATTACCTGATATTGTACAGTTACAAAGCCACTCTATAAAATGCACTCATACCTTCGTTAACGGTTGCGAAATTCCGGACCTGTCTACTATTCCTTCCCCCGTGCACTTGTTGAACCAATTGACGGTTTGCCAAATTTGACCTGTTTACCAGGTTATAATTGGATAATCCCGTGGATTTCTTTAAATAAAATGTCTCTGTTATCTAAAAAGTAAAGGGTTGTAAACTTAAGCATGTATACCCAGTCGAAATTGTTATGACCGTTACTGCCCGTCCTGTCTGTCCGTCAGTCTGTCCGTCTGTTTTTACGCGAATTAGTCTCTCAGTTTTAAAGATATCGAATTGAAACTTTGTACACACCCTTCATTCTTTTGCACGCAGTATATAAGTCGGAACGGCCGGGATCGGCGGACTATATCCTATAGCTGCCATATAACTGATTGATCGGAAATGCCATTTGGATTTCTATGGATTTTTATTTGGATTTTCTATGGGTTTTATTTTTGACCAATCAACCCGACCTACCAAATTTCATAAAGATCGGACCACTATATCCTATAGCCGCCATATAACTGATTGATCGGAAATGCCATAACTTTGGTGTTTGTAAAGTTAGGACATTTGGATTTTCTATGGGTTTTATTTTTGACCAATCAACCCGACCTACCAAATTTCATAAAGATCGGCCCACTATATCCTATAGCTGTGGGTTCAAAATATTTAATCCAAAGTCGCATTACTAAATTTGAGCCATTCACTAAGCAATGGTCAGTTAGCATCAACTGACCAGTTGCTCCATTTACAAGTCCGTCACTAATGTCTATATTGACGGTCACCATATATTTAGCCGTTGTTTTGAGATGAAGAACATATGATAAACCCTGTGTTTCAGAGGTTTTCATATTTTGAGCATATCTTAACGTGTTTTCTTTGTTTCGTGTAGATATGTGTGCAGTTTTTACTGTATCAACAGCAGTGGAAACAAATTGTTAACTTCTTCGTTAGAAACTGGGTGAAACAACATTTTGTTTAAATAGCTCTATATCTGCAATTGTCATGCAAGCCTCATTTAAATGATTTAGGGCTTGAGCAAATGCATGGTCGCCTCTTTGGCGCAGTATTTCTGTGAGCTCAAAATACTTAAAGTTGCTCCATAAGCTATTTCCTGCTAAAACGCTATAGGAATTAACTTCCTTTCCGAAAATACCCAACTGTCTCCAACTGGGGAAAGCTGCTTTAGATCTCCAAAAACTATAATTGATTTTCCTCCAAAACTTAAGTCAGGACTTCGGGAAATTTGACGAAGCCGTTGATCTAAAAATGAAAGCATTTTAGATCCAACCATAGAAATTTCATCAATTATAATCAGTGAGAGATGAATCAACTTATTGTATTGTATTTAAACTATCATTGCTTAAAGGTCCTCCAATTCCAAAGCAGCTTTTCCAGTCGGAGCACATAATAAAACTTTTGCTGAATCCGTAGCACCAGGTAGCTTATTTGCTCGCCAAGTCACAGACTGATAGATGGTAGAAATCAGTCTGCTTTTTCCTACACCGGCCCCTCCACCAACATATTCGTAAAAAATATTTTTACAGACAACATTATGCATCACATGTGCATAATATTGTCTTTGTTTGTAGTTGAGGGACCGAGTTAGCGAGCAAAGGTCATCATTGGAAACTAACGGGGAGAGTCTAATTAATTGAAGTTCGCCTTCTTTTTCAGGGTTGTTCATCGCATTGTGATCCTGAAGAATATTTGCTTTTCGCTCTATATTTGATACTGCCAAAGCTCTAAACTCTTCGACCAAAAATTGGGAGGCAGGTTCTTCCGCATCAGGAGCATTATCTCCCCTATCCTCTTGCAAATCTACCAGAACTCTTTCTAACTCCATATCATCAAACACAAAATAGTCCATTTTTGTCTTAATGGCTTCATGGTTTACTCGAAATGTATTTTCAATGTCGTTGGAAAGATGTTCAGCTTCTTCATTTCGCCAAGGATAGAAGAGCATTAAAAGCTCTCGGAAGTAATCGGAAGGTGAAGAGTTAATGCTAAAGCGAACCCACCTTAAAATCAGGGGATGCCTACGTTTCTTAACGCAACCAGACCCATCCATCAGTAGATAACTTTGCTCAGCAACTTCATCTTCGTCATCTACTTCCACATTATGTGCTTCATCATAGTCTTCCCCATGCTTAACGGCAGATCGTGCATTCCGCTTGACAAATTTGTACCAGGCTGCGAAATCTGCTAAACAAATTCCTTCCAACTGCTCATGCCTTTGCACATATCGGTCAAGAATATTACGCTAAAAATTATCCACTGAGCGAAGCATTCTAACTCGTTTTTCTAGATGGCAAGTGTTTAAAAAAATAGTAACATAACTTGCATTCCGACATATGCAGACCCAAAATACTATATTGTAAGCTGCTTCTTTGGGCCGATATTTCTGTAGCGTTAATAAACATATTCCCTAGGTGCTGTAATTTCCTTTAAATGGATATATTCCCATGGCTTATTTCTGCCATGGCTTCACGGAGCAACTTCGATACGCCTCTGTTTGATTTGTTTCTGTAGTTAATGATATAACTACAACAGGCGTACGCATCTAGGATAAATTGAATATCCATATTAGCTTGGTGTAAGCCTAGAATATCTTTATTAGAAGCATTGAGCAGTCGGTCGAAGAATTGTCCGGGAATAACAATTTGTGGCTTTTTTAAGCTGGAACGTAAGACTAGCTTGTAGGCTCCAAAATTAGTTTCAAGGTGGGACAGAAAATGATCAAAATTGTTAAATAAAGCTACTTCTTCATTTGAAATAGTCCTTAAAGCTTCCCTAACTTTTTTAACAAAGTTTTATGATCTTCAATATTGACTTCGTTTTCTTCTTTTGGATGCAAAATAAGCGTTTCGTGCATAGGAGGATATGGCATATTGAATCGGCAGAACTCTATTAGGTAAGAAGCACCATATTTATGGCGCTGATACTGAATTACTTCTTGTAGTTCAGTATCGTCTCCATTTGTAGCAATAAACCTATCAATAAAGTTTATTACTTGCTCGGTATTTTCGGCGTCTTCGAGCTTAGGAGCACCAGCAAGCCATTACATGCCATGAGAATGCGGAGATCCTCTGTGCTGGAATTCGATTCCCCAATACAAATGAGAAAGATTGAATTCCCCAAAAATATCGGTTTTGAACAATTTCCTTAATTGTCGCAACCTGTTATAGAAGTATCGAGAGCACTTCAATGGATCGGATCGGATTAACCGAGCCATTTCGGAGCTGGAAAGAGCTACCGCTTCGTCCTCGCATATAGCCCTATCACCCAATTGAATAACTAAAAGTTCATTCCACTTAGTTTCAGCAGCGGAAAGAGTTTTAAAAACGTTAGCAGCCCAAATTGTCGAATCATGGCTATAATTTTTTTTCTCAGCCTCCCAATGAGCTGGTGTAGGCCTTTCAGGATGTGGTAGCCATCATCATGTTGCACAAGATGGTCAACAAATGATTCATCCCGCAGATTACCAGCGGTAACCGCTCCTGACTTTTTTCATAAAACAATTATAATTGCTGATGAAGAAGTTTCTCTACTGCTTCGCGATCAGATTCGTCCGCAATAAAAGGAATTTCATAAATTCCTTGAAATTCTGTTAGCCATGATTTACTTGCTCGGTATTTTCGGCGTCTTCGAGCTTAGGAGCACCAGCAAGCCATTACATGCCATGAGAATGCGGAGATCCTCTGTGCTGGAATTCGATTCCCCAATACAAATGAGAAAGATTGAATTCCCCAAAAATATCGCTTTTGAACAATTTCAATAATTGTCGAAACCTGTTATAGAAGTATCCAGAGCACGTCACTGGATCGGATCGGAATAACCGAGCCATTTCGGAGCTGGAAAGAGCTACCGCTTCGTCCTCGCATATAGCCCTATTATCCAATTGAAGAGATAGGATAACTAAAAGTTTATTCCACTTAGTTTCAGCAGCGGAAAGAGTTTTGAAAAACGTGGGCAGCCCAAATTGTCGAATCATGGCTATACCTTTTTTTTCTCAGCCTCCCAATGAGCCGGTGCAGACTGTAGGCCTTTCAGGATGTGGTAGCCATCATCATGTTGCACAAAACGGTCAACAAATGACTCATCCCGCAGATTACCAGCAGTAACCGCTCCTGAATATTTCCGTAAAACAATTAAAATGGAATTTTGTACGCGCTGCATTCGTAAAATTTATACATGTATAAAACTACAGCGCAACGACGGTCATAAAAACGAATTTGGGATCTGGCTTGTTTTCCATAGGTTGTATTTCCTTTAAATATTTCTCCGCAAGAAATAGTTGGAAAGGAAAGTTTTCTGCGTCTTCGTCAAGCGTTAAGCTTGTTGGCCGACGACCTTCACCCGGTGCCAATGCAATGCGCTGAATTCCAGTATCATTATTTTCCAATAATGTTTCATGGCCTCCGGGATTTAAATTTTCTTCGAGCTCTGCAGCATTTTGGGAGTGATGTTGCTGGTGAAGAAGATTCTCTACTGCTTTGCGATCAGATTCGTCCGCAATAAAAGGAATTTGATGAATTTCTTGATGTTCTGTTAGCCATGATTCCTCGTTCCTGTTCCAGTTCATCTTCCGAAAGTTGAGCTCATACGTCCATGTTTCGTTGCGACTGCCTTTGTGAGGCATCCTGTCCATTTTTGGGGGTCCATCCTAAAGTTTTATAATCGATCCTCTGCCATTTGTCGAATTTATTCTTCCCGAATCCTCCGCTGTTGTCGTGTTTCCCGGCGTTGTAATGTGTTTATCCGTTGCTTCTGTGATCTTGCGATGGGATTTCTCCTGGTTTCTCTCCTATTATCGGCGTCCCTTTCCCGTTCTCGATGCCTGTTCTCCGTATCCCTTCGCCGCTGTCGGTGCTCTCCAGTGTTTCTTTCCTGTTGCCTTGCACGTTCCTCTGGGACCTCGCGGTGAGAAGCTCGCGCTGCGGCGTCCCAAATCCGGTCTGAAATTCAAAATTCGGGATTGTTCCTCAGCAGTATTTTGCACCTGCTCTTGTCGCCACTCCTCGGTGTCCTCTCCACGAATAGCACGCGCTGCGCGTTCCGAACCCGTTCAGGATTTCGGTACTCCGGAATAGTCCTCCGAGTAGAGTGTTCAGCAGTGTTTCGCAACTGCTCTCGTCGTCGCTCCTCGGGGTCCTCTGGACGGATCACGTATGCATCCATGTCCCGAATCCGTTCAGGAATTCGAAAATCCGGAATAGCCCTCCGAGTAGAGTGTTCAGCAGTGTTTCGCAAGAGAAATCATGAGCACGACTTTCCTTCCAAAAGTTAGGGTTATTGCCGCGAACATTGGCGATATGTTGAGAGTTTCGAGCTTTTATTTGGGACGCATTCCGTTCATAGCGGGCTCTACTGCGGCTTAAAGCAGCTTGGCGGCGTTGCTCCTGGGACAAGTGTGATACACGTGGGATTTTGTATAGTGCTGTATGAAAATAATACAAATTATAAAATGATAGCATATAAAATCACCTACATGGAATGTCATTTTAGGATAATTTGAAAGGTATTAGTAATATATACTTACCAAAGTTTTTGTTACAAATAGCACGCTATTAACGTACTTTTAATTTTGATCACTTGTAAAAAATAATTTTTGCACTTGTATCAGACAGAGTAACGTCGTCAATGGATACATTTTTCATTGACTGATCTACGGGTTATAGGATTTCTGAATATTTAGCCAAGTTATCCCATAAAAAGAATTATCCCTTAACGCTTTAAAGGTTCCCTAGTTTGACTCTTTTAAAAACGGCAATAAAAATCATGTTTATTTTAAGTACCTGTGCTACCTGTTGTCCAATTTAAATGTTATGAATAATGTTGGTCCTTATTTGTAGTGCTATTTTTTCCGATTCGACCAATCAAAAAAGGTATTACCTGATATTGTACAGTTACAAAGCCACTCTATAAAATGCCTCATATTCGTTAAGGTTGCGAAATTCCGGACCTGTCTACTATTCCTTCCCCCGTGCACGTGTTGAACCAATTGACGGTTTGCCAAATTTGACCTGTTTACCAGGTTTTAATTGGATAATCCCGTGGATTTCTTTAAATAAAATGTCTCTGTTATCTAAAAAGTAAAGGGTTGTAAACTTAAGCATGTATACCCAGTCGAAATTGTTATGACCGTTACTGCCCGTCCTGTCTGTCCGTCTGTCTGTCCGTCTGTTTTTACGCGAATTAGTCTCTCAGTTTTAAAGATATCGAATTGAAACTTTGTACACACCCTTCATTCTTTTGCACGCAGTATATAAGTCGGAACGGCCGGGATCGGCGGACTATATCCTATAGCTGCCATATAACTGATTGATCGGAAATGCCATATTTTTGGATTTCTATGGATTTTTATTTGGATTTTCTATGGGTTTTATTTTTGACCAATCAACCCGACCTACCAAATTTCATAAAGATCGGACCACTATATCCTATAGCCGCCATATAACTGATTGATCGGAAATGCCATAACTTTGGTGTTTGTAAAGTTAGGACATTTGGATTTTCTATGGGTTTTATTTTTGACCAATCAACCCGACCTACCAAATTTCATAAAGATCGGCCCACTATATCCTATAGCTGTGGGTTCAAAATATTTAATCCAAAGTCGCATTACTAAATTTGAGCCATTCACTAAGCAATGGTCAGTTAGCATCAACTGACCAGTTGCTCCATTTACAAGTCCGTCACTAATGTCTATATTGACGGTCACCATATATTTAGCCGTTGTTTTGAGATGAAGAACATATGATAAACCCTGTGTTTCAGAGGTTTTCATATTTTGAGCATATCTTAACGTGTTTTCTTTGTTTCGTGTAGATATGTGTGCAGTTTTTACTGTATCAACAGCAGTGGAAACAAATTGTTAACTTCTTCGTTAGAAACTGGGTGAAACAACATTTTGTTTAAATAGCTCTATATCTGCAATTGTCATGCAAGCCTCATTTAAATGATTTAGGGCTTGAGCAAATGCATGGTCGCCTCTTTGGCGCATTATTTCTGTGAGCTCAAAATACTTAAAGTTGCTCCATAAGCTATTTCCTGCTAAAACGCTATAGGAATTAACTTCCTCTCCGAAAATACCCAACTGTCTCCAACTGGGGAAAGCTGCTTTAGATCTCCAAAAACTATAATTGATTTTCCTCCAAAACTTAAGTCAGGACTTCGGGAAATTTGACGAAGCCGTTGATCCAAAAATGAAAGCATTTTAGATCCAACCATAGAAATTTCATCAATTATAATCAGTGAGAGATGAATCAACTTATTGTATTGTATTTAAACTATCATTGCTTAAAGGTCCTCCAATTCCAAAGCAGCTTTTCCAGTCGGAGCACATAATAAAACTTTTGCTGAATCCGTAGCACCAGGAAGCTTATTTGCTCGCCAAGTCACAGACTGATAGATGGTAGAAATCAGTCTGCTTTTTCCTACACCGGCCCCTCCACCAACATATTCGTAAAAAATATTTTTACAAACAACATTATGCATCACATGTGCATAATATTGTCTTTGTTTGTAGTTGAGGGACCGAGTTAGCGAGCAAAGGTCATCATTGGAAACTAACGGGGAGAGTCTAATTAATTGAAGTTCGCCTTCTTTTTCAGGGTTGTTCATCGCATTGTGATCCTGAAGAATATTTGCTTTCCGCTCTATATTTGATACTGCCAAAGCTCTAAACTCTTCGACCAAAAATTGGGAGGCAGGTTCTTCCGCATCAGGAGCATTATCTCCCCTATCCTCTTGCAAATCTACCAGAACTCTTTCTAACTCCATATCATCAAACACAAAATAGTCCATTTTTGTCTTAATGGCTTCATGGTTTACTCGAAATGTATTTTCAATGTCGTTGGAAAGATGTTCAGCTTCTTCATTTCGCCAAGGATAGAAGAGCATTAAAAGCTCTCGGAAGTAATCGGAAGGTGAAGAGTTAATGCTAAAGCGAACCCACCTTAAAATCAGGGGATGCCTACGTTTCTTAACGCAACCAGACCCATCCATCAGTAGATAACTTTGCTCAGCAACTTCATCTTCGTCATCTACCTCCACATTATGTGCTTCATCATAGTCTTCCCCATGCTTAACGGCAGATCGTGCATTCCGCTTGACAAATTTGTACCAGGCTGCGAAATCTGCTAAACAAATTCCTTCCAACTGCTCATGCCTTTGCACATATCGGTCAAGAATATTACGCTAAAAATTATCCACTGAGCGAAGCATTCTAACTCGTTTTTCTAGATGGCAAGTGTTTAAAAAAATAGTAACATCACTTGCATTCCGACATATGCAGACCCAAAATACTATATTGTAAGCTGCTTCTTTGGGCCGATATTTCTGTAGCGTTAATAAACATATTCCCTAGGTGCTGTAATTTCCTTTAAATGGATATATTCCCATGGCTTATTTCTGCCATGGCTTCACGGAGCAACTTCGATACGCCTCTGTTTGATTTGTTTCTGTAGTTAATGATATAACTACAACAGGCGTACGCATCTAGGATAAATTGAATATCCATATTAGCTTGGTGTAAGCCTAGAATATCTTTATTAGAAGCATTGAGCAGTCGGTCGAAGAATTGTCCGGGAATAACAATTTGTGGCTTTTTTAAGCTGGAACGTAAGACTAGCTTGTAGGCTCCAAAATTAGTTTCAAGGTGGGACAGAAAATGATCAAAATTGTTAAATAAAGCTACTTCTTCATTTGAAATAGTCCTTAAAGCTTCCCTAACTTTTTTAACAAAGTTTTATGATCTTCAATATTGACTTCGTTTTCTTCTTTTGGATGCAAAATAAGCGTTTCGTGCATAGGAGGATATGGCATATTGAATCGGCAGAACTCTATTAGGTAAGAAGCACCATATTTATGGCGCTGATACTGAATTACTTCTTGTAGTTCAGTATCGTCTCCATTTGTAGCAATAAACCTATCAATAAAGTTTATTACTTGCTCGGTATTTTCGGCGTCTTCGAGCTTAGGAGCACCAGCAAGCCATTACATGCCATGAGAATGCGGAGATCCTCTGTGCTGGAATTCGATTCCCCAATACAAATGAGAAAGATTGAATTCCCCAAAAATATCGGTTTTGAACAATTTCCTTAATTGTCGCAACCTGTTATAGAAGTATCGAGAGCACTTCAATGGATCGGATCGGATTAACCGAGCCATTTCGGAGCTGGAAAGAGCTACCGCTTCGTCCTCGCATATAGCCCTATCACCCAATTGAATAACTAAAAGTTCATTCCACTTAGTTTCAGCAGCGGAAAGAGTTTTAAAAACGTTAGCAGCCCAAATTGTCGAATCATGGCTATAATTTTTTTTTCTCAGCCTCCCAATGAGCTGGTGTAGGCCTTTCAGGATGTGGTAGCCATCATCATGTTGCACAAGATGGTCAACAAATGATTCATCCCGCAGATTACCAGCGGTAACCGCTCCTGACTTTTTTCATAAAACAATTATAATTGCTGATGAAGAAGTTTCTCTACTGCTTCGCGATCAGATTCGTCCGCAATAAAAGGAATTTCATAAATTCCTTGAAATTCTGTTAGCCATGATTCGTTTAGTGAAATGTTGTGCTTTCTGCAGAGCTCGGTATCTACTAAGTACCGTATAGCTCCAAGGACCCGAGCGGGTCGAATAGTTTCAGTCATGAAATTGTGACCGTACCCTAGTCTCCTTTTTAAATGGACTTGGATGACATGGGAGAGTCAAAAGAGCGTGTAAGCGCTGGCACAATATCGGGAACTGAAATTGGAAAATGCACCACTGCCCCTCTGATTCCACAATGCCTTTCATCGCCGAAGGAAATAATCCTCATAAAAAGGATTTTCGGTGAAATAAGGCTTCTTCGAGGCAGGTGAGTCCATTTAAGCACTCAGGAATTTCTGGGAAATCGAACCCATTAGAAAGGCAGCGTGATGGCAGTTTGTCAAGAGAGAGATGGCACGTCGACAAGTGTGGCAAAAGTAAATTTGCCGGACGGACTGGGAAATTTTCTTGACAAATAAAAGGCGTTGCCAATGTTTAAGAGAGGAAATTTAGAGGAGATAGCCAGGATGTATAATCCACTTACCTGCGAACAGAACCATGTTCCTCCACAACAAATACAAATAGCGGTTGGGCCTTGCTTAATGTTCCTGTGATACAGATCCCTCGCTGACGCTCGAATCCTATTTCGCTGTTGTCTTCGTTTCTGTTCCAGTTCATCTTCCGAAAGTTGAGCTCATACGTCCATGTTTCGTTGCGACTGCTTTTGTGAGGCATCCTGTCGATTTTGGGGGTCCATCCTAAAGTTTAATAATCGATCCTCTGCCATTTGTCGAATTTATTCTTCCCGAATCCTCCGCTGTTGTCGTGTTTCCCGGCGTTGTAATGTGTTTATCCGTTGCTTCTGTGATCTTGCGATGGGATTTCTCCTGGTTTCTCTCCTATTATCGGCGTCCCTTTCCCGTTCTCGATGCCTGTTCTCCGTATCCCTTCGCCGCTGTCGGTGCTCTCCAGTGTTTCTTTCCTGTTGCCTTGCACGTTCCTCTGGGACCTCGCGGTGAGAAGCTCGCGCTGCGGCGTCCCAAATCCGGTCTGAAATTCAAAATTCGGGATTGTTCCTCAGCAGTATTTTGCACCTGCTCTTGTCGCCACTCCTCGGTGTCCTCTCCACGAATAGCACGCGCTGCGCGTTCCGAACCCGTTCAGGATTTCGGTACTCCGGAATAGTCCTCCGAGTAGAGTGTTCAGCAGTGTTTCGCAACTGCTCTCGTCGTCGCTCCTCGGGGTCCTCTGGACGGATCACGTATGCATCCATGTCCCGAATCCGTTCAGGAATTCGAAAATCCGGAATAGCCCTCCGAGTAGAGTGTTCAGCAGTGTTTCGCAAGAGAAATCATGAGCACGACTTTCCTTCCAAAAGTTAGGGTTATTGCCGCGAACATTGGCGATATGTTGAGAGTTTCGAGCTTTTATTTGGGACGCATTCCGTTCATAGCGGGCTCTACTGCGGCTTAAAGCAGCTTGGCGGCGTTGCTCCTGGGACAAGTGTGATACACGTGGGATTTTGTATAGTGCTGTATGAAAATAATACAAATTATAAAATGATAGCATATAAAGTCACCTACATGGAATGTCATTTTAGGATAATTTGAAAGGTATTAGTAATATATACTTACCAAAGTTTGTGTTACAAATAGCACGCTATTAACGTACTTTTAATTTTGATCACTTGTAAAAAATAATTTTTGCACTTGTATCAGACAGAGTAACGTCGTCAATGGATACATTTTTTCATTGACTGATCTACGGGTTATAGGATTTCTGAATATTTAGCCAAGTTATCCCATAAAAAGAATTATCCCTTAACGCTTTAAAGGTTCCCTAGTTTGACACTTTTAAAAACGGCAATAAAAATCAGGTTTATTTTAAGTACCTGTGCTACCTGTTGTCCAATTTAAATGTTATGAATAATGTTGGTCCTTATTTGTAGTGCTATTTTTTCCGATTCGACCAAGCAAAAAAGGTATTACCTGATATTGTACAGTTACAAAGCCACTCTATAATAATATAATTGCGAAATTCCGGACCTGTCTACTTTTCCTTCCCCCGTGCACGTTTTGAACCAATTGACGGTTTGCCAAATTTGACCTGTTTACCAGGTTTTAATTGGATAATCCCGTGGATTTCTTTAAATAAAATGTCTCTGTTATCTAAAAAGTAAAGGGTTGTAAACTTAAGCATGTAAACCCAGTCGAAATTGTTATGACCGTTTCTTTTGCACTTCCTTAATAAAAAAAGAGGAAAAAAAAGGGAAATTACAAAAAAAAAAAAAAAAAAAAAAAAAAAAAAAAAAAAATAAAAAAAAAATAAAAAAAAATAAAAAAATAAAAAATATTTTAAAAAAAAACTCCCCCCCCCCCCCCCCCTTTTTTTTTTTTTTTTTTTTTTTTTTTTTAAATAAAAAATTATTTTAAAAAAAAAAAAAAAAAAAAAAAAAAAATACGTATATATATCCTTGATCAGTCCGTCTTCGTTGTATAGTCTGTCCGTCTGTCTGTCTGTCTGTCTGTCCGTCTGTTTTTACGCGAATTAGTCTCTCAGTTTTAAAGATATCGAATTGAAACTTTGCACACCCTTCTTTTTTGCACGCAGTATATAAGTCGGAACGGCCGGATCGGCGACTATATCCTATAGCTGCCATATAACTGATTGATCGGAAATGCCATAATTTTTGGTGTTTTTAAAGTAGGATTTGGTATTTTCTATGGGTTTTATTTTTGACCAATCAACCCGACCTACCAAATTTCATAAAGATCGGCCCACTATATCCTATAGCCGCCATATAACTGATTGATCGGAAATGCCATAACTTTGGTGTTTGTAAAGTTAGGACATTTGGATTTTCTATGGGTTTTATTTTTGACCAATCAACCCGACCTACCAAATTTCATAAAGATCGGCCCACTATATCCTATAGCCGTGGGTTCAAAATATTTAATCCAAAGTCGCATTACTAAATTTGAGCCATTCACTAAGCAATGGTCAGTTA